>CM019071.1:89564425-89945434 GCA_009667805.1 Leptobrachium leishanense
CTTAGAAATTTCTTCTGTATCAGCTCAGTCCTGAAATGTTCATCCGAGCCTTCTCCTTGGGAAACAAATAGCAAACGATCTTTTAATTCAATCGCTCTGAACAGGAAATTCTGAGGAGTTTAATTACTCTTCTGAGCGATGTTGAGGAACTGCTGGTACCATTCAGAGGCATTCTCCTCTTTATAGTGACTTTTCAAGATTCGTCTAAGTTGCACTAGAGTCTGTCCATTTTTCATCTCTAGCATACCTCTTAAGCTTAGGCCAGGACTAATGGCTTTTACCACAGCTTCTACGATCTTAGTCTCAGGATATCTTTTCTGTAGTCCCAGGTCGATCTGGTGCATCAGATTGGTGTAGGACAGCTGGTCCTTCTGCTCTTTCTCTCCAATCGGGTCTGTGATCTTGAAGTCTTTTCTAATGGTCACCTCTGGCAAGTTACCATGGTGCAGTCTGTACGTAAGCGGGACTGGCTCTATTTTTGGCTGACTGTCACTCGAGTCTTTACATTTAGTACTAAGCTCTTTTATCTGTTCCTCGATCATTCTGGACGTTTCCTGAAACTTCTCCTGCATAGTGTGATATTTTCGTTCAAGTCAGCTAATTGTTGTTCTGGTGGGGGGTCTTTCTCACTGATACTTGGGACTTCCACATTGTCCCTCTTCTTCTCTAGCTCTAGCTTCTTCTCCAGGTCTGGTAGGAGTGTACTTTGAATACTTCCTCCCAGAAACAAAAACTCTTTTTTGTTCCTCCCTGCTAAGGGAAACATCTTGCATGAACACATGCTCATCATTCAGGCTTTCACTCTGCTGCCACCTACTGGTAGTTTAATAGAAATGCCATTAGTTTACTTTATAATGTAACTGATTTTGACATACTGTACCTTACACTCGCTGTAGCAACCCCCAGGTTCGCTGTAGCATACCCCATCATTTTCCAGCAAGATGGTGCACCACCACATTGGGGACTGCATGTTTGTGGGTTCCTAAACTAAACATTTCCAGACTGGTAGATTGGGAGGTGTGGCCCAATTCCCTGGCCACCTCGTACACCAGATATCACTCCCCTCAACTTCTTTCTATGGGGTTATGTTAAAGATATCGTGTATTGAACAACGGTATGGGACATCACTGATCTAAAGCAGAGGATCACTGATGCCATTGATGAGGGTATGCTACAGCGAACATGGCAAGAAATCGAGTACTGTCTTGGTGTGCTTCGTGCAACTAATGTGCCCATATAGAGGTGTATTAAATGAGGCAAAAAAGCTTAAATATATACGTCTCATTTTGTAATAATTTTCACTTATCTGTCTTTTCATTTGCCTTTGTAATAAATTTTTGAAATTGTAAAGAGACTTTATGGACACCCTGTATGTTATCTGTCCATCTTGTGGTCAGGTTATTTACATTATTTGAACTTTAGATGTAGCCGTTAACACAAGCAAGATTCGACGAATAGCTGATGTCAGAAATTAATACACTATAAAGGTTCAGGTTGAAACACCTATAGCTTTAATGGTAATAGGTATCTATGTATTAATATTACTGTTAGCTATATTAGCTATACATAAGCTGTAAGAAGATTTCACATTTAAATGAATACATTACATTATTTCCAGTCTTGAAATTGTTTAGTGGACAAGACTTGCTTGTAACACTACTTACAATACGTAAACACTGTAATGAAAGTCACTTTGAACTTGGAATACAATGACCTAGAGATGCATTTGGGAGGTGCAGACCTGATGTTCTATATTGTTTCCCTGCCCTCTTCTATGTTGAAGTCACCCTGTACCTACAATTGTAGGTGCAGGGTGTTTGTATTGCGCATGAATACTATCTGCTAATAGGATTTCTGTGTGGGTCACTGAAATCTTTTCCAACTCCCCCTATCTATAATATGTTTACATCTGTTAATGGCTGGAGTGGCCTTTGTTTGTCTGTTCCTGTCTGGCAAGCACTGCCCCATTATCAGATACTGTAAAATCTTAATCCCCTGTTTATTCCCACCACTATTGTTTGTTGGAATGCTGCACAATGGGTCTTGGTGACTAGAGTTAATGCCATGATCTGTCCCTGGTCTAATTTTGTCACAGACAGCAAGATACCAGGCAGTACATTCTGTACAGTTGCGGCAATATGCCAGGGAAGGATTAATGGTGAAGTGCAGTAAAATGCCAGGGTGTCATTTTACATTGGCTGCCAGGTCCCGCCTGGCACTGTATATGTTATTCCGTAAAGGCTTAGTTTCTGGCTGACCAAACCTCAAGATCTGCGTGCCGATTCTTTTCTGGGGAATGCTATCACCACGCTTTCAGTGTACCTGTCCTTAAGCTTCAGCTAAGGGTTGGAGAAAGGCACGAAAGACTGTTTGGAGAAGAAGGGGGGGGGGTCCAGCAGGGGAGTGGCATTAACAGATGAGACCCAGTCGGTACGGAGATCTTTTACAAACCCATTACAAATGTAAAGGAAGTCCTACGTTATAAAGATGAGGAAAATAGATAACCCATTAATGTTGGTTCACTTACATCTACCAATTTATGGGAATCCAAACTGGAAAATTATGCGAATCAAGGCATTATTAAACTAAATACTTAAATTTGTAATCTTGGTCTGCGATTTAAACTTCAAGTAAATCCTACAATCTTTAACTACTTTACCATAAACCATTTTAGATAAACAAATCTATTAGCATAACATTTGAAACATGGAATATTGCATTAACACTTAAATGTAGTGTGAAGAAAACCTTTGAGTACAGATTGTTATTTAGAGATAATAGAGAGAAATAATATATACACATAAATATATTTTATTCATTCATCCTTTACAGGAAAATTGTCAGTTTGGATGAAACAGTCTAGATGCTAGCGGTCTGTCCGAGTCAGCAGCAGGAGGATCTAAGGGGAAAAATCATTGCAAGATGATAACCCTCAGTGGCTCCTTGTTACAACAGCTTGGTCATAATAAAGAGGGTATCAGTGGCTTAAACTGTATTAATAGGGAACTGTTAATTGAAACTGGCGCTGGTGCTGAGCACCACCTCTGGTATGAGCGCCTGAGAGTGCTTATAACCTCATGTAGCCAAGTATGCGCCGGCTGCGATTTAATGTGAGTGGGGTCACATAGGGATATGGGAAGGACACAGGGAAACTATTCGCTCGCAGCCGGAGGAAGCTTCGGATTGTGCACATCTCGAAACCCCGGACTGAGAGGTAAGTTAAATAGTTTTTTTTGCTCTTTCTATATGTTAAAAAAAGGAAGAACAGCACCTGACTACCAAAGGATTCATCCCGCTAGTGCCATGCAGACTGGAGTTGCTCAAACCCCATATCATAGAAACATAGAAACATAGAAAAATGTCGGCAGATAAGAACCTTTCGGCCCATCTAGTCTGCCCAATTACATGGATACTTTACCTGGATCTATCTTTTGTTTAGGATAGCCTTATGCCTATCCCATGCCAGGGGGCTTATGTTTGTATCAATATAAAAGACTGATTTATTGTGATTTTTAAAGGCTGTGATTCATCACCCCCGAAGCCAGAGGGCGTATGTTCTTAATATGAATATTTACACTTTTTTCTATACTCGGTTTTAATTTTATGGTACACGAAGCTGTTAAATTAGCATTGCTATACCTCATTATATTGTTGAAATTCCTTAAGAACGATTACACCGCTACTTTAACAGACACGACTAGCGAGTAGCGCCTGACTAAGGGGTACCCCACATTAAATAAACATGACTTAGCAATCGCGGATTGAAATAATCTTTGTGGCTGGCGAACGTGAATCCTTGGTTGGGTATAGGCACTTAGCGAGGCCACGGACAACCCACCGATGAGAAGGACCACTTCCCCATTAGCGTGTAAACACCCCAGCGGCAAGCATGAGGTTAAACCACCAAAACACCACACAATCAAAATCAATCAGCAGAGAATAGTCAGAAATCAGGCTGGGTCAAATAACAGGAGCAGGGATCGAATACAAAAACCGGGTTGGCAACAGAAAGGCAATCTTAGTCAATATGCAGCGATGCGGGAATCAGACTCCAAGACAGGGCGACGAGGCAAGTCCTCGCTCCCTGTTTTAAACCCGATGGCTCCTCGTGACCATGCCAGGCCCTGCCCCCTCAGACACCACTTGGCCATTCCCCAGTGCTGGCAGCCGACCAGCTCCTGGCACAGGACCTTGCCCAGACCCCCCAGGCAGCGCAGCGGGGGCTGAGGACATGACAGTATCGGAGCTAGAACGCTTTGATTGCTGAAACTGGAAATGTAATAGTTATTAGTGTATGTTTATGTGGTCACTACAAACAACACAGTTATGGTGTGACACTCCAGGTCTAAAAAAAATTTTGACCTTAGTTTTCCCGGGCCATTCTCCTCAAACATCCAAATACAGCTATCAATAAAATAAGAATGGGAAATCTAGGGAATAATGACACAAAAGATCCTTCATCGTGCATTATATCAACAATTTAGAAAGTGAAATGCCCCCTTTTAGATTGCACTCACAGGATGCATAAACGTTGCATGTAAAAGCAATTTCCATAATTGTTACCCCACTGCTGCGTCCACTGGAAGTTCAACTCAATAATCCCACCACCACAGGAACATAAGCGAGGCTTTTCCGTGGAATGCAAAAATTTTAATAAAAGGTACAGTGTACAACAGGAAATTCCGACGCGTTTCGTGTGTATAATACACTTCTGGCCCTATTACATTCTTTGCGCAAAAATTAATGCGTGCGCAAAAACGCATTAACGTGAGGGGCAAAACACTTTGAGCTGAACGCCGTATTACAACGTCCGCGTAAAAAATACACGTTAACTTCTAACGCGTGTGGACCTGCGCGAGCATAATGTACTGCGCGCGTCCTATACTTAACATTGTGAGCGCAAATGCGTTTGTGCGCTGGTACACGGATGGTATTACAATCTGTCACGGAACGGACATGAGAGCTCTTTTCAGCGACCCACAGGACTAAAGACTGAACCCTTTTTAAAGACCATTTTTCCTGTTTTCGTTTTGGTTTTGCGTGTGAGCCTATGGACCTCTTATTTTATTACTAGATGTGGTTTTATTGGTGTAATGTAATGAAAATGTACTCTGTATGTTGTGACTGTAAAAGTATGAAAGAAACCGTTTGTATGTGTTTTTCCCCGTCGCCATTTTGCTCATCCCAGCATGGTTTCACAGAACAAAGGAACTCATGCCCCAAGATGGAGGATGCAGCGGGCCAGAGGATTGGAGGCTTTTCCAAGACCTCATCTGCCTATGGACAATGGGGGAGCCTGAAAGGGCAAGATAGAGGATACAGCAAGCCAGCTGATTGGAGGCTTTTCCAAGATCTCATCTGCCTAATCCCTGGACAATGGGAAGGCTGAAAGGGACCTGATAGGGAACAGGAGGCTGGGAAAGGAGCCAATCAGTGCTGGTTTTGTGGGTGGGGGAGTTGGAAATCTGTTTGTGTGAAGTTGTATAAATGACCCTGTTGAAACCCATAAAATTCAGTTCACTGTTTTAAAGCATACAGCCGCGTCTGGTGTCTTCATTTCAGAGCTACAATCACTATTGCAGGAGACACTCAGCGGTCTCCTGCATCACCACTCAACCCAGGAACGGGATCCCCAAGGCAACACCGCACCATCTCTCCAGACGCCGGACCAACGCCATTTCATCCTCCAGGCTGCTCGAGATGCCGAGTGCCGTGCCACTCGGTAGTCGGGCCAGACGCCACCAAAGGGGGGGGGTCAGATAGAGCAGGACCGCAGGCGGACTTCCATCCTGCCACACAATCTATGCGCAAAATTTAACGGACAATGTTTGCGCACATAATTTTAATGTCTTGGCTGAACCCAAATACACCAGCCCAGAAAAAAATACGCAGCAACGTATAGTTACACATTCCACGCATACCCAAACCATTAAATGGAGAAGCTGTGCGTGTTTTTATTATTGCTGCAGCATATATACGCATACTTTGACAGGTGCAAAAACCTGACGTGAGCAAATTGTGGTCCTTAATTCTGATTGGCTGAATCCCGTGGAAAAAAACAGTCTGGGCCGGTCGCTGTCTCCTTGTCGAGGCCTGCATGCTTTGACCCGGCGTCCCTGGTGGAGTGACACCGAGCACCCCGACATGGGAGACAGCAGCAGCAAGACGAGAGTCTCGTTTGAAGCCGATGAGAATGATAATATCACGGTGGTAAAAAGGATCCGGCTCTCTGATAATGTCATCAATCGCATGAGAGAACCGTCTTCTCCTGCTCCCAAGCCTCGGACTCCACCTCAATCTCAATATACGCCTCAGCCTTCGCCTCCTCTGGCCAAACCTCTTGTTACTTAGGTGCTCCGTCCTAGCTATGCAGTCAATGAACAGGGCCGGCGCTGCCGCTAGGCGAGCTAGGCAGCCGCCTAGAGCGCATGCCCGCCTAGGGCGCAGCCCCGGGCCCGAAAAAATAATATTTTGAGTGTGTGTGTAGTGTCTGCCGGCGGCGCGGCAAACGGGAGCTGCCGGGGGCCCGGGGCGCCGCAATCAACACACCAGGTCCAGGCTCTGCCTCCGCACGCACGTGACGCAACGCCCTCCGCAGTGCACACAACACGTCAGCGGCGGCTGCACATGTTGGGGCTGGCGGCAGCATGCGTGCCCCACCCCACGTCAGACGCCACTGGAAGCCTGGGAAGGAGGAGGCGGAGACTAGGCACCGGTCATTGACTCGACAGAAGGAAGGAAGGAAGAAAGCTGCTCTGCTCTCCTCGGCTGGAGACAGAGTCCTGCTGTGTGCTGCTGAGCCTGCGCCGGCCTGCCTGTCAGGTATGGGGGGGGGCGGGGGCGCAATTTCATATGTCAGGGCCGGCCCTGTCCCCAAGTTCCGTTTCTAGCACCGCTGAATGCTCTAATTCACCCACAAATCAGTGTTTGATTTGGCCGCTGATACAAGATCTAAATCTTCTTTTAATTTTTTTTTTTATTATTACACAAAAAGGGAGGGGGGTAGTGGTAGTAGTGACCTGGTCTCACGACCATGTCAACACTCGGATAAAGGGAGTAGTGCCTGATGATGTGGGATTAAACCCTCATGAACAATACCAACACATAATACCCTATATAGAGAGCAGGCCTTAGTACCAAGAAACATGAACCACCTCTGGGGAATATATGCTCTTCTATTAAGGGGAATATGTTTAATGCATTTAATAAACATTCAATAGGTCTTGGTTATTATCCGTTCATTCGGCTGATAGGCCAGGGGGGTTGCCACCTAATTGGTTGGTTGATAGACGTCAGATATTAAGAGCTTCTTTTGAGAGATGTGATTGGCTGCGTGACACAGGAACTAAGGTACATAGAGGCAAACCTCCAAAGGACGCCAGCAGCTCTTGAAGCCGTGGATGATGATGGCGAAATGCGTGTCAAGCGTGTCCTAGGAATGCAGTTCTTTATTGTATTTTAACAGTTCACCTTCCCACCGGAGGTATACGGATGCCGTGCTTTTGGGTGAAATCTTACAAAGTATATATAATCTGCAGGAGGTCCTTTAGGATACCACTGTCTCTGTCTTACATACTCTCCTAATTTTTTCCCTTGTTGGTCCTGTCTATTGTATCTATCTATCTATATCTATATATATATATATATATATATATCTCTATGAGAGATACCCCCTTATCCAACACCATGCCCATACATACCCCCCTTATCCAGCACCATGCCCATACCCCATTACCCAGCACCATGCCCATACCCCCCTTATCCAGCACCACGCCCATATAACCCATTACCCAGCACCATGCCCATACCCCCTTTATCCAGCACCATGCCCATACTACCCCATTATTACCCAGCATCCAGCATCATGCCCATTTTTTTGGGGGAGGTGCAAGTAGCTGGTCTTGCCTAGGGCGCAAAATAGTCTAGCACCGGCCCTGTCAACGAAGAAGAGGAAAAAGATTGCTTAGGAGCTGGCCGCCGAGCAAGCATGAAGAGAAGCAGAGAGTCAGAAGAGATTTGAGCAAGGGAGATTCATAGTCCAGGATGAAATCGGTAAAGCTCTAGAGCGAGAGAGAGCTGCAGCCACCGAACTTACTAGGGCTGTTTAACGTAAGAAGGCTGCCACGGAGGAGGAACGTTTGAAAGCCAAGAGCTTTGCAAAGAAGTTGGAGGAAAAAGAACGCGAGTTGAAGAGGCAGGATGAATTTCATATGGATCAGCTGGCTCGACTGGAAGAAAGGAGTGCTCAGTTCTATAAAGTGACCACTGAGGAGTATCAGAAGGCAGCGACGGCTGTAGACTAAATTCAAGAAATTTGAGGCTCACCCAATTTGTGCTGACCTGCAGGCCCAAATTCTGCAGTGCTACCAACAGAACCCCCAACAATCTTTCATAGATGCTCCACGCTGGCCAGTCACTACCTGCAATGTGTCAGAAATGCCAAACAGACCTTGCTTGGAAGAGGAGGCTAGACTATGCAGATCCTCAAGGCCAGCCACCCTGCAGTTTGTACCCCTGGAGCATTTGTAATTCTTTTTATATAGAGGCCGTGCTGTCACATAGGAAGGAGCTGTCCGTTATATGTCTGAACCTAATGTGTATTCGCATTCAGTCTCTGCCATCCTTGTCTGCTGGAGGAACCTTCAAACATTGTCGTCACAAAGGAGGTTATATGCACCAAGTACTGCTGTAATGTCTGAACGATTCCTTGGCTGTTGGACTGTTTCCTTATTCCTGCTGTATAAAATCACGTTAAATATCAAACCATGTGTCAACTAGCCTCTTTGATAAATAGAAGGCGCATCCGCAATATCGTTTTAACAACAACTTGCAGCTATTTTTTCTATTGTACTGCACAGTCTATCAGGGTTATTCAAAGAGATCCGAATTGCTTGAGAAAGGTAACCGAACGCTGAAAATCAACGTTCGGTTACCTTTCTTGGCCATTCGGCTATCCAGAGAGCAGGCAATTCGCCAAATCCTGGCGAATTGCCTGAACATACGGTGCCTGTTCGGTGCCTGTTCGAGGGCAGTGAAAACTCCATGAAAAAGCCCTGCTTCGACTATTCAGAGAACACAAACCAGCAGTGAAAGGTTCCCGAAATGCCCTGCCAATCGGTGGTTTAATTCGGCAAATTTATTCAGGAGAATCCCATAGGCTTCAATGTTAAAAATATTCCCGTCTTAATTCAATATCTAATAAACCGTTCATTATAAAATTCTGCAGTAAAGAGTCTCTTTATTTATAAATTTTTTAGGATATTTTAAGCATTTTTCTGAATTTTTTTTTTTTTTAAAAGTCTGATTTTTAAGTTGACTTATTTTTTCTTTAACAGCCCTCTTTATTATCATTCCCTGGACCTCATATGCAAATTTCAGACATTTTTCGCTCAGTAGTTTCTTTGCAAACAGTGTTTCACTTTTCAATCATTCATGCAAACTGTTTTCGTAATTTATTCACTGCCTTTTCTGCTGTGTCGAAGGCTGCGATCGGCTCCTGTTCGGGTTTTTCTGTGGTTTTCGGCAGGTTAATCCAGATGTTTTTGAGGATTTTCGACGTGCATTCGCAGAGTTTTGTGGTTAGTTTTCGTCAGGTTTGCGACAGCTTTTCCCTGCAATTCGGGGACCCTGTGGTGTTTGCTGAATACACCGCAGGGTCGCCGAAATGGGATCGGCAAAACAAACCGAATTGAAGAGAACGAAAAGTCACCGAACGTGAAGTGACTTTTCGAATGTCTTTGAATAACCCTGTATGATCCTTGGTGCCCTAGTATTTGACTTTTACATCTAGATTCCTTATGGAAAAAAAATCATGTTGTAGCGCTCACTCCCGGAGAAGCCGCTGAATTTAACCTCGGGTTAGTCTCTCCGCACTAGGGAATAAATATACACCAGCACTGTTGTGGATTTTATAAATTATATACTTTACTGGTCTCAATAAAGTGGCATATATAATGTAAGCACGGTATATAGAAAACAGGATTTTGTAATGCGAGAAACGCGCAGAGGTAAAAGAAAAGTTTAACCACTTCATCTCTGGAGTGTAAATCCCGTGCAGGTTATGTCCCAAAAAGTGTGTGTGTGTGTGAGCTCAGGTACCCGGGTACTATATTCGACTGGCCAGTGAATGGATTTAATAAATCTTTGACTAGTCACGTTGGGGCCTTGTAGATTAAAGCAATACTGCAGCGTGCTTCGTTAAACTTTGACTGTGGCCTGGAAGGCCTCTCACCCATCCGCCAGACAATCTGTTCCGCTGCCCGATCAAGGACGTCTCTCCGCTGGATTATACTGGGACCCTGTGCCACCGGATCCGCTTCTCTTGCTTGTCAGTCTTCTACAACAAGATCTACAGCCTATCGCCTGCACTCCCAGTGGATCATCGCGGTCTCCTTACTCGGGGTCCAATCTGGAACTCTGTGTCTGTGCAAAACCTCTCAGCGGTGGATTACTAGGTCTCTGGCAAGTCACTGTATCGATTCCCAGCGTCGTCAAGGCAGCGCCTGCTCTCCGGCCTGGTAACAATTGCTCACAGTCTCACATGCGTCTTACTCTGTTCACCGTTCGGCTCACACTGGCCTCCTTTGACGAGGCTGCGGATGTCCTCTCCTCTTTCCCCACCCACTTCCTGTCTCTGCCCCAAAGCATGCTGGAAAACGTAGTCCCATTGTGTCCAGTATAGTTTACATTGCGCTTGTCTCCCTCTGGTGGCCAAACCCGAGCAATACAGCAACAGAGTTTTAAACAGCGCTACACTCTCCCCCTCCTAGAACTCTTGGGTCTCTCCAAGGAGGTATAACAATTACATAAGATTAGGCAATGTATACAGGTTCAGCAGCAAACATACAATGGGTCAGATATACGTCCTCAAGTTGACTCATGCTCCTGACTACCTCAGCTAACATAGCAAACACTTCGGGCAACCTTTGCACTGTGGTGACGGCCTCTTCAGTGCTATGTCCTGGTGAGTTGTAGGTAAGTCTCTGAGGGGGCCGTATCGAACGTTTGGGCTTTGATTCTGTGGTTCAACTAGGCCTCCCAATGGAACTCTTCTTGACTTCTCGACAAGCCTTCTCATCCTGGAGATGAATGTGGCGTTTAGTGCTCTTGGAGAACGAATTTTCCGACTTGAGTATTGGAGACTGAACCCACTTCTTCCACTTGAATGAGATAGGAGCATCTTTAGGGTAGAACCGTTCAGCTTGAATCGCTTTATTCACTCTCCTCCCTAGATCAGTACTGGAGAGGGGCTTAACAGAAGCCATTCGCCCGATTGACATCCGTGTCTTCAAATTTACTGAAGAGTCAGACACATTACATACGCTGACGGAAACTCTTCCACTTGTCCGTTTCAAAACTCTTGTAGAGATTACTTCAGGGACTTCTCTGGACTGCATAACCTTCTCTGTCCCTTCCGCTTTCCTCAGCCGCCTCACTTCTGCAGGGGCTTTCTGTTCTTCGACCATCCGTTGACATACCGACTGTGACATTGAGTGTGCCTTCTTGGGAGCAGGACTCTCTTCTTTCACCAGCGGGGTTAGAAAACGTCTCACTAAGTCAGTGTTCGTCCCCACTATCATAGAACTTCGATTAGCTCCCGAGGGACGAGGACACACAATGGCCAACGTGTCACATACTCCCGGTTGTCCAATGGTCACTGAACTGAATTCCAGCTTCGCCTGTAGATATCCATCATAGGGAAACCTCTCAGTCCCCATACCCCAGATTTCGAGATCCTTCAACTCCTTCAGGGGTATATGCTTCAAATGTTTCTGATAGAAGTCTCGGTAAATCAGAGTTACTTGAGTACCTGAATCTAGAAGAGCCTTTGTGTAGACCCCTTCCACTTGGACTGGGATGATAGACGAAGGACCTATCAACCTGTCAGGGAGCTTCTCTGCCGTAGTACAAGGTGGGGACCCAGTTTGCTCTCTCAACCGGGGTCCCCCGAAATTTTCCGCTTGCAAGACAGGCGACTGCTCCTTCAAGACCCTCCGTAGTTCTTCGACCGATCTCTTTACGGGCCTCCTTTTTTGGGCACTGAGCCCTGAAATGACCGATTTCCCTGCAGCCAAAACATCTTTTCCTCGAGCGTGTGGGCACATTTTCTTCTTGCGGCTCATTTGAAAGTCCCCTGTTAGAAACCACAGCCACTCTTGTCATTCGTATATCTGCTAGATACTTCCGTCCTCTTCGCGGTTTGGGTGGCCTGGGGCAGTCACGTCGATAGTGGCCAACCCCCCCACAGTTGTAGCAGATCAATGAACCGGAGGGTTCTCCAGCAGGAACACTCTGCACTGCCTCTCCCTCCTCCGGTATGGCAATCCTAGCAGACAGCAACGTCATCAACTCCATCATTTTCGACATCAGAGTTTTCAGAGCCATCACTTCGGCCTTTATGTCCGCTACACCAAGAGTTCCTACTTCTGCGGTGAAAACTGCATGTGAAGCATTAGCAATAGTTTTAGCCTTAATTGAAGCCTCTTCTTCTCGGATAGCTTTGACCAGTTTGGAATATGTCAGTCTCTTGCTCTGGTATCTAGTCTGAAATTTCAACATTATGGGATCCAGTGGGAGTGCTCCTTTGAAAATTTGATCCATCAAAGCTTTGCTTGCATGACTCGGTTCCATGCCTCCTTTTAGAATAACCTGATGGATGATTTTATCCAGCCGCAGACATAGGTGGACAATTCTTCTCCTTCCTTTTGATAGGTGTGAGAGAACTTGTGGATAAACTCGGCACAATCCTCCACTCCCCCGAAAATTTCCTGTAAAGCTTCTAGATACTCTGCAGCAGTGAAGCCTGGCTTGTCCCTTTTCAGATTTCGGATGACATCTGAAGCAAGACCTCTTAGGCTCTCGATCAACCTTTGTCTCTTCACGGTGTCAGCAACTTCCCATTCTTCCACAGCTTGCACTGCCTGATCTATCCAAGTGTCAAAGTCCTCTTCTCCAGCTGGTACAGGGACCTTACCAGAACAGAACCCCAACTTGCGATATCCATAATTTGCAGACGCGGCTGAGTTTTAGGCCAACGTTTCCACCAGCTTCCCCATAGTGGTAAAGAATGTAGCGTGAGGGAACCCTGCAATTGAGGTAGGGTTAGCATCGGGTATCTCGTCTCCTGACGTTGTTGGTCTAGTCACGGGAACATTCGTGGGATCACCACGTGGTGTACTTGGCTGGACCAGTCGAACTTCCACATCGGTCAGCTTCACACTCGCGCCCTGAAAATACACTGGAACACCCTTTCTCCACTCAAAAAGAACATACGTGTGAGAAGTCTCTGGGTTCACTTTAACGTCCACTATGAATCCCTGCTGGTCAGGTGCCAACGCTGCTACGGCCCGGCGGATCTGATCTTCTGCCCAGGTGCCTGCAGGGATGTCCATTACTACACTCAAATGGCCCTAACTGGACATTTTGTGCTTTACACCACTCTGCTGCTTCTTCTGGATCCATATTAACCCCTTTAATTGTGTTTTTTTTTACAGAGACTGGAATCCCGGACGACCCCCCACGTGTAGCGCTCACTCCCAGAGGAGCCGCTGAATTTAACCTCGGGTTAGTCTCTCCGCACTAGGGAATAAATAAACACCAGCACTGTTGTGGATTTTTTAAATTATATACTTTACTGGTCTCAATAAAGTGGCATATATAATGTAAGCACGGTATATAGAAAACAGGATTTTGTAATGCGAGAAACGCGCAGCAGTAAAAGAAAAGTTTAACCCCTTCGTCTCTGGAGTGTAAGTCCAGTGCAGGTTATTGACTATATTCGACTGGCCAGTGAATGGATTTAATAAATCTTCGACTAGTCACGTTGGGGCCCTGTAGATTTAAGCAATACTGCAGCGTGCTTTGTTAAACTTTGAATGTGGCCTGGAAGGCCTCTCACGCATCCGCCAGACAATCTGTTCCACTGCCCGATCAAGGACGTCTCTCCGCTGGATTATACTGGGACCCTGTGCCACCGGATCCGCTTCTCTTGCTTGTCCGTCTTCTACAACAAGTTCTACGGCCTACCGCCTGCACTCCCAGTGGATCATCGCGGTCTCCTTACTCGGGGTCCAATCTGGAACTCTGTGTCTGTGCAAAACCTCTCAGCGGTGGATTACTAAGTCTCTGGCAAGTCACTGTATCGATCCCCAGCGTCGGCAAGGCAGCGCCTGCTCTCCGGCCTGGTAACAATTGCTCACAGTCTCACTTGCGTCTTACTCTGTTCACCGCTCGGCTCACACTGGCCTCCTTTGCGCAAGGCTGCGAATGTCCTCTCCTCTTTCCCCACCCACTTCCTGTCTCTGCCCCAAAGCATGCTGGAAAATGTAGTCCCATTGTGTCCAGTATAGTTTACATTGTGCTTGTCTCCCTCTGGTGGCCAAACCAGAGCAATACAGCAACAGAGTTTTAAACAGCGCTACAATATATTTTCGGAAAAATAATTTTTTTTAAAAAAACAGTCCGCACACCGATTTCTGCGCGCATCGTTAATGCACGCATGTTTTTGCGTGTCTTTTTTACATGCGTTATTTTTTGACGGATGAAAAAATGCACTCGGATTGTAATACCAGCGTTAATTTATGCGCGTTAACGTTTAACGCTTCGCGCACAAATTAACTTGCTGCGTGAGCATTTTTGCGCAAAGATTGTAATAGGGCCCTTCCTCAGGGACCAATACATTCAAAATAAAATCTCTCATCCTGAATGCTTCTTGTCGTCTTTATAGTCCTCCTCAAATGCCGCCGAATCATTCACTTCCGCTCTCATTCCTCGGCGTGCGCTTCACCTTGAGACGCATGAATCCTCCGCCGGAAGTGACGTCTCGCCTTTTTCTCCGCTCAGCACTGAATTGGCAATATAAATATGTACATCTAGGAATGGCCACTGCCCCAAGGGTTAAAAGCCATTCAAAGATTTCTGGGGTTCACAAATTACTACAGCAGATTCATAAAAGGTTTCTCATCGGTAGTGTCCCCCATTACAGCCATGACCAAGAAGGGTGCTCAGAACCAAGTGTGGAGCACTCAGGCCATGCAGGCTTTTGAGTTGCTCAAAGAGGTGGCACCAGTCCTGAGACATCCAGAGCCAGGTTTGCCATTTCAACTGGAAGTGGACGCATCCAAGATAGGGATAGGTGCTGTCCTGTCCCAGAGAGAAAGTCCTGAGGGACCATTGCATCCACGTGGGTTCTTCTCCAGGAAGATGACACCTGCAGAGAAAAATTACGATATAGGCAACAGAGAATTGCTTGCAGTTATAGCAGCTCTTAAAGAGTGGTACCCTCCAACAAGTAGCGCCAAAGATCCTGTAATCATTATCACAGATCACAAGAATCTTGTCTATATGGGTGATGCTAAACGCCTAAATGCTAGACAGGCAAGGTGGTCTTTGTTCCTGTCTAGCTTTAATTTCTTTCTGACTGATCATCATGGTTCCAAAAACACCAAGGCAGACGCTCTGTCAAGACAGTATGGGCAGTATTACAATGTTGGTGCTAACTTAACCAGAGCTGTTGTAAACTTACCAGAGCCATTATAGCCTATGGAGGTTTTAAGTTTACATCAGCTCTGGTTAAGTTAGCACCAACTATGTAATATGGCCCTATGAGTCTTATGAATGACATACGTTTGATCAAAGCCCTATTATTCCTCGAGAGGATCCTAGGTACCACTTTCCTCACCGTTTCTTCTCCACTCTTGGAGAGATTGCAGTCTGTTCAGGGTACCGCTCCTGCTGAGAGACCTCCTGGTAAACTCTGCGTTCCTGAAGAGGAGAGAATACAGGTTATGACGGTCTATCACGATACTAAGCCCTTCGGGCATATGGGTATAACCAAAACCCTAGCTACTCTTGAAAAGAAGTTCTGGTGGGCACGTATGCGAAAGGATGTTAAGGAATATATAGCTACCGGTGAGGTATGCTGTAGAAGTAAAAATCCGAAGACCTTACCTATTGGCTTGTTATTTACAACCATTGTCGGTTCCTGAAAGACCATGGGCCCACCTATCTATGGACTTCATTACTGATTTTCCTGTGTCTCACGGTAACACAGTGATCCTTACCATTGTGGACAGGTTCTCTAAAATGGTTCATTTTGTGCCTCTTGCCAAACTGCCATCCGCAAGTGAGCTGGTACCAGTCTTTGTCCAGAACATTGTCAGGTTTCTAGGGGTCCCTCTGGGAATTGTGTCCAACAGTTTGTGTCTCGATTTTGGAGAAGCTTTTTCGAAAACCTGGGCATAGAATTAAGCTTCTCCTCTGTCTACCACCCTCAGACTAATGGGGCAGCTGAGAGAGCTAATCAGAATGTTGAGCAATAGTGCAACGCTCACACGTGTATCACGTGTGAGCGCTGCACTATTTATAACAACATTTGTCTAGAACTTTTTATAGTGGTGTTTTGGGAGCAATCACTTTAATAGTAGTGTTCAGCGATCCAGGTTTATCCTAGTGTATCTCCCCCTAAGCGCCACCGGAACTATCTTGTTTATTTGAGAATGTTGAGCAATACCTGAGATGTTTTGTCTCTGAAAAACAGAACGAATGGTCAGATCTTCTGTCAATGCTGTCAGTGAAACCACCGATCACTCACCTTTTCATACTGTGTATGGATTTGCTCCTCCCATGCTCCCCTCTGATTTTCAGGGGACTGCGTTGCCCGCTCTGGATGAGCATTTGGTTTCATTGAAAGGGGCATGGGAGAAGGCTAAAGAAGTTTTGGAAGTCAGTATCAAGAAGCAGAAGGAAAAAGCAGACAGACCGAGAAAGCCTGCCCCAGTATATACTGTGGGGGATAGAGTCTGGCTTTCCACTAGGAACATTAAACTCCCAGTTCCTTCAATGAAAATTGCTCCAAGATACATAGGTCCCTATAAGTTCCTATGCAGAGTGAACCCTGTGTCTTATGCCTTGGGTTTAGTAAGTCTACTCAAGCCTCTCATGTGTAACGGGTACACAAGGGTCAATGTTCCTCCTCCACCTATTCAGTCCCAAGGTGAGGAAGAATACGAGTTCCTGCCATCCTTAAGTCCCGTGTGGTCAGGGGTGTTGTACAGTACCTGCTGGATTGGGAGGGTTATGGTCCTGAGGATAGAGCATAGAGTCCATGGAGCATGGCAGAGCAGCGGCTCCAGGCGGCCCTTTGACAGGGCGACATTTTGCCACCCTGTCAAAGGCACCGGCATATAGCGCCCGCCCTGGAAAGGCACGGCCCTGCTGCTGGTCAGGAAATAGGCTCCACCTGCCCCCGACACCCACCCGCCCCCCAGCGCCCGCCCACCCCTTCACTGCGGGCCAGCGCCCACTCCCTTCACTGTGGCACACCCAGTGTGCAGGTGCCTGGGAGGGCGCCGGCATGCTTGAAAGCCTCCGGAGTCCACGTGCCTGGAGGCTTTCAAGCATGCCGGCGCCCTCCCAGCGTGCAGGTGCCTGGCATTGTTGAAGCCCTCCAGCGGGCCAGCCCAGACGCCCAGACCCTTCCAGCCCCAGGCCAGCCCAGCCCAGATGCCTGGACCCTGCCACTGCTAGCCCGGACCAGGCCAGCCCAGACCGGACCCAGATGCCTGGACCAGGCCAGCCAGGCCTCTGACTAGGCCCAAAGCCAGGCCTCTGGAGCCTGACCTTGACCAGGCCCGGCAGCGTCCAACAAGCCCTCCAACAGGCTGGTGACCAGGGTGGGTAAGTGTATCTGTGTGTGTCTGTGTGACTGGTGTGTGTGACTGGGTGTGGGACTGTGTGTGTGGGACTGTATGCATCTGTGTGTGGGACTATGCGTGTGTGACTGTATGAGTGTGTGTGTCTGTGGATGTGTGGGACTGTGTGTGTGTGTGTGATTGTATGCATCTGTGTTTTGTGACTGCATGTGTGTGTGTGTGTGTATGTGTGTGACTGTATGTGAAGGTGTTTGACAGTGGGTTCAGGACATGTGGCTCAATGATACGCTCATACACACACACTGCACATTACTGTGAGTTTTATTGCTGTGGAGCTCTGTAATACGCTCATACACCCCGCACATTACTGTGAGGTTTATTGCTGTGCAGCTCTGTGATACACTCATACACACCAAACATTACTGTGTTTTAATGCTGTGGAGCTCTGTGTTATGCTCATACACACCGAACATTACTGTGTTTTAATGCTGTGGAGCTCTGTGATATGCCTTTACATGCCACGTGTTTTTTTTCCTTTGGGGGGCAGAATTTCACCTGTTGCTCCAGGCAGCACAGTGGCTTGGGCCAGCCCTGGTTGCCAGCCAGCGAAATCGATGCGCCTCATTTGGTTCGCCAATTTCATGCTGCCCATCCTTCTGTGCCTGGGGGTCGTCCTGGGGCCGACCGTAAAAGGGGTTCTGTCACACCTTCGGTGGGGTGGTTCTGTCACACCTTCGGCCGCTGCGGCACTTCCTGGGGGGTTTGGGCACCCGGTGGCATCGCTGGCTGGCCAGGGGGCCAGGAGGTCGAGCTGGCCGATCGGCATCTGAGGGGGGGCTTGGCATGATGATGCGGAGCCCCCGGTCTTAAATGCAGGGCGGGAGATTCTGCTTGTAGCCCTGACGTGGAGTTATTCCCGCATCGCCAGCTGTGCTCATTATTTTGTGTCTCAGTGTTTCTATGCCTAGTTGCCGATTTTGCTGTATGAGGACCCTGCTTGTGTTTTTGACCCGACTGCTTTTAATGATTCTCTCTCTAACTCCCTTGCTGTGCATATAATACTCAGTGCTGTTACTGCGTGTATGTGCAGGTTACTTCTAGTTACCTCAGATTGGAGGCCTGTCCTACAGGGTGTCGAATCAGTCAATTCTCCGCTCTGCCTGGCTGGTGCTGAATCGATAAACATCTCATAGCGCATCACTGCTGATTGTGGGTCTGCCCTGCAGGTTGCTGAATCCACCAACCTCTCGTTACCAGGCTGGTGTTAGTGCGGTATAAGTTGTCTAACGACTTGTCTCTGATTGCGGATCTGCCCTGCATGTTACTGAATTCATTATATCCACATATTACGTTACCGAGAATAAATATCAGGGAGTCTTCTCTGTTGCCTGCAAGACTACCCTCTCTGGTGCCAACTCGGAATGTATGTTTGACCACGTTCTTGATAACCCAAGTTATATATACATCTTTCTACACTATCTCTGTCTGTGAACTTGACTTCACTCAGTAGACACTTGGTCAAGAAATCATTTGCTACTTAGTGGTACTTAGCATTCTGTTTCACCTCCCTGGCTGGGAGTGCTAGGTGTGGCAGTTCTATCTGCTATAAACTCGAATATCACAGAAATCTGTCCAAAAAGGTTCCAACCACACCGATCTGGGATGAGCGCATTGCGAACGTGGCAGACAGACAATATAATAGATATAACTTGTACAAACCTGGGGCCACATCACAACTAGGATGTTTAAGGTAAGGCACAAACAGAAAACGTTTGCGTCTGCCATTTTCGGCTTGAATTTGACATTTATTATGTCTCGGCCACTTTGCCAATAGCTGGAGTTGTATTACTTCCTAGGCAGAAGGATATGAGGTGGAACACTGGGAACTCATTGTTCCAAGTGTTCCTCTGCCCACAGAGCAAGGAAGTGGTTGATTGCATAGTTCTCGCTACTGAGGTGTGTATGGGATTTTTAGGTGGGTTTAGATTGATGAGTTAAGTGATGGTGCAGAATCACAATCCCTTAACCGCAGGGTTTGAAAGACATTATGCAATCCTGAATAACATCTGGTGCAGATGAGGAACAAGCTGGTTTTAATAGGTGCTGAAGGCATATTAACATCTCCCATACAAAATAAGCAGCCGCTACATCTGAGACTCAAGCTGAGCTTGCGTCTCGGATGTAATAGGGTATTGTAAAATTAAGCACAGCATTCGATCCATTCTGCTGAACGACTCAAGTTCTGTGCTTATTTGTGATCTGGCTCCTGGTGTTTCATTGCTATGGAGGCTATAGTATCATAGAATGGTGTAAAGAGGGTCCAGAGATGCACTGAAATAATTATGTATGAACAGTAGGATTTAAAGGGACACTCTAGGGCTGGGTGGAGTAGAGGTAACATCACTGCTCTGCGTGGAGAAAGCTTGTGGAGTCATGGGTTCGATCCCGACGAGCACCTCTCCAGTAAGTGTCCTTGGGCAAGACACCTATCGGTACATACTCGCCACCCAGGACATACTTGAAAACGAGAGAAATCTCAATGTATCCTTCCTGGTAAAATCCTTTCTCAAAAAAAAAAAAAAAAAAGGAGGTGTTCTGCCCTGACGATGTGTCTGAGGTACAAGACTTGACAGACAGCAAACAAATTGTTAAAAATCCAGAAGCAGGATTGCATGATTAAGTCTTTCATTTACTTTTGTTTTATCCTTACGTTTTTGGTTCTTGTTTACTTTAAATTGATCTTTGTAAAACTGCAAAAGATACAAAATTATGAAAATGTATTAGATTAGGAATACAAATCTACACAGACAAGTGACATGCATGCTACCTAGCTGTGATAATACTATTTCTGTTAGAAGTTTAGTAACTTAATACTAGCTAAGACAATCAGATACCATTGAACTAATATGGAACAGTATTTGAGTTCCTGAAAACATGTACTTTAACTTAAAAACATTGATGCTCTACTTACAGATTTATAATTTCAAGGCCGGTGTGAAAGAAATGTAGAGTTAACTCTCTGCTTGCTCTCTGAACACCAAATGGCTTCTAACTAGGAAGTAACTGCAATGTACTGCTTTAGTAATGACTGCCAAATTAAAGCAATAGTACCTTAAGGTATGGAAATCTATGATTACCAGAACAGTAGGTTTTACCCACTTTATTTCCTGTGCTGGGTCTTCCTCGTGGCTGCTCTGTTTCTGACAGCTGTAGACACTTTCTGCAGTTGCAAGCTGTCAGTGAAGTAACAGAGGCTAAATCAGCCTTCTGGGACTGGGAAACCCATCCACCCATACCCACTGTATCTACATTAAATAGTTATGTATCTGGAGTGTCCCTTTAACCATTAGTGATGGAAAAGTGAATCTTTTGCAATAAGGATTAACATATAAGTGCATTTGCCTTTTATTTAGAAAGTATTTTACCAGGAAGGATACATTGGATTGCAAATATGTAATAAAATCCTTCAGAAGGCATATGGACTAGTGCTGTCTATAGCTCATTTTTTGTTTTCTTAATGTTTTGACTGGAAATGTAGAATTCTAGTGTTATCTTCATTTCTCCAAGGAGAGTATAATTGGCAGTTGCCAATATCAGACTTGCCTTAGGCTACAGACAATTATGTTGAAAGAATTGCACAACCAGAACCTCATGTTCCTTAATTTGATTCTCACTACACAACAACATTAACTTCAGATGCATCTATCACAATTTTGATATACTACGTCAGCTGCTTATAAGTGTGGTTATTATTTTTTTATTGGCGATTGCTTTGACTTGCACCCTCTTCAATTAGGGATTTGTGAATGTATAAATTAGATATACATTTATTGAAACTTAAAAAGGGGCAGACAGTACATACAGATCAAATTTAAAAAAAACAACACAAAAGCACCTTTACATGCTTAGTTGTTAGAGATGGGGAAACATGTCAAGAAGTCTCTTCAAATAGTTGGAGTACCCTAAAGGGGTTATTCAGAGAGCACCAAAATTTCAGTACTCTCTTGTTCATTGCACTTCGTCAAGTAAAATTTGCCAACCCTGCGGTGAAAAAAAAAAAAAAAAGTCTCCTATTCTTCTAATGTATATATTAGAGTATAAAAGGTAGTTGAAATGTGTCAGAAAAATAAAAAAAAGTCCTTTAAAAAAATAATAAAAAAAGGTCTGTTACAAAATAAAGTCTTTTAAAAAAAATAAGTGTAGCGCTCACTCCCGGAGGAGCCGCTGAATTTAAACCTCGGGTCAGTCTCCCCACACTAGGGAACAAATATAAAATCCACAACAGTGCTGGTGTATAAGTTATATAGTTTACTGAATAAACTGGCATATAAAGAGCAGCACGGTGTACGTATATATATTTACAGTAGTTTGTAATGCGAGAAACGCGTAGCGGAAAAGAAAAATGAATTTTTAACCCCTTCGTGGTTGGAGTGTGAGTCCCGTACAGGTTGTGTCCCAAGAAAGTGTAAGTGTATTGGTACCCGGGTACAATATTCAACTGGCCAGTGAATGATTTCAGGTGTGTCTTCGACTAGTCACGTTGGGGCCCTGTAGGTTTTGACAAAACTGCAGCGTGCTTTATTATATTTACTGTGGCCGGGAAGGCCTCTCACCCATCCGCCAGATACTCTGCGCTCTGCTTGACCCAGGACGTCTCTCCGCTCAATTCAACTGGGTCTCTGTCACCGGATCCGCTGTCTTGCTTGTCTGTGTCTGCCACAAGATGCTCAGCTCACCGCCTGCACTCCCATTAGATCATCTGCGGTCTCCTAACTCGGGGTCCTTCAGCATACTCTGTATCTGTGTAAAGTTACCAGCGGTGGATCGCTAGGTCTTTGGCAAGTAAAGGGGAAACCGATCTCCAGCTCCGCAAGGCCGCACCTGCGCTCTACGGGCTCTATCACCTCCTATTTAATGCAAGCGTTAGTGTTACGTCTGCATCACCTCCCAATCGCTAACGGGTTTGAAAACCTTGGTAGCTAATCGGTATTGGCCGCTGTGAAATTCACCGTCCAGGGGAATTCAGGACCAATTCAGAGGTTAGTGAATAACTTCTTAAGAGTGTCACTGCTTTCTGCTCCCTTTCTGATCTTTGATTGGAAGGCGTCATGGTGCCAGGTTACAAAATAAAGATACACTATATTGCCAAAAGTATTCGCTCACCCATCCAAATTATCAGAATCAGGTGTTCCAATCACTTTCATGGCCACAGGTGTATAAAATCAAGCACCTAGGCATACAGACTGTTTTTACAAACATTTGTGAAAGAATGGGTCGCTCTCAGGAGCTCAGTGAATTCCAGCGTGGAACTGTGATAGGATGCCACCTGTGCAACAAATCCAGTCGTGAAATTTCCTCGCTCCTAAATATTCCACAGTCAACTGTCAGCTGTATTATAATAATGTGCAAGTGTTTGGGAATGACAGCAACGCAGCCACGAAGAGGTAGGCCACGTAAACTGACGGAGCGGGGTCAGTGGATACTGAGGTGCATAGTGCAAAGAGGTTGCCAACTTTCTGCAGAGTCAATCGCTACAGACCTCCAAACTTCATGTGGCCTTCATGTGGCCTTCATGTGGCCTTCATGTGGCCTTCGCATTAGATAGTGCGCAGAGAGCTTCATGAAATGGGTTTCCATGACCGAGCAGCTGCATCCAAGCCATACATCACCAAGTGCAATGCAAAGCGTCAGATGCAGTGGTGTAAAGCATGCCGCCACTGGACTCTAGAGCAGTGGAGACGCGTTCTCTGGAGTGACGAATCACATTTCTCCATCTGGCAATCTGATGGACGAGTCTGGGTTTGGCGGTTGCCAGGAGAACGGTACTTGTCTGACTGCATTGTGCCAAGTGTAAAGTTTGGTGGAGGGGGGATTATGGTGTGGGGTTGTTTTTCAGGAGCTGGGCTTGGCCCCTTAGTTCCAGTGAAAGGAACTCTGAATGCTTCAGCATATCAAGACATTTTGGACAATTCCATGCTCCCAACTTTGTGGGAACAGTTTGGAGCTAGCCCCTTCCTCTTCCAACATGACTGTACACCAGTGCACAAAGCAAGGTCCATAAAGACATGGATGACAGAGTCTGGTGTAGATGAACTTGACTGGCCTGCACAGAGTCCTAACCTCAACCCGATAGAACACCTTTGGGATGAATTAGAGCGGAGACTGAGAGCCAGGCCTTCTCGTCCAACATCAGTGTGTGACCTCACAAATACGCTTCTGGAAGAATGGTCAAAAATTCCCATAAACACACTCCTAAACCTTGTGGACAGCCTTCCCAGAAGAGTTGAAGCTGTTATAGCTGCAAAGGGTGGACCGACATCATATTGAACCCTATGGATTAGGAATCGGATGTCACCTAAATTCATATGTGAGTCAAGGCAGGTGAGCGAATACTTTTGGCAATATAGTGTAGATCTTAAATCTTTGAGACATGAGTGATATGAATAGAGCAGCATCGTTTCTAAACATCTTGGCCCCTATTACACTCTGAGTGCAGCGCATTTGCGCGCACGAAAAAACCATTAGCGCATAACGTCCTATTACGACGTTCGAGCAAAAGATACGCGTTAACGTCCAACGCGAGTGACCCTGCGCGAACACAGCGTGAGGGCAAGTTCCTGCGTGCATCCTATACTTAACATTGTGAGCGCCAATGTGTTAGTATGCGTATTCGCGTATGGTATTGTAATCTTAGCGCAAAATATAACGCACGACATTTGCGCGCATCATTTTAACGTCTTTGAAAACCTGGTGTTAATTTACAATCTGAACGTTCTGGCCGAAACGAAATGAACCTGAACAAAAAAATATATATATACAGCACAGTACAGTTAAACATACCCAAACAGTAAAATTAGTAAATTGTTTAATTTTCTTATTTTTGCTGCAGCACATATATGCAGATTGACTTTGACAGGCACAACAACCGAAACCTAGCAAATGGTGGTTCTTAATTCTGATTGTTTTTTCACGTAATTCAGCCAGTCTGCCTACAGATTCCTGCACGCAATGGTCATTTGTGGCCGGCTTTGCACGTCGGATTTGTACTCGAAAAAAGTTGAAGGCTGAAAAACTGCGCTCGGATCGTAATACCGCGTTAATTTGCGCGCGCTAAAGTTTTTTTGTGTGCGCAAAAAAAATTGCGCTGCGCGAGCGCATTTGCGTGTTGTAATGAAATAGGGGCCCTTATCTTTAATCCCTTAGCAGTTTCAAATATGTTTTTTGCAGTTTTGTAAACACAATAGTCTCCTTATATAATATTCATAATGTGTTCGTCCTATATGTTCCTTGTCTGTAATCTAAAGATTAACATATGGCAGGGACACACACTTTAATACTGATGAGTATTATATATTTGTAATCACTTATAATCAGTTCTTAAGGAATATGCTTTTTTTTCCCCTCTCAAAACTGGAAAAACCTACTTATGAAATGATGTTATGTCGACCTTAATGGGGAATGGTAATATTTACTTATCATAAATCCTTTGTTAATCCCTGTGTGGGAAAATCCCTTTCTTTTAAACAAATGAAATGTGGTAGGGAGGGGTGTAACTAACAACACATGGATTCTTCACATTACTGATGGAGGACCAGAAACCAAAAGGCTATATTAGAGACGTCGTCAGATGGAAATCCTGAATGGAAAATTGCAAGCAAAAGAAAAAATATATTTGTAACCTAGAAAGTGGAAATGTAATACTGGTTGCATATGCAGTCTCTCCCTCTACATTTCCTCCCTCTCCCATTACCTAGCTCTCCTTTTGCATCTCAATTCTTCTGCTTGTCTGTCTCTCGCTTTCAGCTGATTTGCAGCGCTGAACTGGTTAATTGAAATTTAAAAAGGATTACAACTGAACTGTAAAAACCAAAACCTCTGTAACTGTAATGTGGTCTTCTGTTTATTCCTTATTAGTCAACCCTCCAGTGAATTAACTCTAATCGAAAGGTTGCACTCTGGAACTCCAGCAGAGAAGCACTGGGGCTGGAAATGGTCTGGGAGGAGGAGCAGAGAGGGATGACAGGAGGCACTGCCAGGGGTGGGAGCAGGTATTGCTGTCCCAAGGATGGCCATATGCATACAGTGTACAGTAAGTGAGGAATAGGTCAGTCAAGGTGGTGTATGTGCTGTCCTAGATGGTGATTAGGTAAATTACGTGCAGGGTTTATATGCAGGGTTCTCAGGTTTTTTTTTATCACTGATACTGACAATTTGATTAGAATGAGTGATGCACCGATACCTCTGATACTGTAAGTCAGCGCTAGGCTTGCTTGCCGGTATCCGAGGGGCTAGGACTGCTAGCAGAAGACATTAAAAGCATTCCGCTAGCATTTCGCTCAGGCTGGTCGCATTGGACTCAGAGTACCGGCTGGCCGCGTTGCCTTAAATGCGGCCGCTGGCTCGTATAGACTGTCATCCAGTCGTGATCTTGCAGGGGATCACAAGACCATGTCACAACCTATACAAGCAGGCAGACGCTCGGAGGACCAGCCGTGGTTGTCAAAACTAGTTCCTTTTCGAGGTCAGTTCCACTCGGTGTTCAGCAAAAATCGAAACTCCACCTCCCCAGGCTCCTGCACATTTGTACCGCCTCTCTTCTAAAGGAATTCTAGCGGAATGCTGTGAATGAATTCTGCTAGCAGCAGTCTGAGGTCTGAATGGGGTTACATGTATCTGGGCCTGAGTGGGTACACATGTGTCTGAGATCTGTGTGGGTATACATATACACAATATTGCCAAAAGTATTTGCTCACCCATCCAAATGATCAGAATCAGGTGTTCCAATCACCTCCATGGCCACAGGTGTATAAAATCAAGCACCTATGCATGCACACTGTTTTTACAAACATTTGTGAAAGAATGGGTCGCTCTCAGGAGCTCAGTGAATTCCAGCGTGGAACTGTGATAGGATGCCACCTGTGCAACAAATCCAGTCGTGAAATTTCCTCGCTCCTAAATATTCCACAGTCAACTGTCAGCTGTATTATAATAACGTGCAAGTGTTTGGGAATGACAGCAACTCAGCCACGAAGTGGTAGGCCACGTAAACTGACGGAGCGGGGTCAGTGGATGCTGAGGTGCATAGTGCGAAGCGGTCACCAACTTTCTGCAGAGTCAATCGCTACAGACCTCCAAACTTAATGTGGCCTTCAGATTAGCTCAAGAACAGTGCGCAAAGAGCTTCATGGAATGGGTTTCCATGGCCGAGAAGCTGCATCCAAGCCATATAATATCACCTGCATTGTGCCAAGTGTAAAGTTTGGTGGAGGGGGGATTATGGCGTGGGGTTGTTTTTCAGGAGCTGGGCTTGGCCCCTTAGTTCCAGTGAAAGGAACTCTGAATGCTTCAGCATATCAAGACATTTTGGACAATTCCATGCTCCCAACTTTGTGGGAACAGTTTGGAGCTAGCCCCTTCCTCTTCCAACATGACTGTGCACCAGTGCACAAAGCAAAGTCCATAAAGACATGGATGACAGAGTCTGGTGTGGATAAACTTGACTGGCCTGCGCAGAGTCCTGACCTCAACCCGATAGAACACCTTTGGGATGAATTAGAGCGGAGACTGAGAGCCAGGCCTTCTCGTCCAACATCAGTGTGTGACCTCACAAATGCGCTTCTGGAAGAATGGTCAAAAATTCCCATAAACAGACTTCTAAACCTTGTGCACAGCCTTCTCAAAAAAGTTGAAGCTGTTATAGCTGCAAAGGGTGGATCAACGTCATATTGAACCCTATGGATTAGGACTGGGTTGTCACTTAAGTTTATATGTGAGTCAAGGCAGGTGAGCGAATACTTTTGGCAATATAGTGTATCAGAGGTCTGTGCTAGTATACATGTATCTGGGGTCTGAGTGGGTTATACATGTAACTTGGGTCTGAGTGGGTTATAAATGTGTCTTGAGGTCTGAGTGGGTATACATGTATATCTGGGGTCTGAGTGGGGTATTCCAGGGATGTGCTGTCAGGGTAGGCAGGTGAGGCAGAGCCTCACCTGCCATTAAGCATTAAAATAATAAAAGAAACTCACCTGCTTCACGTTCTCCCATGGTTGGCTCTGTCCTCTTCCTCAGCACGCAGTGTGCACATTCTTTTTACAGCCTACGCAATTTGCGCAGTGGTGGTATGCTTCCTCGCTACTCTAATCATGTAAGCGGGTTAAAGAAGTCTGCAACTGTGTCTGTTCAAATAGGAACACATGCGTGCTGCTTACTTCCTGAACACTGCTTGTCAGAGCCTCAGAGATGCCCCGACAGAGCAATGGAATAGTTTGGACCAATGAGACAGCACCATTGAGCCAAGCCATTCAAAAAACAGCCTGCATTGGAGGCTGGCCTATGGTTGAAAGGAAGGGGCCCAGGAAGCTCCTTCTGCTCTCTCTAGTGGCGCATACAGAGTATGACAGTCACAAGCAGCTTCCCCTGCTCCCTCTAGTGGTGGTTACAGAGTATGACAGGCACAGAAACAGGTTTTCTGTCAAAGTATATGATAAAAATAATGGTATCTTTAGAAAGTCCATTTAATGGTGAGAAAAATTATATATAATATGTGTGGGTACAGTAAATGAGTAAGGCCTTTTTCAGACCAAATGCAGAGCAGATCTGCTCAGGTTTCTGCAAACGCACGCTAGTCTTTAGACGTGTTTTTGATGTGTTTTTGATGTGTTTTAGACGCATTCAAGTTTTTTTGGGTTTTTTTCAGGAAGCTAACACTGTTATGAAGTCATTTCCTTTTACCTCTGACCTTTCATTAGCTGTTCTGATTATTTCCTGCTTCCTCTGACCTTGTCTCACATGTAAAATTATTGCAACATGGACACATGGGATGCAGGCATACTCCTGGTCATGGTTATTATACTGCGATGGCAAAGTGCTGTAAGGAGACGTAGTTTTTGGGTGCACCGACTGATGAGTGAAAGACCTTTCCACCATTGTTCCTGTGCTCTCCAAATCACAAGGTCACGTTTTTCCACAGACAGGAAGTGACCAAGGAAGATTAGGTCATGACAGATGACCATCGAGTTTTTTCCTTTACGGTTAGTTTTTTGCATTGCGTTGCAGTGCATTTTTGATACATTCCAGAGCAGGTAAAATAGGGCTTCCTGCAGTTTTTTTCATCTGCTCTGGACCTGCTCTGGAACTGAACTCTGCATTGTGAACTGGAGCAAAAAATACCATTTGGAATACATTAGACATAGTTTTGATCCGGTCTGCAACTGCTCTGCTCTGCACTAGGGATTGGCTGGTGGTTCGATTCGAACATTGCCTGTTCAGCGAACTTCAAACTTTTCAGGCCATTCGCAAAAAGTTCGAAATTTTTTTTTTTTTTTTTTTTAAAAAATGCTTAAGAAATCCTAAAAAAAAGGAAAAAATAAAGAGACTCTTTACTGCAGAATATTATAAGCAACGGTTTATTAGATATTGAATTAAAACGGGAATATTTTGAACATTGAAGCCTATGGGATAAAACAATCTTGTTGCTAAAACATCAGGCAGGCGAGGCCCTCTAATCAGGCACAGTAGAGGGCAGCCCACCGGGGCCTCCCAAGGATCCCTTGAGGAGCATGCGGCCACTGGATGACAGAGCTGCGACTGTGCGGGCTAGCTGGCCGGGTACATGTGGCAGAGAGGTGGCAGAGAGGTGGCATCTGCAGCCACAGCAGGCCCCCCCCCCACAACCAGGATCCAGGGAGCCTCCACTGACTGACCACCAGGCTAAGGTAAGGCGTCACATTTCTAAAAAAAATAAAATCCGAGTACATTTTTAAATGTCCCAAGGAACATAAAATAAAACTTTTTTTTTGCTTTCTTTCTAATACTCACCTGATTCCTGGATCCACCAACAAGCGCAGCCTCCCATCTCCCACGCTGTTAGACGCTGCATACACAGGCGCTCTGTATGAAGCTTCTGAGAAGATACGCTAATAGTGTAGAGGGAGCGATGCAAAATGCGCAGCCGGCTTCCTCTCTACACTAATAGCGTATCTTCTCAGAAGTATACTTGTTACTTACCCTGCTTGTTCTGAGGACCCGATCTGTTACCGGCTTTGCCTGCCATTTGACTATTCTCTCTGTGTACTCCCTGCCTGTTCGCCTCCTGTTGCTACTGGTGTGTGCTGATTTCTCACCATATACAGTAGCGCAGTACAAGTGCCTAAACAAGGGTTCCCACCTGTCTGGTTTTGACCCGGACCGTCCGGGTTTGGAGTCATGAGTCCGGGTTTGACACGCTCTGCCACTTGGACACATGACTCCGAGCCTCGGAGAGGTTATACTAACTTTCCTGCATTCCCCAGTGCTGCGGTATTCGCCTCCCGTCTGTTTTTTCAGCTTGAAGAGGGATTGGATGGTCCGTTTCATCATCACATGTCGTCCTCTCCGCCTCCTCTGAGCCGCTGTCAAGTCGCGCGGGCGCAACGGGCTCACGTGACAACGACATTCACGTGATTGCTCGTGTGGCTCCTACTCCTCCCGACTGGGCAGTGACGGTGCTGCCTCGTGTGTGGTCTCGCTCTCGTCAATCTCGCCAGTCCAGCAGCTGCTCTCCATCCACTGACTCTCACACTCTGACGCCGCCGGTCAACTCAAGCACTTTCTGAGCCTCTGACTGAGACGCAGACAGGACGGTGAGTATCAGAGTAGTCTACTCAGTCTAAGCCCATATACCAGTCTGCCTGCCAGTGCTATACTACCATCATTGTGCCATAAACCCATAAGAGTGTGCCATAACAGTGTGCCAGCCTTTCCAGTCTGTCATGTATAATACCAGTGTGTGCCATACCAGTCTGCAAGCCATACCAGTCTGCCATGCATAATACCAGTGTGGGTCAGCCATACCAGTCTGCCATGCATAAAACCAGTGTGTGCCATACCAGTGTGCCAGCCATACCAGTCTGCCATGCATTATATCAGTGTGTGCCATACCAGTGTGCCATGCATAATGCCAGCCTGTCATACTACCAGCCTGAGATGCATACCACATGCCATATTATATACACATAATGTAAATATACGCATAATGTATACGCTACAAAAAAAATGTCCGCCCAAGCCAAACACTAGAGTGTTCAGGTTTGGCTTGAAGAAAAGGTGGCAACCCTAGCCTAAGTGTTACTGACCCGGTTTTGTTATAACAACTACTCTAGCTCTGTGCCCCTGTCTGGTATATTCCGCTGCTTGTTACTGCTGGTGCGCTTCCATCCTGCCGTATACTATAGCGCAGTACAAACATTTATTGATCTCAGTCTGTGGTGTATATTGTTGGTGCTGTCTCCCTGGCCTGTGTGGCTGCTAGAGGTTAGGTTTAGTGGTCCCGAGTCCCGACCATCCTAAGGATCGGAGGGTTAGAGGTTTGATACCAGGGATCCTATCAGGTCTGTCCTGGGGAATCATTACAAATATGCGATGAACGCCGCAGTAAATGTTAATGCTCATGCAATTTTAATGTACCTGTTGTTACTTTCATCCAAAGCCTGCACAAGTTTCACCATAATTTAGCCAAAACAATCACTAAACTTGTTCTGCGTGTCCTAAAATGTCTCTTTTCATACAGGCTGCCGCCCCAAGCAGTTGTTTATGAATAGATTAAAAGGAAAAACATTTACCGTCATCTGAAATGTAATTTTTTTGTTTTAGAAACATAGAAAAATGTTGGCAGATAAGAACCTTTCGGCCCATCTAGTCTGCCCAATTACATGGATACTTTACCTGGATTTATATTTTGTTTAGGATAGCCTTATGCCTATCCCATGCCTGCTTAAATTCAATTACTGTTTTGGCCTCTACCACTGCAACTGGAAGACTGTTCCATGTATCCACCACCCTCTCAGTAAAATAATGCTTCCTGAAGTTCCTTTTAAACCTTTGCCCCTCTAATCTAAGACTATGTCCTCTTGTTTTGCTACTTTGTTTCCTTTTAAATATACTCCCTTCCTCTACCTTGTGCATTCCCTTTACGTATTTAAATGTTTCTATCATATCACCTCTGTCTCGTCTTTTTTCCAAGCTGTACATGTTAAGATTGTAGCGCTGGGTTTAATTCCCTGTCGTGGCAGTACCTATTTTTGGCCACCGGAGGGAGACAAGCGCGATAAGAGACATTGAACATTGGGACTACATTTCCCGGCATGCTTTGGGAGCAGACACAGGAAGTGGGTGGGACACAGACACTTACATCCTGAGCCTCGTGGAGAGAGCTGGCAGAGCGCACCAGGGAGTGAGAGGAGCAAGACGCAGAGCAGCAGAACGAGACAGCGACTAGGCCGGAGCGCAGCTGGGGCCTGACAGAGCTAAAGACCGGGTTATTCAGCCTTACCAGAGGAAGACCCAGAGATTCACAGTACTACCCGCGCTGATATCGAGGAAGCTGGAAGACCCCGAGTTAGGAGTACCGCAGATCGATTGGACAGGGAGAGCAGGCGGTGAGCTGGACATCTTGCGGCAGGTGCAGAAAGCCCGACAGCGGATCCAGTAACCAAGAGAACCCCAGTCAACATCGAGCGGAGAGACGTCCTGGGTCGATCGGAGCATCAAGTATCTGGCGGATGGGGGAGAGGCCTTCCAGGCCGTTGTGAAAATAAAGCATGCTGCTGTTTGTTTCCAAAACCCACAGGGCCCCAACTTGACTAGTCGAAGATACCTCACAAGCAATTCACTGGCCAGTTGAATATTGTACCCGGGTACCGTAACACACACACACACACACACACACACACACACTTACATTCTGGGACATAACCTGTGCGGGACTCACTCCCCAAACACAAAAGGGGGTTAAAGATTTATTTTTCCTTTTTCTTTTCCGCTGTGCGTTCCTCGAATTACGAAGCATCGTATTTCTTTTCCGCTGCGCGTTTTCCGCATTACGAAGTACTGTAAAAATATATACGAACACCGTGTTATTCATTATATGCCATTTATTCTAGTAAACTATATAATTTATAAAATCCACAACGGTGCTGGAGTATATTTATTCCCTAGTGTGGGGAGACTGACCCGAGGTTCAATTTCAGCGGCTCCTCCGGGAGTGAGTGCTACAAGATCATTAAGCCTTTCCTGGTAACTTTTCTCCTTCAAGCCGTACACCATTTTAGTAGCCCTTCTCTGAACTCTCTCTAAGATGTCTATATCCTTCTGGAGATACGGTCTCCAGTACTGCACACAGTACTCCAAGTGAGGTCTCACCAGTGCTCTGTACAGTGGCATGACCACTTCCCTTTTCCTACTGCTAATACCTCTCCCTACACATCCAAGCATTCTGCTAGCATTTCCTGCTGATTGAAATAATAACCCCTAAATCCCTTTCCTCAGATGTTGAGGTTAGGACTGTATCAAATATTCTATATTCAGCCCTTCGGTTTTTTACGTCCCAGGTGCATTATCTTGCACTTATCCACATTAAAACTCAATTGCCACAGCTCCGACCATTGTTTTAAATGCTTCTATACATTCTACAAATCCGCCACTTCACGGGCAGGTTATGGGGACCTCCTAGGCACGATATTAGAAGGAATTTTTCCTTTTTTTTATTCTTAACCTTTATTTCATGGGAAAAAAATAAAAATCACTGTTCCTTTTAAAAACGTTTTTTTTTAAAACTTTTTTCCTGTCCCCCAGGGCACTACCCGGACCCACATACACCTTTTATGGCAAATATCTTGCATATATGCCCTCTTGCAGGGCACGCTAAAAATCGAACGTTCGAGTCCCATTGACATGCATTGAGTTCGGATCGTGTTCGCGTCCGAACTCGAACTTTTGAAATTGTTCGAGTTCGAATGCGAACCGAACACGGGGGTGTTCGGCTCATCCCTACTCTGCACCTGCTCTGCGCTTGGTGTGAACAAAGCCTTAAAGATAATTTACAGCTAAACACAAACCGCAGAAAGCTAGTTAATATCTGTGTATATCTGGCTCTGATATTATTACGAGCCTCACCAGCTACTGACCTCACCGCATGTCCCTTGACTATACATACTGTAGATCTGGGGTCAGGGTTTGTGCAGTGGTTAAATTGGGTGTCTGCAATCAAAACCGAACAAAGCAGTCCTGCACACTGGAAAAAGGGTGCAATCTCCAAAAACGAGGCTTCCCTTCAAAAACAACCCATAATCATCCATACAAAAAAAAAAAAAAGAAAATGAAATGTACTCCTATTCCAAAATATCAAAAATGTTAGTCATTCATAGTCACAGTAACAAATTCAGTATATTCCATCAGTATATATCCACCAGGCCAGGGTATCCCCCAGGCCTACCCAGCAGCAGCAGAGGCTATACCATGAGGCCAGAATGGCATCCCAACCTGTCAGCAGAGAGCCTCCCAAAGCATTGCAGTGCCTCCAGCACAGACGGCACTACCAACATCTTAGAAACCTCGATAGTAAATAAAATGTAACTTTTATTGGAAACTAAAAAACAGAACAACATAATGACAAACCAAGGAAAGGATAAAAAGTCTCTGTGGCTCCAAACAGCGTAATAAATGCCAAATATTACTGCTTATTTCTTGTTATGCTGCCAGACTGAGCATTACTTCCTGCATGCTCCAGAGGACACCAGTGTTCATGGCAAAATGCGTTGAGTGATGGTCTGCTTACTCCAATGCAGATTGAGTTTTTGATTTTAAAAAATTCTTAGTCTCTGTGGCTTTGTGTTAAATTTGGGATGGGTTGGCTCTAAGCTGGTAGTGCGCACAGCATTGATTTTGGGCCTCAAGCTTTCCTCTACCTAATGCAATTTCATTTGCCACTCATCCTTTTGGGAACTCTCTCTATAGCAGCTTCTCTCTGTCCTATTGTGGGGACCCACAAAGGCTCGTTTCCTTACTTAGTTACATAGTTACATAGTTATATAGGCTGAAAAAAGACATGCGTCCATCGGGTTCAGCCTCTCCCACATAACCTACTGCTGTTGATCCAAAAGAAGGCAAAAAACTTTGATAGGATTTGACAGAATTTAGGTTGTTTGTCTGTTTGTATCCCATATGAGAGACTTATCTAAGTGTACCTAGTAACCTATGTGGCATTTATTACGCCGTTTGGACCAGAGACTTTTTATCCTTTCCTTGGTTTGTCATTATGTTGTTCTGTTTTTTATTTTCCAATAAAATTTTTATTTCCCGTCTCAGTCAATCAATATCCTTTGTTCTATCCATGTTCCAGGGTTACCCCCATTTCTGCTGCTGGATATTGACGGTCACTATTCTTTCAGGGGTTTTCTTTCATGCTTCCACTAGCTTACCTGCCATAGTATAGACCATATATTTCCATCTTAGAAACCTCCGCTGCTCCACCAGGCTCATCGGGTAGCAATAAATCCCCACTACGTACCCCCGAAGCCGCTCCGGGAGACGGAGGGTCTTCCAGCGGCACGGTAAGCGGTTCTTCAGCTACTCTGCAGAGCACCCCCTAATCAGCGGCCTCCGGCTCTCCTGTGCAGCAGACAAGCAAGGCCTCCTCCAACGCTCACGATAACGGATGGGAGGGGTCCTCCCAAGTAGATCACCAGCAGGGAGCCACCACCGGAGGGCCGATCAAGACCCCCTCCTCCAAGGATTCGGGAGTTGCCATCTTCCCGTCGCCACATAGGGTCAGGGCAAAGGCCGCCGCAGTAGGCAAACAGGCCACCGCACAACCCAAACCCGAGGCAACCTCAAACTACACCAGCCTCTGGGTCTTTGCATCCTGGCAGCTCAGTGAGGCCAACAGTCGGCACCGCACACCCCTCGTGACCAGGGCAGCATCGTCTTCCTCTACCAGTATGCCTGAGGCCATGGCTCCTTCATCTCATTCGGGGGTAGGGGAGCTGTCCCTCCACCTCCCCGCAGGTCTGACTGCTGCCCTGTAGAACAGTTATCCGGGTCGGCCAGGAGACAGAGGCCCTCCATCTCCATAGCCCTCTGCATAGTCTTGGTCTGGGGCAGGGCGTCCAACCAGCAAGGCTGGTTGGACGGCCGAAAGATGGCACACGCTTCAGTCCTGACTGGTGGCACCTGCAAAGTCTCTGGTCCAGAGGGGGGGTCTAAAAAAGCTCCAGACTGCACAGTGCCGATGGCCAGTCATTCAAGGACCTGTTAGGGGGAAAAATACTGCATAGAAAGTCATCTGAAGGTCCCTTTTACGGAGCAGACGAGCGAAGCTCCATCGGGATAGCTCTGCTCCCCTTGGTAGCTGGCCAGGCCCACCCGAATACAAGATTTATAGTGTATGGAACCAATAGAAACTCCATTCCCTCTGCAAAAATAGTAGAGAAACTGCATTCACTTCCCCCACAACTTGACACCTGTATATCGCCTTTGGTATACGTTAAGCTCATTATTACTTAATTATATACATAAAAAATATGATAATTATTTATTTAAACATGAGTATAGCAGTACGTAGTGATACCTTTTTTATTGCACTAACGTAACATTTAAAAGACAAGCTTTCGAGAGTATTACTCTCTTCTTCAGGTCTGGAAGCTTACTGATCAGTTCCTAGAATTAAACATTAGGACATAAAGGGTCACAAGGGTGGGGGGGGTTAGATGTCGTAAAGAGTGCGAGTCAAATGGTATGTTCGAAATGGGAAAATGAACACATGAGGGATCTTGGGCCCATAATAAAACAGAGATGAGAAAAAAAAAACAAAAACAAACAAAACCGTGAAGGCTGAAAGAGACATAATAAAACAAGGCATCAGCCAGAATTTTGAATATTATGATAATGGGTTAAAAACCCAGAGACCACATTGAGCCCAGCATTTATAGTGTTAAAACGTGATCATTTTCATTTCATATGTTTTGCGTTCACGGTGGTCTTTAAAACGTCCTTTGAGGATTTTAATGCTGAGGTTTTGGATGGAGTGGCCTGTTAGATTGAAGTGATGTCCCCCTGGGGTACAATATGTATTTTCCTGGTGGTTCTTGATGGAGTGTCTGTGCTGGTTCATCCTGAGATTTAGTTTAAGGCTAGTTTCACCAATATAGCAGCCCTTATCACATGCCGTGCACTGGATCATGTATACCACATTGGCAGACGTGCAAAGGTACGAGCCCTTGATGTTGTATGTGGCGTTGTTGTGCCTACAGTGCTGCTGTCACATGTGTTTGCACAGTTTGCAGCGGGATTTGTTGCAGCGTTTGGTCCCATTCTGTATGTCATCCTGTTCCTGAGTGAGTTTGCTGAGGAACAGTTTTTGTCTCAGGTTTGGGGGTTGCTTGAATGCCAGTAAGGGGGGATGTGGGACTATTTCTTTGAGTGCAGGGTCCTCTGTGACCAGTGGCTACAGATCTTTGATGATTTTGCGAACTCCCTCTAGAGTTCGGTTGTATGAAACAACTAGAGGGGTCCGTGTGGTGTTTTTCTTTTCTTTGTAGCACAACAGCTGTTCGCCAGGGGCGGATCCAGGGGGGGGCAACGGGGCAATTGCCCCCCCGAGATTTGAGCCGGGGACCCGATGCCGGGCAGCGCCGGAGTGCCTGCCCGGTCCTGAAGAGTAAAGCGGCTGCGTGCAGGCGCCGGCGGTCACGTGGTCCGGCTAATCAGGTGGTACTGAGTCTCTGTACCACCTGACTGGCCGGACCACGTGACCTGCGCACGCACGCCACGCAGCCGCATCACTCAACAGGACGGACTCTTCAGGACCGGGCAGGCACTCCCGCGCTGCCCGGCATCGGGTCCCCGGCTCAGACTAGTCAACCCCTGCCGGAGCTGGAGGCCTGGAGCAATATCCAGGTGAGAGCTGGGCAAATCCATGAGCTGGGGGCAATCCATGAGCTGGGCAAATACATGACCTGGGGCAAATCCATGAGCTGGGCAAATCCATGAGCTGGGCAAATACATGAGCTGGGCAAATACATGAGCTGGGCAAATCCATGAGCTGGGGGCAAATCCATGACCTGGGCAAATCCATGAGCTGGGGGCAAATCCATGAGCTGGGGGCAAATCCATGAGCTGGGCAAATACATGACCTGGGGGCAAATCCATGAGCTGGGCAAATCCATGAGCTGGGCAAATCCATGAGCTGGGGGCAAATCCATGACCTGGGCAAATCCATGACCTGGGGGCAAATCCATGAGCTGGGCAAATACATGAGCTGGGCAAATACATGAGCTGGGCAAATCCATGACCTGGGGGCAAATCCATGACCTGGGGGCAAATCCATGAGCTGGGCAAATCCATGACCTGGGGGCAAATCCATGAGCTGGGGCAAATCCATGAGCTGGGCAAATCCATGAGCTGGGGGCAAATCCATGAGCTGGGCAAATCCATGAGCTGGGCAAATCCATGAGCTGGGGCAAATACATGAGCTGGGGCAAATCCATGAGCTGGGGGCAAATCCATGAGCTGGGCAAATACATGAGCTGGGGCAAATACATGAGCTGGGGCAAATACATGAGCTGGGGCAAATCCATGAGCTGGGCAAATCCATGAGCTGGGGGCAAATCCATGACCTGGGGGCAAATCCATGAGCTGGGGGCAAATCCATGAGCTGGGCAAATCCATGACCTGGGGGCAAATCCATGAGCTCGGCAAATCCATGAGCTGGGGGCAAATCCATGTGTGAGCTGGGGGCTCTCTGCTCCTCTAGATTGTAAAATCCGGGGTGCCCTCTGCTCCTCTAGATTGTAAGCTCCTGGGTGTCCTCTGCTCCTCTACATTGTAAGCTCCTGGGGGCTCTCTGCTCCTCTAGATTGTAAGCTCCTGGGTGCCCTCTGCTCTTCTAGATTGTAAGCTCCTGTGAGCCGGGCCCTCTGTAAATTCTCGTGAGTCGGGCTCTCTGCTAAAACACCTTATTTTCTGTAAGTGCCCCTCCCGAGACTAGTCTCTGGATCCGCCCCTGCTGTTCGCGCGGAGTTTTCAGGGCAGATTTGATTTTTTTAGAGATTATCCTTTCCTTATAGCACTTTCGCTGGAATGATGCAGATAGATTGTTCAGGTGTTCATCCCTGTCCCCAGTGTCCGTGCGGATTCGGTGGTACCTGATGGCCTGGCTGTAGATGATGCCTTGTTTGGTGTGGTTGGGATGAAAGCTGGTCTGGTGGCGGTAGCTCGGCCTGTCTGTGGGTTTCCTGTACACAGATGAGTGCAGCGTGCCATTGGCAGCTTATATGGTGCAATCCAGGAAGCTCACACTGTGCTTGGAAAAATCCATCTTGAGTTTGATCAATGGGTGGAACATATTGAATGCCTTGTGAAAGGCTAGAAGGCGTTCCTCTCCTTCTGTCCAAATGATGAAAATGTCATCAATGTATCGTAGATATTTGTGTGGTTTGTGAGGGTGGATGTTCAGGAACTTCTGTTCTAGATCTACCATGAAAAGATTGGTGTATTGTGGCGACATTTTACTACCCATTGCAGTCCCAGTCATTTGTAGGTAGCAGTTATTGTTGAAGCTGAAGCAGTTGTGTGTGAGAAGAAATTCAATCAGCTTGGTAATTATTTCACCGCTATATTTATGTGGAATATTGTGGGAGGAGAGAGATTGGTCCCAACGGGACATCACTTCAATCTAACAGGCCACTCCCTCCAAAACCTCAGAATTAAAATCCTCAAAGGACGTTTTGAAGACCACTGTGAATGCAAAACTTTTGAAATTAAAATGATCACATATTTTAACACTATAAATGCTGGACTCAACGTGGACTCTGGGTTTTTAACCCATTAACATAACGTCACATAACATTCAAAATTCTGGCTGATGCCTTTTTTTTTTCTTCTTTTCCATGTCTCTTTCAGCCTTCACATTTTTTTTTTCTTTTTCCCTTTAAGTTGTATGATCTTCTCTCTGTTGTTTTATTATGGGCCCAAGATCCCTCATGGGTTCATTTTCCTATTTCTAACATACCATTTGACTCTCACACTTTACGACATCTAACCTCCCACCCATGTGACCCTTTATGTCCTAATGTTTAATTCTAGGAACTGATCAGTAAGCTTCCAGACCTGAGAAAGAGAGTAATACTCTCGAAAGTTTGTCTCTTTTACATGTTACGTTAGTCCAATAAAAAGGTATCACTACGTACTGCTATACTCATGATTTTGGCATCTGGACTAACACGGCCTATCGAATTTACATTACCATGATATTTAAACATGTATATTCTAAGATCATTTTCTTCTTTTTTGTGTATTGTCTATGGGGCTTCTGTTAGTTGATGTACTACCCAGGATTAGTGAAGCTGTGCAGGCTGAGTGTTAAAAGCGGCAAAGACACGGTCAAACACACACAAGTGTAGGACCTATCAAAGATGGGGTACATTGATTCAGCATCATATCAACATATATGTGACAATTTCCATTATTTTAATTCTAATGGTGGGTGGTTTTAAAACCTCCAAAATACTTGACAATCTTAATCTTTGAAATGGGGTGCTCTTAGTTTGGTATTGTGGGTGGATATAGATTGGTGATATATATATCTTGCCAGAGTATACAGTAGTAGTAATACCTTTTTTATTGAACTAACGTCACATTTAAAAGACAAGCTTTCGAGAGTATAAGACTCTTCTTCAGGTCTTGATGTTATAATGACCAAAATAACAGAACTGAACAATAAAGAGCCAAGCAGACAAATTATATCGTTTTTTCAGCAGACTCTGCAGATTTAAAATACATCATTATTATGTATATATGTCATGTCCCATCAAAATGCTATTAAAAAAATGTAAAAAGAGAAAAACATTTACATTCAGATTTCAATCATTTACAGCTTGTAATCCCCCCCCCCACATTTTATCATCCAAACCTTTGTGGTTATATATTCTATAGGGTACTCTGGTTAACAAATTAGAAATGGAAACTTGTTTGTTACATCCTCAGCCCCTGTTGTGCTCCCTGGGGGGTCTGGGCAGGGTGGTGTGCCGCTGGCTGGTCGGTTGCCAGCACTTCCTGATGGCAGACTGGCATCTGAGGGGGCAGGGTCTGGTGTAGTCACCGGGTTTAAAAGAGGAATGGCCTCATTGCCCTGACGTGGAGTTTGTTTCCAGCAGCGCTAAGTTTATTCCTTATTGATTACTGTTACCAACCTATTTCTGTATGCGAATCCTTCTCCTGTTGACTGACCCGGCTTGTACTTTGACCACTCTACCTGAATGTTTGAATATTCCTGTTTGTGAGCATTGGCAATTAACCCTATGCTTGCAGCTGGGTTTATTGCTCGCTGTCTGGGTTCTGTCCCATCTTGTCTTAGGGTATCGCTTGTGACCTTTCGAGGTACAGTTACCCAACGTACTACTCCTGTCTTTGTTCATGTGAAAACTGCAATTCAGAAAGATTGTTTATTTTTGCCATTTGCTTTGACTGCCCTGCACATTGAATACTTCACAGACTCACGTCCCACGTTTCATGTTTCTGAGCGTGTCCTGTTGGTCTTGAAACCTTCAGAGCCTAGAGGCAATTCAGTTAACCCTTGTGTCTCCTTGGTTATTAAGTTGCAGTCTGTTGTTTATGAACCATTTGTGCTTTTTAAGCAGATATTATTGCCCTCAAGGATCTCAACTCCACTACTCGTGTGGCAGCGTTATCGCTACCATTACTGCATTTGTCTGCAATTTTGACCAAAACTGGAATAAGCAAAAATTTCTCACTTGTGTTTTATGAATAAGATAACTATGTATCATTATTATCGTCATCATTTATATAACGCAACAGTTTCCGCAGCACTTTACAATAACCAAAGGGAACGAAATACATATAAACAGACATAGGATGGAAACAAGAGGTGTAGAGGGCCCTGCTCATAGGAGCTTACGGTCTAGAGGGATTGGGGTTGCGGAAGACAAGAGGAATTGCACTAGATAGCAGAATCATTAGTGCCAGTGGTTTGGGAATGGTGGGGCCATACAAGTGGCTTCAATCAAGTGTGAGTAGGTGAGCAGAGGGATGAGTTGCATCAGTGATGTGGTACGCTAATCTGAAGAGATGGGTTTTGAGGGATTTCTTGAAGGCCTGAAGGTCAGGGGAGAGTTTGATAGGGCGAGGCAAGTCATTCCAGAGGACTGGAGCTGCCCTTGAGAAGTCTTAGAGGCGAGAGTTGGCTCTGTGCATGTAGACCGATGACAGGTAGAGATCACCTGCAGATCGGAGTTGTCTAGATGGGACGTGCTTGCTGAGTAATGAAGACCTATAGGGAGGGGCAGTGGCGTAGCGTGGGTTGTCAGTGCCCGGGGCCAGCCAAAAATTGTGCGCCCCCCCCAACCTGTGGACACGTTATCGATATTGCCCCAGCTCACACATGGATTTGCCCCAGCTCACACATGGATTTGCCCCAGCTCACACATTTGCCCCAGCACACGGATTTGCCCCAGCACCTCATGGATTTGCCCCAGCACCTCATGGATTTGCCCCAGCACCTCATGGATTTGCCCCAGCACCTCATGGATTTGCCCCAGCACCTCATGGATTTGCCCCAGCACATGGATTTGCCCCAGCTCTCACCTGGATATTGCCCCAGCTCCCGGGCAGCAGGAGTGCCTGCCCGCCCCGGTCCTGAACAGGGTGCGAGTCCGTCCTGTTGAAGGGGAGGCGGCTGCGTGCATGCGCAGGTCACGCGGTCCGGCCAGTCAGGTGGTACAGAGACTCAGTACCACCTGATTAGAGGGACCACGTGACCTGTGCCTGCACGCAGCCGCCTCCCCTTCAACAGGATGGACTCACTGTTTAGGACCGGGCAGGCACTCCCGCTGCCCGGCATCTGGGTCCCCTCAACCCGCGGGCCCTTGGGCGGCGCCCGAGGGCCCGGCGGGTCAGTCGGGCCACAAGTTTTAGGGCACATAATTTCAAAAGAAATGATGCGCCCCTAATAAAAATGCGCCCGGGGCCACGGCCCCCCCTGCTACGCCACTGGGGAGGGGTTGAGTTACTGAGTGATTTGAACGCGAGCATCAGTATTTTAAACTGTATCCTGAAACGTACAGGAAGCCAATGGAGGGACCGGCAGAAGGGGGGAGGTACGTCTGGTGAGAAAAATAAGCCTGGCCCCTACATTCATTCCAGATTGCAAAGGGGCGATACGGGAGTTGGGGAGGCCAATAAGGAGCGAGTTGCAATAGTCAAGTCGTGAAATGACAAGAGCATGAACAAGCACTTTTGTGGTATCTTGTGTCAGAAAGGGGCAGACACTGGCAATGTTTTTGAGTTGAAAATAACAGGATTTGGTCACTGTCTGGATGTGGGAAGAGAATGATAGGTCAGAGTCAAAAGTGACTCCAAGGCAGCGAGCTTGGGGTGTTGGGCTAATGGGTGTTCCATTTACTCGTAGAGAGATAAGGTGGTATTGGGTTCTTCTTGGAGGGAGGAATGACGAGAATTTCAGTTTTGGCAAGATTGAGTTTAAGGAAGCCATCCAATTTGAGACAGCGGAAGACAGTCAGTAACTCGATCCAGGAGACCTGGAGAGAGATCAGGGGAGGAGAGGTAAATTTGAGTGTCATCAGCGTATAGGTGGTACTGGAATTCAAAGGAGCTGATCAGTTTTCCTAGAGAGACGGTGTAGACTGAAAAAAGTAGAGGGCCCAGTACTGAACCTTGGGACACCCCAACAGAGACAGGCTGCCGGGAGGAGGTACTTCCAGCAAAGGAGACACTAAACGATCGTTGGGACAGGTAGGAAGCGAACCATGAAAGAACGGAACCTTGGAGACCTATATCACTAAGAGTTTGAAGGAGGATTGAGTGGTCAACTGTATCAAAGGCTGCAGAAAGGTCAAGAAGGATCAACAGTGAGTAGCACCCATTGGATTTAGCAGTTGCAAGGTCATTGGTCAGTTGCGCAAGAGCTGTTTCTGTTGAGTGCAGTTAGCGAAAGTCAGATTGCAGAGGGTCAAGGAGAGAGTAGGTGTTGAGGTAGTCAGACGGGCATACACAAGCTTTGAGGAGTTGAGGCAAAAGGGAGCAGGGAACCGGGGCGGTAGTTGGAGGGAGCAGTCGGATCCAGAGATGTTTTTTTAGGATTGGGACTACTGTGGCATGTTTGAGGGGAGCATGAAAGACCCCAGAGGTTAAAGACAGATTAAAAGGTGTGAGTCAAGGATGGTACAAGAGAAACAGAAAGTGTTTTGGCAAGATGTGAGGGAACGGGGTCGAGGGGGCAGGTAGTGGGATGAGAGGATTGTAGTAGTTTAAGGACCTCTTGTTCAGTAGCTGAAGGGAACGCATTAAACATGTGAGGATAGACATGGTTAGCATCTTCCTGCATGGGTGAAGATGGCATTGTGGAGATTTCAGTTCTTCTCTGTCCAATTTTTGCTGTGAAAAACCATGGTAGGTCTTCGGCTTTCAGGTCAGTGTGAGGAACAGCCACCGCAGGATGGAGAAGGGAGTTGAAGGTGGTGAACAGGCGTTTTGGGTTCCGGGAGTGGGTGTGTATGAGGGTTGTAAAATATGACTGCTTGGCTCGGAAAAGGGCAGAACTGTAGGACTGAAGCATAAATTTATAGGTTTAGAAAGTCGGAGTGGGAGCGGGTCTTTCTCCAATAGCATTCAGCAGTTCTAGAACATCTTTGGAGATGCCGGGTCAATTTGTTGTGCCAGGGTTGCAAGTTTTGTCGCCTCATTGACCAGGGTTTTGACAGCACCAACTTATCAAGGGTGGAGGAAAGAGTAGAGTTGTAGCGGGTGATGGCTTCATTAGGACAGGAGAGAGATAGCCGTATGGATAGGTTGGCAGAGAATTGCTGTGGATCCAGAGAGTGGAGATTTCTGCGGGTCTGATAGTTTGGGTTCAGATGGAAGAATGAGGGGAGAGCTGCGTTCACAAGTCAGAAAATGGTCAGAGAGATTGAGAGGTGTAATAGTGAGGTCAGCGATAGGGCACGAGTAGGAGAAGATAAGATCCAGAGTATTGCCAGCTATGTGTGTGAGGGAATTGCACCACTGAGTAAGGCCACTGAACTTGCTCCCAGTGTGGGAAATGAGAAGGAGAGTAAGGGCAGTGGTATTTCTCATTTAATGTGTGACAAATGAACAATGCTATTTCTTTGGAACAAAAATTAAATAAATTTTTTGTTTTGGTTTTTTAAAATTTTATTTTAGATTTTAGATTTTACATGGTCATGTTTGAGATCATTGGAGAGGCCAGTCTTTGACCAGTCCAATAACACCTCACCTAACTTTGTGGGGTGTAAAGAATGAAGATACAGGGTCCTCTGTAGCCCCGCTCTCTTCGCAGTGGTGCGGCGGCTTGTTTTTTAGATGGACCAATGCGTTTTACGCATTGCGCCATCACCTCCTTATATACTTCATAGGAAATGAGGAGAGTTAGTTTACTTTATAAGTTCAAGCACATAAAGCAAATTTTGAAAGTTTATTTTCTAATTTTACACATTATGTGCAGTGGTGTATTTAGGTTTTGTGCTGCCCTAGGCCTGACTAAACTCGTGCACCCCAAATTTAAATTCGACACGCCGTCATATTTAAAGCTCCATAGCAATAAAACTCAGAATTATTCAGTGTGTTGAGTGTATCACAGAATCCAAAGCCTTTTTACACCCCCCCATCCCATTATTTTGTACACCCCTTCCCCAGCAAGCCACCACTACTTAATTCCCCCTGTCAGGGTTCAGACTGCGAATAATGCAGCAGGTGGGGTTGTGAGATCAGGATGCAGTAGGTTTGCAAGATAAACAAAAGGGTTTATTTATATTAAACACAACAACACAAGAAACATGAATCAAACAAGAGACACGAACCAGACAAGAGGAGGAGACTGGGCACAAAGGGGAATGGCTTTAGAGGAGGAGGAGATGCTGGGAAAGGAGGTTGAGGCAAGAGGGATGGCTGAGAGTAGTGGGACGAGAGGTAAGGGAAAACTGAATATAGAAGTACTTAGAAAGCAGGAGAAATGAGGGATAGCAAAGATGAGAATAAGAGGCTAGAGCAGTGGAAAGCAGAAAAATACACAAGGGGGAATTTAACAGCATATGGGGCAGACAATGAATAAAGAATAACACTAAACAATACAGATAACAGACATTCAGGCAAAGGTACCAGAAGGGATCAGTGGCGTAGCGTGGGGGGGGGGCTGGGGGGGCCGTGGCCCCGGGCGCAGTTTTGTTAGGGGCGCAAATGCGCCCCTAAAACTGGCCTGGGGGTTGAGGGGACCCAGATGCCGGGCAGCGCGGGAGTGCCTGCCCGGTCCTGAAGAGTCCGTCCTGTTAAAGGAAGCGGCTGCGTGCAGGCGCAGCCGGTCACGTGGTCCGGCTAATCAGGTGGTACTGAGTCTCTGTACCACCTGACTGGCCGGACCGCGTGACCTGCGCACGCACGCCACGCAGCCGCATCACCTTCAACAGGACGGACTTTCAGGACCGGGCAGGCACTCCCGTGCTGCCGGCATCTGGGTCCCCTCAACCCCTGCCGGAGCTGGAGCAATATCCAGGTGAGAGCTGGGCAAATCCATGTGTAAACTGGGGGCAAATCCATGAGCTGGGGGGCAAATCCATGAGCTGGGGGGCAAATCCATGAGCTGGGCAAATCCATGACCTGGGGGCAAATCCATGAGCTGGGGGCAAATCCATGAGCTTGGCAAATCCATGAGCTGGGGGCAAATCCATGAGCTGGGGCAAATCCATGTGTGAGCTGGGGCAAATCCATGTGTGAGCTGGGGCAAATCCATGTGTGAGCTGGGGCATATCCATGAGCTGGGGCAAATCCATGAGCTGGGGCAAATCCATGTGTGAGCTGGGGCAAATCCATGTGTGAGCTCGGGCAAATCCATGTGTGAGCTGGGGCAAATCCATGAGCTGGGCAAATCCATGAGCTGGGGGCAAATCCATGAGCTGGGCAAATCCATGAGCTGGGGCAAATCCATGAGCTGGGGCAATATCCATGTGAGAGCTGGGGCAATATCGATAACGTGTCCACAGGTGGGGGCGCACAATTCTTGGCTGGCCCCGGGCGCTGACAACCCACGCTACGCCACTGGAAGGGATTAATCAATAGAGTGGTCGTTGGGAATGCAGGGGTCTAGGCAAGGCAGCAGGGTGATCAAAATCCATATCTAGAGGGTCTGATACACGGGGTTCCAGATGGGGGGGGGGAACAGGGAGCAAAAGGGGGTACCAGTATGAAGAATGAGTGTCCAGGTAATAAACCGGGGTCCTCATGCGGTCTTTGGAGATACAACAAAGGAGGGTTCAGGAATAGCTCTGCACAGGAACACAGTCTGGACTTCAATGAGGAAGTCCAGGGTAGAGGGTGTGACTTCCTTAAATGCAGGACTGATTAGGGAGGATGAAGGGCAGGTGAGGTTCCAGGGTTAGAATGTCAGAGTCCAGGAATGTGTATAGTCTGATATAAAATCCTGGAACCTGCATAGGGCATGCAGGATGTGGCATGAAAAGGGGGCGCCAGGGGGTCAGGGCCTCTAGGACCTGACACCCCCTCGCAGCGGCAGCTCCCCTTACTCTATCCCCCCCACAGCAGCAGCCCCCCTCACTTTATCTCCCCCCCACACCACTTTAGGCCCAGCAGTGCTTTAATATGAATTTGATATACAGTTGCAAGAAAGAGTATGTGAACCCTTTGGGATTACGCTGGGTTTTGCATGAATTGATCATAAAATGTGCTCTGATCTTCATCTAAGTCACAACAATTTGAAAAACACAATCTGCTTAAAATAATACAACACAAACAGTATATGTTTTCATGTGTTTATTGAACATAACATGTAAACATTCACAGTGCAGGGTGGAAAAAGTATGTGAACCCCTAGCCTAATGACTTCTTCAAGAGCTAATTGGAGCCAGGAGTGAGCCAACAGCATTGCTGTCCAAAAAGAATATTGCAGCACGTTTGAAGTTTGCAAAAGAGCACCTAGATGTTCCACAGCACTACTGGCAAAATATTCTGTGGACAGATGAAACCAAAATTGAGTTGTTTGGAAAAAACACACAACACTATGTGTGGAGAAAAAAAGGCACAGCACACCAACATCAAAACCTCATCCCCACTATAAAACATGGCAGAGGGAGCATCATGGTTTGGGGCTGCTTTGCTGCTTCAGGGCCTGGACGGATTGTTGTCATTGATGGAAAAATGAATTCCAGAGTTTATCAAGACATTTTGCAGGAAAATGTAGGACCATCTGTCCACCAACTGAAGCTCTGCAGAGGATGGGTGATGCAACAGGACAATGACCCAAAGCATACAAGTAATTCAACAAAAGAATGGCTTCAACAAAACAAAATACGCCTTCTGGAGTGGCCCAGGCAGAGTCCTGACTAGGGATGAGCTGTTCGGTTCGGACGGTTCGTAGTTCGGACCGAACTTAGCCTGCTCGGTCTGCTCGCGAACTCTGAACATTTACAGGCGTTCGCCGCATGTTCGACCAGAATGCACCACAATGCACTTTCCCACTGGCCTGAAGCTCGTAATTGGCTACAGCCTTGCACCTGACCACAGGTCTGGTGCAAGACAGGTTCAACAGTATGGCAATCACGGCTCAGAGTCCTGATTGGGCACATTTTGCCCAATCATGGGCTCACAGAGCTAAGTCCCGCAGCACACTATATAAGGCTTCACACAGCGCTTCACCACGCATTTGAGAGGAGATTTCATAGGAGATTGTTGTTGTGTGTTCTTACTGCCGGTCTGCCACGCTACTGGGGGGGTCTGGGGGGTCTAATTTCTACCAAATATCTGGGAATTGAGGTGATGTGTGTCTTGTCACTGCCAGAAAGTATTTTGGGAGTCACTAATTTCTACAAAACATTTGGGAATTGAGGTGATCTGTGTCTTGTCACTGCCAGCAAGTATTTTGGGGTCACTAATTTCTACAAAACATTTGGGAATTGAGGTGATCTGTGTCTTGTCACTGCCAGCAAGTATTTTGGGGGTCACTAATTGCTACAAAACATTTGGGAATTGAGTTGATCTGTGTCTTGTCACACAGCCAGTACCACGCAGTATTTTGGGGGTCACTAATTTCTACAAAACATTTGGGAATTGAGGTGATCTGTGTCTTGTCACACAGCCAGTGCCACGCAGTATTTTGGGGGGGTCTCTAATTTTTACTAAATATCTGGGAATTTAGGTGATCTGTCTCTTGTCACTGCCAGCAAGTATTTTAGGTCACTAATTTCTACAAAATATTTGGGAATTGTTATAACCAGTGTGTTCATCAGGGGGTCTCACTGATTTATAGGAGGTTTCTGAGATTTATAATCTGTGGCTTCTCACTGCCACCCATCAGGGGGTCCCACATACTTCTAGCAGATTTATGTGAATTGTAATCTGTGGCTTCTCACTGCCACCCATCAGGGGGTCACACAGATTTATAGGAGGTTTCTGAGACTTGTAATCTGTGTCTTCTCACTGCCACCCATCAGGGGGTCACACTGATTTATAGGAGGTTTCTGAGATTTGTAATCTGTGGCTTCTCACTGCCACCCATCAGGGGGTCTCACTGATTTATAGGAGGTTTCTGAGATTTGTAATCTGTGGCTTCTCACTGCCACCCATCAGGGGGTCTCACTGATTTATAGGAGGTTTCTGAGATTTGTAATCTGTGGCTTCTCACTGACACCCATCAAAGGGTCACACTGATTTATAGGATGTTTCTGAGACTTGTAATCTGTGGCTTCTCACTGCCACCCATCAGGGGGTCTCACTGATTTATAGGAGGTTTCTGAGACTTGTAATCTGTGGCTTCTCACTGACACCCATCAAGGGGTCACATCGATTTATAGGAGGTTTCTGAGATTTGTAATCTGTGGCTTCTCACTGCCACCCATCAGGGGGTCACACTGATTTATAGGAGGTTTCTGAGAATTGTAATCTGTGGCTTCTCACTGCCACCCATCAAGGGGTCACACTGATTTATAGGAGGTTTCTGAGACTTGTAATCTGTGGCTTCTCACTGCCACCCATCAGGGGTCCCACATACTTCTAGCAGATTTATGCGAATTGTAATCTGTGTCTTCTCACTGACACCCATCAGGGGGTCCCACATACTTCTATCAGATTTATGCGCATTGTAATCTGTGGCTTCTCACTGCCACCCATGAGGGGGTCACACTGATTTATAGGAGGGAATTGTAATCTGTGTCTTGTCACTGGCTGCCAGCTATCAGGGTGTCTCACTGAGTTATACCAGAGTTCTGTAAATCTTTAATCTTTATACCAGAGTTGAATCAGAGTTCTGTATATATTTAATCTATATATCACTCACCATGTCTGAAAGAACAAAAAGGACAGGCAGACGCTCCCAGACACAGATAAGAGGGCAAGCAGCCCCTGTGTCGGGAGGCTGTGCCTCTGGTCACGGTGGACGTGGTGCATCCTCTGCAGGGGCACACTTGTCCTTTCTAAATGGTGCTGGCCGTCTTCTTAAGCAGCAGCAACATACAGAGGATTTGGTGGATTGGCTAACCAGGCCATCCTCATCCTTTGAGTCCTCTGCCAGCCAGGCTTGTAGCGATTTACAGTCCACGTCAGCTGCCAAAGCATCTAATGCAGCCTCCATGTCCACAGCTACTCCTGCCGTAGCCTCGCTATCACACACGGAGGAGTCAGCTGAAATGTTTGACTACAATGACAGTGACATGCTGCTTGAGGATGCGCAGCAAGTACAGTGCTCTGATTAAATCTCTGAGGTTGAGGAAGGGAGTATAATCAACCTGGTGGAAGGGCGTGCCAGTGATGACACACAAATAACTGGCACTCATGTTGCCCCAGCAGCTGCAGCATACTGCCAAGTTGGCTCCAGTGACGAGTAGAGATGAGCTGAACACCCCCCGAGTTCGGTTCGGATCCGAACCCGAACTTTCCGAATGTTCGAATCCGAATCCGAATCCGAACCCCGAACTCGAACTCAATACAAGTCAATGGGGCTGAAAATTCGGTTTTTAGAGTGCCCTCCAAGAGGGCATATATGCTAGATATTTGCCATAAAAGGTGTATGGGGGTCCGGGTAGTGCCCTGGGGGACAGGAAACAAGGACAAAAAGTTAAAAAAAACATTTTTAAAGGGACAGTGAGATTTCCATGAAATAAGGGTTAAAAATAAAAATGAAAAATTCCTTCAAATATCGTGCCTAGGAGGTCCCCATAACCTGCCCGTTAAGTGGCGGATTTCTAGGATGTATAGAAGCACTTAAAACCAAAAAAATTATGTTTCAAATGACGGTAAATGCTTTTCCTTTAATCTATCCATAAACAACTGCTTGGGGCGGCAGTCTGTATGAAAAGAGGAGACGTTTTAGGAGTCGGACATGCAGAACAGGTTTAGTGATTTTTTTGGCTAAATTATTGTGAAACTTATGCAGGCTTCGGATGAAAGTAACAATAGGTGCTTTAAGGCTGGGGTCAGACTAGCGCACTTTTAACGTGTGTTTAGGCGCACTTAATCACGGCTGCACTAGCAGCAAATGACACGCAATGACGGCCAATATACGAAGTACGGCCGCATGAAAGTCCGGCCGCGCAACGCAAGTGGAAAATGAGCGCATTTTTTGAGAATGCTGAACCGCTAGTACTGACGTACAGAGTGCGCTGCGTCCGCATAGCGGCGTGTGTATGTGATTAGGAGACGTCAGACGCTGCTCATGTCCGGCCAACATAACGTCCAGACACCCAAAGTTTCCTGGTTTGGAGCCGTAAAAAATCACGCACAAAAATGCGCATTGTATGACCGTTTAAGCGCTTTCCGTGAAAATACACCTCAATGCGTTCGGACGCACTTTTTGACGTTCGCTGCGAAAAATGCTTTCATTTGACCCTAGCCTAAAATTGGGCCTTTAGCGTCAGCAACAGTGCCGTCACACAGTCTCACCCCTCTGAGGATATGAATCTGATACAGGCGTCAGTGGCAGTGCAGCCAAATATTGTGCCTTTGGTGCCAGGCCAGCAAGTGCCATCATACAGTAATCCCTCTGTGGTATTGTGGAAGAGTGCAGGGGTGGACCATGCGGTCAGGGCCGGTGCTAGACTATTTTGCACCCTAGGCAAGACCAGCTACTTGCACCCCCCCAAAAAAAAAATGACACAACATGAAACTGCTAAATTTCTTTTTACATAAGAATAAAGTTTGAAAAGCACCAATAGTAAAGGTAAAATAAATATAAATAAACTGTATTAAACCATTTTAAATTAACTGTATTGAACAAACTTAAATTAACGAAAAAAATTAATAAAAGTTGTCACGTAAGTTTCAATTTCAGACACATCAAAATTTCACTTTGCGTGCCTTATCCTTTGCAAATTTTCATCATGCGTTTATATATATATTGCCCAGGCCAGCTCACATCATGCGTATATATATTGCCCAGGCCAATCCCCTGGTGGAGATAGGGGGTTCATTTGAACCCCGATATCTCCAGGCATCTAGTGGGTCATGGAGGGTGTCAATCGAAAGGCCTGAGCATGGCCTTTCGAATGATACCCAACATGACCAGGTATAAAGAAAAAAAAGGAAAATAAAAACATGTATTTTTTTTGTGTGATATTTTTATTAATGCAGCAATATTGTCCACATTGCAATTATAATGTGAACGATGATGCACTAATGATTTTTTCTATGGGGTGTGTTTGCTATAAATCACGTAATTTTCCCCACAAAATGTAACAAGTCCCCATTTCTAATTTTTGTACAAGCGCACCCCATAAAAAACATAACCCCAAACGCTCATGTGCTAAAATGTGAAAAAAAACAACACTTTACACACTGCAGATGATTACAAATTCAATTATTATTGCATTTTTTTCATAATATACAGCCAGGACAGGACGTATACATATAAAAATGATATATTATGAATCTGCGGAGTCTACCGGAAAGGACAATATCTAACATGTCGGTCATTTATATGTGGCTTCAAAATCGCGTTTAAACATTATGAGCAAAAGCGGTAAAAATGAGCTGAGCACCCAGCGGTGAAATAGAGCATATTAGAATTTTTAGGAGGGAAATTAACACATCTCAAATCTCAATCAGAAGCAGACACCACCCAACCCCCTCAGTATAGTCTACAATGTATCAAATTGATTAGACCAGACTAAAAACACCTGTTATGACGTTTGAAAAACACAGGTCATTCAGAGTTGAGAATCTTTGCACGTACACATTAGTTTTTAATTTAATATCTAATAAACCGTTGCTTATAATATTCTGCAGTAAAGAGTCTCTTTATTTCTAGATTTTTAGTATTTTTTTAAGCATTTTCTATACTTTTTTCAAAATTTCTTTTTTTGCGAACTCGAACCGAACACACCCAAAAAGTTCGAAGTTCGCGAACTTTCGAACAACCAAAGTTCGGTTCGAACTCCGAACCGTCCGAACCAAACAGCTCATCCCTAGTGACGAGGAGATAGGGGGTGAAGATGACATTGTTGATGAGGTCACTGACTCCACCTGGGTGCCAGATCGAACAGAGGAATCAAGTGAGGAAGAGGGGGAGGAGGAGGAGGCACAGCAAACACGAGGCACAACATCCTCCATGATCAACCATAGCACTAGCCAGTCCAAGGCATCAGATGTCAGAGCTGCTCCGGTGCAGAGCGCTGTTGTCTAAAAGCACACACGCAGGAACTCTGCTGTCTGCTGGGAGTTCTTTAAGAAATGTGCAGCAGACCCCAACGTTGCTATTTGTAATCTATGTCAGATGAGGCTTAGGCGTGGGAAAGACACCGGACACTTGGGTACCACGTGCTTGAGGCGACATATGACCTCCTGCCACACATCCCGTTGGCGCAAAACTTTGCGTAGGTCCTCCTCCTCCTCCTCATCTGTCTCTACCCCCACTGTATGCCTGCCATGTCATTGCTTACAACCTCCACTGACAGGGATGATGCTACAGTAATGGATGTACCAGGTCCTTCCTCACAATGTGACAGCATCCCATCAGCTGAAGATTTACGCAGTCAGATTACGTTGCCGCAGCTGCTGCAGCATAAGAAAAAACATAGTCCCAACCATCCCCAAGCACAGCATCTAGATGCCAGTTTAGCAAAATTACTCGCATTGCAGCTGCTGCCTTTCCAGCGGGTGGACTCTGCTCCCTTCTGTGAATTTGCTGAATGTGCTGTACCACAGTGGCAGGTTCCAAAACTCCATTACTTTTCACGCAAGCACTATACCAGCAAGTGGAAGACAATGTTATCCAGTCATTGGGAAAGGCAGTCAGCAGCAAGGTGCATGTGACTTTAGACACGTGGTCCAGCAAGCATGGACAGGGTCGTTACATTTCCTTCATGGCACACTGGGTAACTCTGATTGCAGCTGGGAGGGATCCAAGATGGGGCTCTGTGCTGGAGCTTGTTCATCCACCACGCCTCCAGAAAGCTGCTTGTATGAGGTCTGTCTGCTCCACCACCACCACCTCTCCCTCTTCCTCCTCCTCCTTCTCTGTCTCTGGCGAAGTGGCAGTTAAACCGACGCCTGACAGGGTCTACGCAATGGCTCAAGCAAAAAGAAGCCATACTGTGCTTGAGCTGGTTTGTTTAGGGGACAGGAGCCACACCGGGCCAGAAATTCTGTCAGCTCTGCAGAGCCAGGTGCAGAGATGGTTAACACCACGCCAGCTTCAGCTGGGAATGATCGTCTGTGATAATGGCAGCAACCTTCTCTCCGCCCTACGCAAGGGTAAATTGACGCATGTACCATGCCTAGCACACGTCCTAAATCTAGTGGTACAGCATTTCCTAACCAAGTACCCAGGGCTGCCAGCGCTTCTCAGCCAGGCCAGAAAAGTCTGCAGCCACTTCAGACGGTCATTCCCAGCAAGCGTTCGCCTGGCAGAAAGTCAAAGAGAATTCCACCTTCCCACAAACCGTCTGATCTGTGACATGCCCACCAGGTGGAACTCGACATTAGCAATGCTGCAGCATCTGCACAAGCAGCAGAGGGCCATCAACGAGTACCTGTGTGAGTATGGCACAAGGACAGGTTCAGGTCAACTTGGTTCCCCCCCCCTGCAGTGGCTGATGATCAAGGATGCATGCACTGTACTGTCACCATTTGAGGAGGCAACGAGGATGGTGAGCAGGGACAGTGCATGCATCAGTGACACAATTCCTTTAGTGTTCCTTCTGGAGCACACTCTGTGGGGAATTATAGATGTGGCTCTAGAGGCAGAGCAGCGGGAGGAAGAGGAGGCCTTCCCTAGCTCAGAAGGCCCCAGTCTTCCGCAGACAGCATTCCAGCGAGTCCTACTCAGATCAGACAGTAGGAGGATGAGGAGGAGGAATATTTAAGTAGTGGGGGCATTGAAGGTGGGGATTCCTCAAGGGAGCGTTTCGTGTGCCCAGAAACACAAGGGCTAGTGCGTGGCTGGGAGGAGGAAGTGCATGATGGGGTCATCCTCATTGACCAGGAAGACTCAGAAGCTAATGCCACCTCCAACCTACGCTGCATGGGCTCCCTTATAATGCAAAGCCTGCTAAAGGACCCCAGGATTCGTGCTATCAAGGAGAGGGATGATTACTGGTTGGCAACCCTTCTTGATCCACGATACAAGGGTAAAGTTGCAGAGCTCCTCCTGCCCGCACAGAGGCAGCACAGGATGAAAATACTTGAGGACGCTCTAAAGCGACACTTGTGTAACAGCTTTCCAGGCACTGGTAGGTTACCAAGTGATGACACATGCTTCTGAGGCTGCGGATGATCAGAGGAATAGTGGTGAAGGCCAGGGCCGCTTGACTGATGCATTTTTTTATTTTTTTAGTCCATGACGCCCAGGGACGTCAAATGTAGGCACCCATTGCCAGCGTCTTCACCATATGGTGCAGGACTACCTAGGGGCAAGGGCAGACCTGGATACCTTTCCAGCAGATGATCCACTGGCTTACTGGGTGTTGAGATTGGATCACTGGCCAGAATTTAGCCAATATGCTATGCAGCTACTAGGTTGCCCTTAATCCAGTGTGCTTTCTGAAAGGACGTTCAGTGCCGCTGGAGGTTTTGTCACAGTCAAAAGAGTGCGTCTGTCCACCGACTCTGTAGACCGGCTGACATTTATAAAAATGAATCAGTCCTGGATCAGCAGTTATCAATCTCCTGATGCTGATTGCTGACGTAACGGAATAGATTGGGGATGTCTTATGCATTCACAAAACCTCCAGCACTGAACTCTTCCACAATACCACAAAAGGGTTACGGTGTGAATGCACTTGCTGCCATGAAAGGCACAATTTTTAGCTGCACTGATGCCTGTGCCACATCTATATCATTTTAATTTTTTGAACCGCATGGTCCAACCCTACACTCTTCCACAATACCACAAAAGGGTTACAGTGTGAAGGCACTTGCTGCCATGAAAGGCACAATATTTGGCTGCACTGACGCCTGTGCCAGATTTATATCATTTAAATTTTTTGAACCGCAGGGTCCAACCCTGCACTCTTCCACAATACCACAAATGGGTTACGGTGTGAATGCACTTGCTGCCATGAAAGGCACAATATTTGGCTGCACTGACACCTGTGCCAGATTTATATCATTTGAATTTTTTGAATCGCAGGGTCCAACCCTGCACTCTTCCACAAAACCACAAAAGGGTTACGGTGTGAATGCACTTGCTGGCCTAGCACCAAAAGCACAATATTTGGGTGCACTAACGCCTTTACCAGATGCATATCTTTTTAATATAGGACCACAAGGTCCACCCCTGCATTCTTCCACAATATTACAGAGGGGTTACTGTATGATAGTACTTGCAGGCCTGGCACCAAAAGCACAATATTTGGGTGCACTGCCACTGACGCCTGTATCAGATTCATATCCTCAGAGGGGTTACTGTGTGACGGCACTCAAAGGACCAGTTTTAAAGCACCTATTGTTACTTTCATCCAAAGCCTGCATAAGTTTCACAATAATTTACCCAAAAAATCACTAAACTTTTTCTACGTGTCCGAAAATGTCTCCTCTTTTCATACAGACTGCTGCCCCAAGCAGTTGTTTATGGATAGATTAAAGGAAAAGCATTTACCGTCATTTGAAACGTAATAGTTTGTTTTGAAGTGTTTCTATACATCCTAGAAATCCGCCACTTCACGGGCAGGTTATGGGGACCTCCTAGGCACGATATTTGAATGAATTTTTCGTTTTTATTTTTAACCCTTATTTCATGGAAAACTCACTGTCCCTTTAAAAACGTTTTTTTTAAAACTTTTTGTCCTTGTTTCCTGTCCCCAGGGCACTACCCGGACCCCCATACACCTTTTATGGCAAATATCTAGCATATATGCCCTCTTGGAGGGCACTCTAAAAACCGAATTTTCAGCCCCATTGACTTGTATTGGGTTCGAGTTCGGGTTCGAGTTCGGATTCGAACATTTGGAAAGTTCGGGTTCGAATTTGAACCGAACTCGGGGGTGTTCGGCTCATCCCTAGTCCTGACCTCAACCCGATTGAAATGCTGTGGCATGACCTTAAGAGAGCGATTCACACCAGACATCCCAAGAATATTGCTACACTGAAACAGTTTTGTGAAGAGGAGTGGTCCAAAATTACTCCAGATCGTTGTGCAGGTCTGATCTGCAACTACAGGAAACGTTTGGTTGAGGTTATTGCTACCAAAGGAGGGTCAACCAGTTATTAAGTCCAAAGGTTCACATACTTTTTCCACCCTGCACTGTGAAAGTCTACATGTTCTGTTCAATAAAAACATGAAAACATATAATGTTTATAAGCAGACTGTGTTTTTCAAATTGTTGTGACTTAGATGAAGATCAGAGCACATTTTATGACCAATTCATGCAAAACTCCACGTAATCACAAAGGTTCACATACTTTTTCTTGCAACTATAATACAGGCACAGTGAGTGTCGTCACTAGGGTTGGGGTCATCTGGTGCAGTAGTTCATGGTGTCACCCCCCCAAGATGTCAGCCCCCTCCGGCAAAAGTCCACAATCGGCCTGAGGAACTCTGTAATAAGCTCATACACAGCGCACATTACTGTGTGAGGTTTATTGCTAAGCAGTTCTGTGAAACGCTCATACAGTGAGGGGAAAAAAAATTGATCCTCTGCTGGTTTTGTACGCTTGCCACTGACGAATAAATGGTCAGTCTATAATGTCAATGGTCGGTTTATTCTAATAGTGAGAGGCAGAATAACAACAAAAACATCCAGAAAAACCCATTTCAAAAAAAGTTTAAATTGATTTGTATTTTAATGCGGCAAATTCAAACATATTTTGCTGTCAATCGCCTATATCAGGGAGTCAGATCAAAGCAGCTCCTGCCCGCCGCGCCAGAGAAGAAAAAGTAAATGGCCGGTAATAAAAAGAAAATGTCACAGTGGGTTTTCACTCACCACCATCACCTGTCCAAAGTGTTCCCAGCAGGCCTCTCTGTCCTCCAGCTCCTTCACGGAGGCAGGCTGGCTGGCTCCACTGAATGCTGCACACTCCAACGGCACGCTTGTTCCTCCATTCTGACACAGCGTAGCACATGACTTGGTCATGTTTATGAAGGGGGCGGCGCCAATGCAGGGTGCCGTGCTCATGGTTTCAATGTTGGAGGCACGCACGCTGCATTGCGGAAGTGGGAGGCACGTTCTGCGCGCAACTGCTTTACCGGGGAAGAAGAAACCAGCAGCTGCAGATCCCACTGAGCAGAGGGCCGGCTCTTTCAGTGCAGAGGGTGGATTTTTTTTACCGACCCCAGAATTTTCCCCAAAAGTGCCACCCTAGGCCTAGACCTTGTTGGCCTAGGCCAAAATACATCACTGATATGTGGTCATATTTGGTATTGTTGGAAAGGCCAGATTCTGACCTTTCCAATGACACCTCATTTGACTTTTTGAGGTGTAAATATTGGAGACACGGGGTTCCAAAGGACATCCATCTGGTTCTTAGATGAAGATGCATTACCCTATATCATGCTTCAGGCTGATGTCTGGGCATCAAGGCAATACCCAGCAAGAGCAAGTGGTCGGACTAGTGGAAGAAACCAATTTTAGCAGATACCTACTAGGGGTACAGAGGTCTGCTACATTTGTATTGTATTAAAATACAGTCTGCCATAAATGTATTCAGGTGCAAACAGTCTGAGATGTTAATCCGATTAAAATTAAAGTAACTGGAAACCCCCAAATCCATCACATTGTCCAGTGTAGGACACTGAAGTACAGACACTTGAAATCTGCACTGTGGGAGCCACTGATGGGCATATCACCATGATATTGGGCACGACTAGTGAGAACTTTCACTAGTCAGTATGAGTTTTTCCCTTTCCCAAGCCTTAGAATCAGGTAGTGATATGGTCTTATATCTGGGCACTTGCAATATTTAAAAGAAAAAAATAAAATTGCAGGGGCTTTTTTATTTTTTAAAACTTTAAAAAAATTCTGCTGTGGTTGATAAATTCGAATGTTTCCAGTATAATTACCATAAACCAAAATATATATATATCAAAACTGAAGTAAGGCGCTGCGCGACTCTGATGAGAGGAGACGATAGACACAACCACACCGAGATATGGCAGATTATCATCTGATCAGTTCGTGGTCTGTCAGGTCCGTTTATTATTTCAACATCCAATAGAAATGTTCGTTATATATAAAAACTTCCTGCAGTGTTCACTCCCAACATAGGAATGTGATACAACAACCAATCAGAGCAGATACATTTCTACATCATGTAACAAAGATTTTGCGGGCATTTCTAAGTTAACACAGGATATCTATTTCCATCACCCCACTGACTAGCCTCGAGAGGAAACTAAATTGAACAGACACCGTGCTGGAACAAGGAGGGGGGGATTTCACACTAATGCAAAAATTAAAAAACTACCTATCATATTAAAATACCTTCAATCGTCTCATTGATCACATATACAATCGTGATCACTAAAATGGATAAAACAAACTAGACAATTAAACTAATTATACCTGGGGCCATAGTATCCTCGCCTAATACCTTTACGATATACGAAAGGGATTCCCGAAGGAGGCCCTTTATGAGCATAAAATATACTTATCTATCTAGATTCACCCTACCAGCGAACCACACCTGGAGATTGGGCCAAAATACCTAATCTACACATTGAATAACTATTTATTCCCATTTCCCAAAATGTACTTCACCGAACAAGAAAAATATAATAACTTGAATGTAAAAGTTCATTTATCTAATAATCAACCTGAGTCGGATCTATATCTGTGTGTTTTCTTATGTTCATCTTCACTCCACAATACGCATACACACCTGCATTCACACACACACTCAAGAAATACATTCTCATTTTCCCAAATCCAATCCTTTCTCACACTTATTTAGGGAACTAAATAAAGAAAACAATATCATCTCATAATCTAATACCGTAGTCCAAAGTGCAAGATCAAGGTTTGGTCTTTTTCAACATCCCAGCTTGAGACGCATAATCATTGAATGTCATCAGAGCTCCCACCATAGGGACTCCTGAACAAGCTGTCTCTTTGCGCTGGTTGCTTATTACCTGTGACCTTTGACCTTGACACCAAATGTCCATGATTCGTTCCATATGCAGCCATTGTGACTGTCAGGTTTCTTGATGATGTGATACGGTTTTAGCAACAATAAAGAAAATATGGTATACCCCGCTAATCATATACATCCATTCATTCATTGTCACTCTCAAGTGCATGAAAACAAAAAAAATGTTAATTTACACAAGAAGAGACACAGATAATAAATTGTAATACTTCCCCGCAAAGAAAATTATACTACTTCTGACTCATTGTTAGAGAAAAATATATATACACAACTTTGGCTCAAAAGGGAAATAACCGAAGTGCATACTCCACCCATTCTAAATATCAAAAAATAATTAATTACTATCCTGTTCAGTCTTGTTCGGTGTTTTGAAACAAACCTGGTGTTTATAAAACACACCAATCTTAAATAAGATCAAATAAAAACAGCATTAATTTTACCAAATTAAAACTTTCCATTTACCACTATATATGTCATGAAATGTATTTATGCAAATGCATTAAATTATATGTTCCTAAATACATTAATTAACTCTAATTTTAATTGGATGTGATCTCCAGTAATCCTAAATGTGTCAGGGAATTTGAACAATATTGATTGTAACCGAACAACTAAAATAATAAAAGACACAAAATAATTATCACTTAGAATATAAAAATACATTATCTTCTTCTTTCTTTGTCTTCTGTCTCATTGGTTGAAAATAACTGTTTTGTAAAACTGACATGTCTTAAGTTTTATTTCCAAATCAATGATCTTCTTCTTTAATCGCATGATTTATTGATGAGGTGTTGATAAATTAGAATGTTTTATTGCCTGGTGTCTGATAATTCCTTATTATCTGGTTGATGTAACATTGCAATGTGAAATGATAATGTGTTGGAATTGAAGGAAATTTACTCAAACAGCTTTATCAATATTGATATTCAATAATCTTCCATCTAGCTTGAGCAAAGTTGGCATGCATGGGTAATTTTCACCTAAAGCAAAAAACTTGGAAAAAATGTATTATTAACCTGTCAAAAACTTTAAAATTGATATGGTTAAAATACTTTTAAAACGGAGAAAAAAAATGCAACACATTTTTGGACACAAAGAAAAGGTGTGGTCATGAGAGAGAAAAAATGGAGGAGAGGAGGGGTCATGAGCGAGACAAAACGGAGGAGAGGAGGGGTCATGAGAGAGACAAAATGGAGGAGACTAGGAAAAGAATGTGAACTTCAATTGAAATAAAAAAACACAACAAAAATATCATGAACTGGGAAAGAAAGTATAGAAGGGCATGTTTAAAACTTGACGCGTTAATTAGCACAAAGTTCTCAGAGGAAACTCAGAGAAAAAGATTCTTAATAAACATTTATTTATTTATTTTATTTATATAAACATCTAAAACTACACTCATTATTAAGGATATTGGTTAAAGACAAACATTCAAACGTGAGGCGTTTGTGCAGCTATTTTAGAACCTGTTTTATTCCCTTCAAGAATATTCATTGGGGGCACAGTCATACGTTGTTGCACTTCACACCAAAAGACAAAAACATTAGACAGCAAAAAATAAAACTAGACATATGGCTACCACTGCAGAAAAAAGAAAACAAACAAACAATACGCAAGATACCAAACTACAACCTTCCATCTCCCTTAGTCAACTAAAATAAAACAACAAAAAAACAAAAAAAAACCACTTTCTCTCATTTGAAATCTGCCTAATTTCCTTTGTACAGTGCTACACAACCTGTAGGCACTTTCCATTAAACTTTCACTCAAATCCGTCAGCTTTATATCACTTCATCCTCTTAGATTCCAAACAATTTAAACATGACCTCTTTGTTGCACCTTCGCCCCATGTCCGGGGAAATGTTGCGGCAGTCACAGCAGCTGATATCCAGAAAGCCTTATTCCAGGGTACTGTGTACTACAGGACAGAGAATGGTGCTGCCCGCGAATCAGATGCAACATGCAAGAAGGACAACCAATCGCAGCACATGACCAGCTATCCTATAGCAGAGCAGGGCGTCTCCTCTGAGCACCAATAGGTAGTGCTGTGGCTCTATTTAAAGGGCTTACTTTCTCTTAGCAAGTTGCCCTAGCGTGTTTCCTGTTACTCCTAGTGCCTTGTTGTTATTTCTTGATTCCTATTCTGACTGATTTCCTGGTTTATACGATCCCGGCTTGTCTCGACTTCCCTGTATTCTGGCGCCCTGATTTCTGGCATAGTATAAACGGACCTCTATTTTCTTAACCCCTGCCTATGTGTGTTTTGTTGGTTTGCCCTGCTTAACCCGGCCATTATTAAGGACCGGCTAGCTAGAGCATTGTGGGTTACTTTATTCCGCAGGTTGTTTTTCTTTGCACTCCACCACATTATTTGTGTTCATCATTCTCAGTATTACTGACCATAACCCGGCCATTTCTAAGGACTGGTTGGTCAGGGTCTGTTGGCTTACAGTCTGCAAGCGGGGTTACCCGATCCTGACAAGAAGCTTTTTGCAAAGCGGATTGAATCCGCGTCCAGGACTGACGTAGGAGTTGTAAGTGATCGTTAAGTGCAGGAATGGGTGATTCAGACGGAGTGCCAGGTAATAAAGCAGGATGGAACCCATAGGTTGCAAAGAACGGGGTATGACCGGAGCTGTCTTGTACCACGTTATTCCTAGCCAACTCAGCCCAAGGTAATAAGGAACTCCAATTATCTTGTTGGTGGGAGATGAAGAACCGTAAATATTGTTCTAAGGACTGGTTGGTACGTTCAGCAGTACCAATAGATTGTGGGTGGTAGGCAGAAGAAAAGGATAAGTTGATACCCATTTCTTTACAGAAGGATCTCCAGAATCGGGAAATGAACTGAGTACCATGATCTGAGACTATTTCCTGTGGTATCCCATGTAACCGTACCACCTCCTTAGCAAATATACCGGCTAGCTGTTCTGAAGAAGGAAGTTTTTTCAGTGGAACAAAATGGGCCATTTTAGAAAAACGGTCAATAACAGTGAGAATGGTGGTATTACCCTCAGATGGGGGAAGGTCCACAATAAAGTCCATGGATAAATGGGTCCATGGTCTCGAAGGCACAGGGAGAGGTTGTAATAGACCCACTGGAAGATCAGCAGGGGTCTTATTCTGGGCACACACGTTACAGGATGCAATAAACTCTCGGATATCAACACGAAGAGTGGGCCACCAATATAGACGAGAAACGGCGAGAATGGTCTTATTGACTCCTGGGTGACCAGCAACCTTTGATGCATGCATAACTTGTAATAACTCCCTTCTCTCGTTCTCTCCTACATACAATCTTTCTGGAGGTAGAGAGCTAGGGGCGGCATTCTGATAGGACAGAATGCGCTCGATCAACTGAGAAGACACTTGCATACACACAGTGGCGATTATATGAGTACTGGGTATGAGAGAAACCGGTTCGGTGTGAGGCAGTTCCTCTTCCTCAAACTGTCTGGAAAGAGCATCTGCCTTGGTATTACGTGACCCTGGGCGGTAGGTGATCAAATAATTGAAGCGACTTAGGAACAACGACCATCTGGCCTGGCGGGGGGACAGTCGCTTCACGTCTGACAGGTAGGCTAGGTTCTTGTGGTCAGTTAGAATGATCACTGGAATTTGCGAACCCTCCAACAGATGTCTCCATTCTTTTAAAGCCATTATAATAGCCAAGATTTCTCTGTTGCCAATGTCATAGTTTCTCTCTGAGTCGGACAACTTCTGGGAGAAGTAGGCACAAGGGTGAAGTGGGGCATCCCAGGTGTCTCTCTGGGAAAGTACTGCCCCTATACCAGATTCTGATGTGTCGACCTCCATTATAAATGGTTTAGAAGGGTTAGGATGTGCTAGAATAGGTGCAGAGGCAAAGTCCGTTTTTAAATCCTCAAAGGCTTTAAGGGCAGCGGGAGACCAGTTGGTTGTATTGGCCCCTTTCTTGGTCATAGAGGTGATAGGAGCAATTACAGAAGAAAAGTGTGGGATAAACTTTCTGTAATAATTGGCGAATCCAATAAATCTCTGGATAGGTTTCAAACCTTTGGGTAGAGGCCAAGATAGGATGGATTCGAGTTTTTTGGGATCCATTAAAAAACCCTTGGACGACACGATGTACCCCAGAAACGGAGCTTGTGTCACATGGAATATGCATTTTTCTAGCTTACAATATAAACCATTTCATAACAGAGTGCCGAGAACAGAACGCATGTGATCATAATGTGTATGTAGGTCAGGAGAGTGCACCAGAATGTCATCTAGATAGACTATGACACATGAGGAGAGGTAGTCCCGTAGGACGTCATTTATAAAATCCTGAAAAACCGCAGGGGCGTTGCACAACCCAAACGGCATGACCAGATATTCGTAGTGGCCGCTATGGGTGTTGAATGCGGTCATCCACTCGTCTCCCTCCTTTATGCATACCAGCTTGTATGCACCCCTAAGATCCAATTTAGAAAACACCGTGGAACCTCTAAGACGGTCAAAGAGGTCAGAGATTAGAGGAATAGGGTAGGCATTCTTGATGGTGATACGATTCAGTCCTCTATAATCTATGCACGGACGGAGGTCACCCTCTTTTTTGGCTACAAAGAAGAACCCTGCCCCAGCTGGGGAAGAAGATCTTCGTATGAAACCCTTCTCCAGCGATTCCTGGATATATTCCTCCATGATACTATGTTCCTTTGGGGACAGTGGATAAATTCTCCCTTTAGGGGGAATGGTACCTGGGTATAACTTGATAGCACAGTCATACGGACGGTGCGGGGGTAGCTTATCGGCCTCTTTTTTGTCAAACACTTGTTTAACAGACAGATATCGGTAGACAAAGGTTTTGCAGTAGGGGTATTGAGTAACCTGATAGGTAACATAGAGGGAAAACAAGAGGAGGAACAGGTGGAACCCCATGCGACGACCTTTCCCTTTACCCAGTCAATGTGAGGATTATGTTTTTGTAACCATGTGAGACCTAAAACGACTGAACAAGACGGTGATGATATGATTTGAAACACTATGGATTCGTCATGATGATCCCCAAGACACATGGAAATAGCTTTAGTCTCTTGGGTTATAACAGGAGAGGCAAGGGGCCTACCATCAATGGCCTGTACCATTAAGGGTTTGGATCTAGGGGACAGAGGAACAAGATGACCTGAGGCAAAGGACTCATCCATAAGATTATCAGCAGCCCCTGAATCCAGCAATGCATCACAATCGAATTTGACAGAACCCCATGTTAGACAGACAGGAAGAAGTAATCGTAGTGAGGTCGGTTTGGGACACAAAGTAAGAACACCTAATGCCGGTCCCCTCCTAGGACTTAGGTGCGAGCGTTTTCTGGGCGTGATGGGCACTTAAGGCGTTGGTGCCCCCCAAGTCCGCAATATAGGCAAAGACCCTCTCTATGCCTATAGGATTTCTCTTCTTCTGTCAATTTGGTGTGACCCAATTGCATGGGTTCGGTATCAGAGACCTGTGAAGTGCAAGATGGTGGACTAACGGAACCTCGTGTAGGAACCCTAGCAACGCTTTTTCTGGGTCTCTCTCTGTGTTTAGCTCTATCCCTGATTCTGTTATCAATATCAATCACGTAATCGATCAAATCCTCTAACTCCTCAGGCAAATTCTTAGCTGCTATCTCATCTAGGATAGTATCAGAAAGGCCCTCCTGGAAAAGCAATACAAGGCAATCATTAGTCCAATCAACCTCTGCTACTAGGGTTTTGAAGTCTATGGCATAATCTGCAACAGACCTGGAACCCAGCCCTCTTGGAACGACCAGGAGGATCAAAGGTGCGTCTGAGAGCACGTACAAAGTTGTGGTAGTTATAGACCACGGCATCATCATTTTCCCAGAATGGGTTAGCCCATGCTAGGGCTCTACCAGACAAATGATTTATCATAAATCCCACACGGGCACGATCTGAAACATACATTCTAGGGTTTAGTTCAAAATTAATGCTGACCTGAGTCAAAAAGCCACGACACCCAGTCTGTTCCCCACCAAAACGAATTGGAGAAGTCATGGATACATGAGAGGCAGGTAAAGCAACCTCAGGTGTGTGGGATTGCAGGACCGGGGCAGAGGTCGCCACCTGTGGTTCAGGCTGCAAATAGGCAGTACGGACAAGAATAGTTTGTATAGCCTGAGCAAAGGCATCCATGCGGTGGTCTAATTCATCGACACGAGAGGCACATGCAGCGAGCTGCTGACCTACGTCTGCAGGGTCCATGGCCCTAGCGTAATGTCAGGATCGGGTAACCCCGCTTGCAGACTGTAAGCCAACAGACCCTGACCAACCGGTCTTTAGAAATGGCCGGGTTATGGTCAGTAACACAAATAAAGTGGTGGAGTGCAAAGAAAAACAACCTGCGGAATAAAGTAACCCACAATGCTCTAGCTAGCCGGTCCTTAATAATGGCCGGGTTAAGCAGGGCAAACCAACAAAACACACATAGGCAGGGGTTAAGGAAATAGAGGTCCGTTATACTATGCCAGAAATCAGGGCGCCAGAATACAGGGAAGTCGAGACAAGCCGGGATCGTATAAACCAGGAAATCAGTCAGAATAGGAATCAAGAAATAACAACAAGGCACTAGGAGTAACAGGAACCACGCTAGGGCAACTTGCTAAGAGAAAGGAAGCCCTTTAAATAGAGCCACAGCACTACCTATTGGTGCTCAGAGGAGACGCCCTGCTCTACTATAGGATAGCTGGTCATGTGCTACGATTGGTTGTCCTTCCTGCATGTTGCATCTGATTTGCGGGCAGCACCATTCTCTGTCCTGTAGTACACAGTACCCTGGAATAAGGCTTTCTGGATATCAGCTGCTGTGACGGCCGCAACATTTCCCCGGACATGAGGCGAAGGTGCAACATCTCCCCAGACATGGGGCGAAGGTGCAACATTTCCGCAGACATGGGGCGAAGGTGCAACATTTCCCTGGACATGGGGTGAAGGTGCAACATTTCCCTGGACATGGGGCGAAGGTGCAACATTTCCCTGGACATGGGGCGAAGGTGCAACATCTCCCCAGACATGGGGCGAAGGTGCAACATCTCCCCAGACATGGGACGAAGGTGCAACATTTCCGCAGACATGGGGCGAAGGTGCAACATTTCCCTGGACATGGGGCGAAGGTGCAACATTTCCCTGGACATGGGGCGAAGGTGCAACATCTCCCCAGATATGGGGCGAAGGTGCAACATTTCCCCAGACATGGGCCACCGTGATAGAGAAGCAGTCCCTATACATAAATTACATATAAAAAACACGATCAAAACTACGAAATACAAAACATCAAAGATAAACACATGCATTAGTAGTTAGTAAAGACAAACATTTAAATAAAACAGACGTAATCAATGGCAAGAAACAAAAGGGAAAAAATAAAATACAAAAATTTAAAATCTGAAAGAAAAACAGTTTGCATGCTGATTTTAAAGGATTTGCAAACATACCGCAATGCAAAAAATATAAAAATAAATAACAAAAACAAAAAAAAAATGGCAAGAATTCAAAAGAAAAATTGCTCTCAATGGAAGCAACACTATTTTGTTTTCTATCTTGCTATATAAGAAGAAACCGGACCTAATCAATTAAAATAAAATGCTACGAGCCAGAACTCCAGAACACAAAGGAGCTACACTATGGACACAAAGACAAACACATTTACTCAACGCTAGAAACATATTTCAGTTTCCCAGGTGAGTGACATAATGAATACTCAGCACCAGAACTTCATCAGGGTACATCAACATAACGAGTGAGTCACCGCTCATTAACAGTTCTCTATCAGGCGAGTTAAGATAAACAAACAATAAACAAAAAAAACAAACAGAGCATCCTACAACAACACAGTGGCTCTCACAGGCAGCCGCCCCATGGAAGCAAAGATTCTTTTATCTATATAGGCAATTGTTTAACATGAAATAAATCATATCAGACAATTGAATTATTAAATTCCACTCCTGGCACCAACTGATAAATTAGAATGTTTCCAGTATAATTACCATAAACCTTTTCAAGTTTCTTCTTATATATCAAAATTGAAGTAAGGCGCTGCGCGACTCTGATCAGAGGAGACGATAGACACAACCACACCGAGATATGGCAGATTATCATCTGATCAGTTCGTGGTCTGTCAGGTCCGTTTATTATTTCAACATCCAATAGAAATGTTCGTTATATATAAAAACTTCCTGCAGTGTTCACGCCCAACATAGGAATGTGATACAACCACCAATCAGAGCAGATACATTTCTACATCATGTAACAAAGATTTCGCGGGCATTTCTAAGTTAACACAGGATATCTATTTCCATCACCCCGCTGACTAGCCTCGAGAGGAAACAAAATTGAACAGACACCGTGCTGGAACAAGGAGGGGGGATTTCACACTAATGCAAAAATTAAAAAACTACCTATCATATTAAAATACCTTTCAGTGGTGGTCGGGCTTTCCGGATATCGGCCATTTTCTTGCCAGGCATTGGAGCACAGGCTGTCAGGATCACATTTAGATCTCAGGAGCCTGTGTGCACAGAAATCTGGGGCACTCTCCCAAAAAACAGTGCCAAAACTGGGGGTAATACTTAAAAAATTTTGTTTTGGGGAAACAGAAAAATAATTATGCATTTTTTTTAAAAAATTGAAAACCAGTTTCTCGCTGCACTCACTTCAAAAGAAGGGGCAGAATCTGTTGCCTTAAAATGAAGCAAAAATGGCGCAGAATGTTAGGGCTAAGGTTATCCCTAACCCTAAAACAAACACAAATAGTTACCTAACCCTAACCTTGATTTCTAAGCCTAAGCCTAATTTTTAACCCTAGACATGGAAAAAGATGCTCCATTTTGGCCCTGAGCAAACAAAATTCTTGTTATCAAAATTCGGCTGCGATCCAAGGGTCTTTTTCAAGATCAGACTTTTTTATCACTTCATTTTTTGATGCTGCTTTTATTCTAAGCAGTTTTCCTTTAGGATATCAAAGCTATTAAAAAATTATGTTTTTTTAAATTACAAAATATTCCAATCCTGACAATACGCTGGTGCGAAATCAACGCCTCATAACTTGTGCAAGCTTACTGTTATTATATGTAACCGTCATGTCCTACCGTCCGAATGCTATAACAAAAAAATTAAATCCACGTGTGTCAGCGGCTAGGTGCGTCGAAGGAGGCACCAGCTGAAAAGGTCAGCGTAAATCCCCTCACGTTGGGCACCACCCGCTTGGCATTAAGGGGTTAATTGCCATTTTCTTTTTCATTTTATGAGTTACCTTCCTACTGAGCCACATTGGTTTCAATCTGTTTCTTTTTATGTATCAGTGAAATATATTGAACTGTATACTTTTCTGTTAGTTTGAAGATATTCCACTTATCTTATTTGGTTTTCCCATGAAAGAGTTTTTGCCAGTCAATGAGATTGAGATCTTAATGATGATGCTTTTTTTAAAATTATATTTTAGCAAGTTCCTATGATTTTTTTGAGTTTATTTCAAAAGAAACCATATTGTGATCACTGTTTCCCAAATATTTTTATTTGTCATTTTATTTTTACATAAACTTGGTCATGTTTGTTACCATTGAAAAGGCCATGCCCTGGCATTTCCAATGAAACGTTTTATATGCCCCTCTAACATGTAGTGTTCTGGTGATAAAGGGGTTTAACCACTTGGCTGCTAAGGACGCGCTCAGGGGGGAAGATAGATGTCATCGCGGCGGTGCAAAGACATCTATTTCAGGCGCCCCCCCACAAGTGCAGAGGAGGTGCCTGAAAGGGAGGGGGGAGGTCCTTTGGACCGCTCTCCCTCCCGATCGCGGGGGACCAGAGGCTAAAGGCAGGCACGGTTTGGAAGGGCACAGCCTGCCCTTCCAAACCGTGCCTGTCTTTAACCCCTTGGATGTCGGATCACGATTTGGTGCCGAAAAGCGCAGAATCGTGATCCTCTCCCGGAGCTGGCCGACATCTTGGATGTCGGCCAAGCTTCCGGGAACTCCCCCTGACAACTGGCGTCATCGTGCATAGCGCAATGACGTCAGTCTTGGAGTTAACCCCTAGTTGCCACCAATGAACCCCCTATCTCTCGATCCGTGGCAGCAAGGGCTTAATGTTTGGTTTTGCTGGATTGGCCAGAGCATAGCCTTTCCAACGATACCAAACATGACCATGTAAAAGTAAAAAATAAGAAAATAAAAATAAAAAAATATTTTAAAAAAAAGAAATAAACAAGTTTTTTTTTGTTTATTTTGTTAATGCAGCAATATTTTTCCCATTTCAATTATAATGTGAACAATGATGCTGCACTAACGATTTTTGTATGCAGTGCTTTTGTTAAAAATCGCATAATTTTCCCCCCAAAAAAGTAACAAGACCCATTTCTAATTTTTTTAACAAGCGCACGCCATAGAAAATATAACCGCAAATGCTCGCATGTTAAAATGTGAAAAAAAACACTTTACACATTGTAAATTATTGAAAATTCAAATTTTATTGCATTTTTTGTTATAATATACAGACAGGACATGACGTATACATATAATAATGATATATTATGAATCTGCCGAGTCTGCCGGAAAGAACGATATATAATATGTCTGGGTCATATATTAAAATAAGGCTTCAAAATGCGGTTAAGCATGATAAGCGAAGCCTGTAAAAATTACCTCAGCACAGAGGTGTGAAATGCCTCAGCAGCAAAAGGGTTAAATAATTGTATTTTGTAAAAAAAAAAATCTTCAGACCAAGATGCTCCCGCTGTGGTAGGCACCTGTAGGTACATCCATACTTTGCCTAATTATACATCCGGCTATACAAGTCATGTGTGAGCTCCTACATCTATAATGGGCAATTTCTTGAAAAATCACTGGGCAGACTTACCTCCTTTTGAATTTTGCCAATATCAAGCATCATGTAGTATCTACAGCTTGTCTTTATTTATGAGAATGTCATTTCAAATACAAGGAAATTGTCATTCTCATGCATTCATATTGTGACATGAACCCTGGGACACTTTCCAATACAGTGTAGGCATCTGTGTAAAATTGTGCCTGAATAGAAGGTTTTTGCAGCTTTCCAATATATTAACCGAATGGGAACCAAGTTACCCCCTGCTGAGTTAGGCTAGATTCAGACGAACGCAGTCTAAGCGCACTCTGTGTGCGTGTATACATACCTTTCACGTGCACAATGGACGGACGTTCTGACAGAAGATACTGTAGACACCACCCCAGGCCCGGATTAACGTAGGGGCGGATGGAGTGGCTGCTCCAGGCCCCTACCTGAATATAGGCCCACACCCGCAGGAAGTGTCTCGGCAGGCCTGCCACACACTTCGAGGGCCTAGGCAGCCGTTGGATCCAGACAGAAAACAGAATGATTTTATGCTGCACAAGGAGCCTCCAGCAGCTGGCTGATCGGCTGGGACCTCTAACAGCCAATCGGTCGAGGCCCTGAGCAGCCGATCGGCTGAGGCCCCGAGCAACCAGGCAGCTGGTTCTTCAGGTCTGTTCAACCAGTCTGATCCCTGCACTCACTGCCCAGGGCCCTCTGAAGGCTGGCCAGCACCTGCAGAGGCCCAGCATGTGAGTTTATGGGTATGCAAATTAAATAAAATAATAATGTGAAACTGTGTATGGATGTGTTTGTATGCAGATGTGCGACACTGTGGATATATTTTGTTTTTATGTGTGGCACTGTGTGGATGTTTGTGTATGTGCATCTATGTGTGTATGCAGATGTGTGACACTGGATGGGTGTGTATGTGCATGTGACACTGGAAATATAGTATTAGGATGTGTGCGTATGTGGATGTGTGACACTGGATATATTTTCATGTGTGCATATGTGGATATATTTGGATGTGTGTGTATGTGCATGTGTGTCCAATGAGGATGTTTGACACTGAATATGTGACACTGGGTATGTGGATATTGGACACAGTGTCTGGGTATATAGTTGTGTACATATGCGTGTCTGTGTGGGGGGTATACGGAGGGCATATAGATGTACCAATGTGTGTGGGAGATATAAGGATTTGTGACTGTGTGGGTTCTCTGACACACTCATACACAGTATACATTACAGTGAGTTTTATTACTGTGGAGCTTTGTGATACAGAGCTCCACAGCAATAAAACTTACAGAAATGTATTATTTATTATTATTATTATTATTATTGTCATCATTTATATAGCGCCAACAGTTTCCGCAGCGCTTTACAATAACCAAAGGGAACAAAATACATATAAATGGACATAAGATGGAAACAAGAGGTGTAGAGGGCAATGTTCGTAGGAGCTTACAGTCTAGAGGGATCGGGGTTGAGTAAGACAATAGGAATTTAACTCGATAGCAGGATCATTAGTGCCAGTGGTTTGGGAATTGTGGGGCCATAGAAGCGCTTCCATCAAGTGAGTAGGTGAGCAGAGGGATTAGTTGCATCAGTGATGTGGTACGCTAATCTGAAGAGATGGGTATTGAGGGATTTCATGAAGGCCTGAAGGTCAGGGGAGAGTGATATGGTGAGGTAAGTCCTTCCACAAGACTGGTGCTGCCCTTGAGAAGTCTTGGAGGCGAGAGTTGGCCGTGCGTGTGTAGACCGATGACAGGTGGAGATCACCTGCTGAACGGAGTTGTCTAGAAGGGACATGCTTGTGGAGTAACGAAGACATAAAGGGAGGGGTTGAGTTATTGAGTGATTTGAACGTGAGCATCAGTATTTTAAACTCTATCCTGGAATGTACAGGAAGCCAAGCAGCAGAGTGGGGAGGTACGTGAGGTGCGTTTAGTGAGAACAATAAGCCTGGCCCCTGCATTCATTACAGATTGCAAAGGGGCAATACGGGAGTTGGGGAGGCCAATAAGGAGCGAGTTGCAGTAGTCAAGTCATGAAATGACAAGAGCATGAACCAGCAGTTTTGCGGTATCTTGTGTCAGAAAGGGGTGGACACGGGCAATGTTTTTGAGTTGAAAGTAACAGGATTTGGTCACTGTCTGGATGTGGGGAGAGAACGTTAGGTCAGAGTCAAAAGTGACACCAAGGCAGCGAGCTTGGGGTGTTGGGCTAATGGGTGTTCCATTTACTCGTAGAGAGATAGATGGTATTGGGTTCTTTTTGGAGGGAGAAATGACGAGAATTTCAGTTTTGGCAAGATTGAGTTTAAGGAAGCGGGAAGCCATCCAATTTGAGACAGCGGAGAGACAGTCAGTGACTCGATCCAGGAGACCTGGAGAGAGATCAGGGGAGGAGAGGTAAATTTGAGTGTCATCAGCGTATAGGTGGTACTGGAATCCAAAGGAGCTGATCAGTTTTCCTAGAGAGGCAGTGTAGACTGAAAAAAGTAGAGGGCCCAGTACTGAACCTTGGGGCCCTTTGTACACTGTGTATGAGCGTACGTTTTATTGCTGTAGAGCTCTGTGATACAGTAATGTACACTGTGTATGAGCATATGTTTTTATTGTTGTGGAGCTCTCTGATACGCTCATACACACTGGGCAGTATTACAAAGTTGGTGCTAATGTAACCAGAGCTGTTGTAAACTTAGCAACTCCATAGACTATAATGACTCTGATATGTTTACAACAGCTCTGGTTAAGTTAACACCAACTTTGTAATACTGACCACTGCACATTACTGTGAGTTTTATTGCTGTGGATGTCTGTGATACGTGGGTATGTTTTGGTGGATGTGGTTTTTTTTGGGGGAGCAGCAATCCAACCTTGGATCCAGGCAGCACAATGTCTTGGGCCGGCCTTGGCGCCACCCGACTCTCTGAAGGAGAAAGCACTTTGATGGTAATTAAAATATTTAATTTATGTTAACAAAAATGCTTTGCGCTTTTCATTTTATTTCTACAAGAAGGGCCACCAAAATCCTCAGCACCAGGCCCATGATACTCTTAATCCGGCCCTGATTAGAATTGAATATTTTGGGATGTGAATTCCTTTAGGAGACAGAGAAACCTGATCAGTTGCACTAGACAAGATTAGCAAATAAACAACATCAAATCATTCTAGGTTCAAATAGTTATTCAGATAGTAATATAATGTAGACTTGTTCTTGCTAACACAAACCAACTCCTAAAATTCATTTTCAAGATGGCAATACATTTAACCCGTTAACCCTTAGGTGCCCACTTATGCCCATTGTCTTTGAGAATTTGCCATATTGGTTCATAGTCCCTTGGCAAGAAGCCAGCATCCACACTTCTCCAACAGGCACAGAGGCCATGTATGGTGTGGGCAAGGGTGACAAGGAGGGTGAAGACACAAAGATAGAGGGAGCTTCGGTCAAGGAAGGATTAAGATCTCTATGGGCTGGAGGTGAAGATTTTGGTGGGCTATCTTTGGAATTTAGTGAAATGAAAACATATTTTCGGTTATTTAATAGTGCAGACACGGGTTTTTCTAACCAGGCAGATACTGTGTGAGTAAATTTCCATTCAGGTTTCAATCATTTACAGCGTCTAAAATAATTTTTTCACATTATAACATCCAAACCTTTGTGGTTATATATTCTATAGGGCATTCTTGTTAGTTTTCGGAGATAATACACAATTTTAACCTCCCTGGCGGTCTAATTTTTTAAAATTCTTGTGTCTAAAAGTGTCTCAATTCTTTTTTTAAAGGAAACGTGTTTTTGTGCATAGTTAGCCTGTAATAATTAGGAATCACGCACTGAATTCCGTGCAATCAAGAGTCTTTACTGGTAAAATCCTTTATAAATAAATAAATAAAAAAATAGTAAATACACTGAGTCCGATAAAGTTTGAAACACGAAATAATAATTTATTATGCCAAAAATAATTATCCAAAATAATGCAAATAAATGATATTCAATAAAATAAAACAAAAAACACTGAAATCGGTCTGAAAACAAGAGTAAGAGGATGTATGCTCTATTTCTTATCCTGTAGTGCCACCCAGTGGCCATTCATAAACATTGCACTTTGGATTACAGTATTTTATGAATTGTTTATAAATTTGCTGATGGTTCCCGCCCACCCTGCACCATGTGACTCGCAGGGAGTCTTCCAGGAAGCAGCTCGCCGTGATCACACTGCGGGGGACAGCGAGGGAGCCAGGAGGAGGTGAGTAAACATCCAGCCCGAGTGTGGCTTGGGGCTACCTTTCGCGGTAGCGAAATTTAACCCCGAGTCACACTCGGGAATACGGGCCAGGGAGGTTAACTGAAACTGAAAAAAGTATTGTTATGCTTTTGTTTTGGAGGATGTTGTTTTATGAGTAATAGGACTATGTAAAAAATACTGAACTTGCTCCCAGTGTGGGAAATGAGAAGGTGAGTAATGGCAGTGGTATTGCTTATTTTATGCGTGACAATTGGACAATGCCATCGCTTTGGGACAAAAAATAAATAAATTAAAAAATAATTCTTCTTTCAGATTTTACATGGTAATGTTTAGTATCAATGCAAAGGCCATACTCTGACCTGTCCAATGACGCCTCACGTGACCTTATGTGGTGTAAAGATTAGAGGCACAGGATTCCAAATTCCCCCAGTGCTCCTCGTTGCAGTACGGCGGTTTAGGTTTTTGATGGAACAATGCGCAATAACGGATTGTGCCATCGCTTCCACACTTGTTGCTGACATTATAAATGAGTTATTTATAATTAGGGTTAGGGTTAAAATCGGGTTATTTCGGACTACCCTGGCGGGCTTCTTTATTATATTCCATTACAATGTTTAGATCAGAGGTGTGTAGGCGGCTCGAACCGCCGAGGTAATTAGACAGTCATCCTCGTTTATGGTCTCTGTTGGCTGGATTCCTTGTTGCCGTCAGGGACTCCTATGAGGTGCCGTTCCCCCACCTAATTGTGTTGTTTTTAACCGTCTATTTGTGTGGTCTATTTACTTTTCATTAAAATTTTTTATATTCCTGTGACACCTTCCCTGCACTTTGTGCAATTGATTGTTTATAGTGTTTAGTATCAATGCAAAGGCCAGACTCTGACCTGTCCAATGACGCCTCACGTGACCTTATGTGGTGTAAAGATTAGAGGCACAGGATTCCAAATTCCCCCAGTGCTCCTCGTTGCAGTACGGCGGTTTAGGTTTTTGATGGAACAATGCGCAATAACGGATTGTGCCATCGCTTCCACACTTGTTGCTGACATTATAAATGAGATGTGAGTTAGTGCAGCATCACTGTTCACTTTATAATTGAAAAGTGAAAAATATTGCTGTGTTAGAAAGGAAAAGTAAAAAAAAAGAAATATGTATTATTTTTATTGTTACATAAAGCCTGGTCATGTTTGGTATCATTGGAAAGGTCATGCTCACATGACCCTGTAGCTGCTAAGGAGTCAGAGATACAGGAGTCCAAATGCCTATTGATGCAGACATAGTTATCCTTTCTCTGAGCCTATTATGGGGCATGGGCCTGGAGCTGCTGCTCCAATAACCCATATGTTAATCCGGCCTGGCTTTGGTTGCAATATGGAATCCGGCCTGGCTTTGGTCCAATAACATCTAGAGTAATCTGACCCTGAAGGTAGCTACTTTAAGACTCTATATTATAGGAACGTTTTTGATTAGGTTATATTTTTTCCCGGTATAACTACATTTATATTATTCCATAGAATTGAAAGCTTTATTCGTCTGCACATTTTAAAATACTTTTCCTTTTCTGTCACATTACAGGTGCTGCAAATCTTACAAAGGAACAAGTGACACAGGCATTATTATCTTCAACCCTCCCAGGTAAATAATTTTAAATCAAATTAATCTGGATGCATTTCCAAATGGTTCTGTCATGAAAGAAAGCAATAGAGGCGACTGTAGCAACTAAACTCACCTTTATCCTGTGTATGAAATTCTTTATCCGATCTACCAGTCTACTGTTCATTTTTTAGAGTATCGAGAATATCTAATCTAAACGACAAATAGAATAAACAAACATAGGGTAATATTGCTACATAATAAAAATTGGTGTAGACAAGAGGCCACTCATATTCCAGGTGTATGAAACACCCATCATCCCAAAAGGAATTCAATCTTCATTACCAGATCTCAAACGCAATAGAGTTATCAATGACGTGCATATGTAAAAGAAGGGGGAGAGCAAATAATAATGCAGACTATTATGTTTAAAAAGCAAAATATTCATTGCACTCACACAAGTATAATAAAAAAAGGCACATCAAGGTGTTAAACCTGCTGACCAACCTGTCCGGATAAGCAGCAATCCTTGTCCCAACAGGGGTCTCAGTCCCAAACCAAAGCGTTTCGACAAATATATGTATTAGTAAAAGAATATGCCAGCATTTAGGCCGCGTTCACACGAGCATGGAGGGGACGTACGTTTGAACAGGCATTCTCTCCACTCGGACACCTTGTGGCCACCTCACAGAGTGCATGTTAGTGTGCTCAGCCCTGGCTGAGCCCTATGGAGGCTCGCCCTTTGTAGGCCCATTCATTGTCCGTCATGTCGTTTAACCACCACCAATGGAGGCCCCATTTATCGCACCATGCAAAATAATTACAGACTGTATTGTAGAAATATCTGGGAATTAAATTGATATGAGAGTGACATTAATGAAGAAAATTTCACAATTGAATATCTAATAGAATATTAATATTTAGTACAACATTATTTTTTTCCAAGCTATAGGAAAGGGAAGTGCTCATGCCACTGTACAGAGCACTGGTGAGACCTCACTTGGAGTACTGTGTGCAGTACTGGAGACCGTATCTCCAGAAGGATATAGACATCTTAGAGAGAGTTCAGAGAAGGGCTACTAAAATGGTGTACGGCTTGAAGGAGAAAAGTTACCAGGAAAGGCTTAATGATCTTAACATGTACAGCTTGGAAAAAAGACGAGACAGAGGAGATATGATAGAAACATTTAAATACGTAAAGGGAATCCACAAGGTAGAGGAAGGGAGTATATTTAAAAGGAAACAAAATAGCAAAACAAGAGGACATAGTCTTAGATTAGAGGGGCAAAGGTTTAAAAGTAACATCAGGAAGCATTATTTTACTGAGAGGGTGGTGGATACATGGAACAGTCTTCCAGTAGAAGTGGTAGAGGCCAAAACAGTAATTGAATTTAAGCAAGCATGGGATAGGCATAAGGCTATCCTAAACAAAAGATAAATCCAGGTAAAGTATCCATGTAATTGGACAGACTAGATGCGCCGAAAGGTTCTTATCTGCCGACATTTTTCTATGTTTCTACGTTTCTAAGACACCAGCAAATGTGTTTCTATGTTTCTATGTTTCTATACACCATAAGGGGGAGAGGAAGCTAACCCTGTATAAAGTGACATTTTGGCCATAATGGCCTTAATCATACATAATTAACCAAATTACCATCTTTTGATTTAAACATACACCCAACCAATCGCTGGATCAAATAGGGGAGGGGTAACGAAAATCTATATTAGGAACAGAGGGGTCAAAAAATAATAATACATTGCTCATTCTCTAATAATGCATCACACATTAAAATATAAAGTAGTAAATATATCAACAATACAATGAATAAGTATTCTAATAAATGTTCCAAATAAATTAATACAATACCGCAGAATTTAGGCTGAAAAAAGACATGCGTCCATCAGATTCAGCCTTTCACACATCACCTACTGCTATTGATCAAAAAGAAGGCAAAAACCCCAGTCTGAAGCGCTCACCAATATGCCACATACTGGGAAAAAAAAATCCTTTTTGATCCAGAATGGCAGTCAGATTTCTCCTTGGATCAAGCAGCTTTTAGCCACATATTAATATTATGTTTTTTCAGGAAGTCATCCAGTCGTTGTTTAAAAGTCTCTGACCCAACCACCTCAACAGGCAGAGAAATCCACAGCTTTATTGTTCTCACTGTAAAATAACACTTCCTATGCTCTAGGCTGAATTTCCTTTCGTCCAGTCTAAATGGGTGACCTTGTGTCCTGTGTATAGTCCTGTTAATGAATAGGTTTCCTGACAATGGTTTATAATGACCCAGACTTCAAGGATGTTCACCATATGGAGCCCTCATGAGCTTGAGGGACACAAGTCACCATCTTAAAGAGATAATGTAAAAATATATATAAATAACAGTGAAGGCAAAAATTGTATATAGAAAGGATTAAATGGTTAAAGAATAATCAAAAACAGACTTGTAGATCAAATTCCTTGTTTACGCCACAATGTATCCAGTCTGTGTATCCATCTTTTTTCCCTTTGTTTCAATAATCTGGTTCTATTGTCCCCCATCTTAAAGCAGCGACATGATTCACAGTCTGAAACCTAAGCTTCATGACCACAGTTTACAAAATGCTTTACCACTGGTAAATCTATTTGTTTCACTCTGTGGTTTAGAGATACGTTCCTTGGCTTTCATTGTGGTTTCTCCCACATAAAGGAGACCACAAGGGCACTTCAACACATAAATCACGGAAGAGGAATCACATGTGTAGGAGTCAGGGACTGACTGGCAACCTTTGGCCCAGAGGGCAAGTACAACCCATAGGCCCATGGTGCAGCAACCAGCCCCCCATTTAAATAATAAAAAAAAAAACATGGTTAACAAATGACATAATAATTATTTATTTTCGGCAAACATAAATGATCAAAAATCCATCAATATCACCTAACACTAAATAATGTCCCACCTAATACTGCCGAAATCAGAAAAATGTTCCCTTTTCCTCACATTATTACCCCTAGTTCATAGCCATGCCCCCTTTAACACACAACTTCTCACCCCTGAATCAGAACAATATTACGTTCACATTACACTCCCGGCCCAGTCCAGCTCTGATAGTAGTCATGAATAGGAAATTTTAAACCCATATGTGGATGCAGCAAATGATCCCCTTAACCGCTGCATTACACGAAGAACAATTTAAACAGGGGAATGTACATTTTCTATGTTGTCTGTTTTGACTTATCCTGAAGGAGCAATGTCAGCTTTTACCAGGGGATCTCTCAAATTTCAACTTGCTTGTTTGCTGTGTCCCCTGCAATTGGGCTCTGCCTGCAAACCCTGGTAGCATGAGCGTTACACAAAGGTAAAAATGAAAAAGACTGTAGAAAGAGATGATACTTATCCTCCTGCTATTTGAAACACTAAACAACACGTATTTGGTTGGAATAACCCAGGTAACTGTCTTAACTTCCATACTTGTTTTTGAACTTTTGTTCGCTTACAGTATTTGTTATGAACATTGTGGACTTCCAAAAGTTATTCTGACAATAATATTTGTAAAATATTATATATGTTGTACATTATCTGTCTTTTAATCTATCGCGCCATATAAAATATATCAACTTTTCACATGCTTATCCTGACTCTTTCCATACAGTTGAAGATGAAGTGAAACAGTCTGATGAATATGATGCTATCACACTGCAACTTGCAATGGAAAAACATGACCTGGATAGTGGGAATGAACTTTCCAGTTCTAGCTTAGACAGTCATGACTCAGCAACAACCTCCAAAGACCAGCAGACTGGAGTCATTTTTCCTAAGGGAGATACCTGTGCACCACTCAATGAAGAAAATCTTCCTCGCCCTAGTGTGCTTGAATTGTCAAATACTGTGACCGTTAATAATGAGGAGCAAGTAACATCACCTGAAAATAGCTCTCAGTTAGTGATGGAGAATGGAATACAAAGCTGTATTGAACCTGCCCAGCCTAATGAGGAAAGGAAAGCACTGGAGGTGGAACTAGTTAAATGTATTGAGGAGTTTCGAAGAATCAAGATCCCAGTAGTCTTCCCCAACAAAAAAAGAAATTGGCAGTGTGAGCTACTCATGAAATACCAACTTTGAGTCAACAAAGAACCATCAAAGACTGAGGAATTGTGGCTTATGGTTGTGGTAGATGAATATAGAATAATTATTTTGAGCAAGGAAATAAAGATGATGTTTGTTTAATTATAAATTGACATACTTCTGTAATGTTTTACTACAAACAGAAAAAAGAAAATGCACTGAGCTTTCCAAAGTCTGCTAACAAGCAATATTGTATTTTTTATTTTTTTTTGTGAAAGGATTTTACCAGGAAGGATACATTGAGATTTCTCTCATTTTCAAGTAAGTCCTGGGTGGCGAGTATGTACCGTTAGGTGTCTTGACAATGGTTAAACACAAATGTGTCTCTTCCTGTAAATATTGTGCACATGTATTTTAAGCTTTGAACAGAAAATTTTAATATCTCAGTAAAACAAATTTGGAATAAAAAGTTAAATTTGAGTTTGAGTTTAAGATTGATTCATGTATTGATTTCCTTATAAATGTGTGATCTGTTCCACAGACTCCTGATATTAAATGTATGTAGAAATATTAAATTTTTAACTAGCCATCTATTTATATTTCATAGGAATTCATTCAAGTAGAAAACCAGTTAGTTTTCTCAGGCGTACTGACCTGGATTCTACTAGATACACTGTATACACACAAAAGTAATAACTAAGCAATAACTATTGCTCTTTTCTCTAGTATCAACATGCTAGCAATATTTTTTTATACTTGGATGCTACAAGGAAAAAATATATTACTTTTAGCAATTTAGCATACTTTTTTAAATATCAACATGGTTGGTCGCCAACTCGCCACTGTTCTCATTGTTAAAAGCTTGTAACACACATTAACATTCTAGGATTTCTTTAAGTAATTGTTTGTATATTGGACTGCACACATTTCTGTATAATCTAAAGCAAGGTTAAAAAGCATTAGCAATTTTTATTTATAAAGTATTTTACCATGAAAGATACATTGAGATTTCTCTCGTTTTCAAGTAGGTCCTGGGTTCAAGAACATTGAATTGTTACAGTAGGTACAGAAATGCAAACGAATAAAATGCAATATATTAAAAAAACAACACAAATATATGTAGGAAATATATTCATTATGTTACATGTTTACAGGTTAGATAGTTACATAGGCTGAAAAAAACAAGCGTCCATAGTGTTCATCCTCTCACACATCACCTAGTACTGTTGATCCAAAAGAAGGCAAAAAACCCAGTCTGAAGCGCTCGCCAATATGCAACATACTAGGAAAAAATTCCTTCTTGACCCCAGAATGACAGTCAGATTTCTCCTTGGATCAAGAAGCTTGCCCACATATTAAATATTATGACCCTTAATATTCTGTGTCTGCAGGAAGTCATCCAGTCATTTTTTAAAAGTCTGTACAGTCTCTGATCCAACCACCTCAACAGGCAGAGAATTCCACAGCTTTATTGTGCTCACTGTAAAATAATCCTTCCTATGCTTTAGGCTGAATTTAGTTTCGTCCAGTCTAAATGGGTGACCTCGTGTCCTGTGTATAGCCCTGTTTATGAATTGGGATGGGCTGTCGGTTCGAAGTTCGATTCGAACATCGGCTGTTCGAAAATTCATGAACTTCAAACTTTTTGGGACGTTCGCGGAAAGTTTGAGAAAAAAATTGTTTTTCAAAAGAATTCCAAAAAATGCTTAAAAGATCCTAAAAAATCAAAAAGTCAAACATTTCCCACTCCTTGTTGGTCAAACATTTCCCACTCATTGTTGGTCAAACATTTCCCATGGCTTCAAATCGTATTTAAACCTGAGCAAAAGCGGTAAAAATTAGCTCAGTGCACAGTGGTGAAATGACTCAGCACTCAGCAGTGAAAGGGTAAAAAAAAAAAAAAATTCTTCATTGTTTCCTGTCCCCCAGGGCAGTACCTGGACCCCCATACACCTTTTATGGCCAATATCTTGCATATATGCCCTCTTGGAGAGGACCTTAATTTTCGAACGTTCGAGCCCCATTGACTTGCTGTCACGTTCCCACGTTCCAACCCTGTCTTCCTGCCCTCTGTATTTGTATATTGTGTTTTTTCCCTTGTGTTTCTGTTGCTGCCAATTCCTGGGTGGCCTCCAGGGGTTAATTGGTGTTCTGTGTGCTGCTCACCTGTTGACCCTTGCCTTGATTCCCCTGCCTATATTAGAGCAATGTACCTATAGGACATTGCTGGGTCATTTTTATTTGCCTGGTCTCCTTGCCACTTGTGTCCTGAGAGCTCCTTGCTGTGTTCCTGATATCCTCCGTTTGTTCATCCTGTTCAGTTTTTGTCTCTATTATTTCTGTTCCAGTTTATGTCAGTTCCTTCTGTGTATTTAGTTCTGTCTATTGCTGTATTTTGTTTTGCTGTTTATGTTCCATTCAGATTCCCCGGTTACTGATTTTGGCTTGGCTGACTTCCCTTCTGTTTCCTATTCCTATATTCTGTATGACGTACTCTCTCTGGTTATGACCTTTGGCTTTCCTCTTTATGACTACTCTATTGATTATTCCTTGTCTGTACCGTTTCCAGGAAACCCTGTCATCTGTATACAACAAAAGACTCTGTATGGCTTCAAGGTAATACTTTCCTTTAGATTAGATCCGGCTATCCTAAAGACCGGTCTTTCAGTGCAGGGAATCTTTGGTATTGCCGTACAGAGATCTTTTGTTAACCCTTTGGTGCTTTCACCTGTCCTTGCAGTTTACCCTGCATCTCTGCATATAGGGGCTTCTCTCAGGAACCAAGGCCTCACCTTCCTGCGAGTTATATTCATAGGGATATATATACAGACCGACCACTTCCAAGGATCGGAGGGCAAGTATAGGGTGGTGCGTGCCTGGTGGTACTGCCACCGTGACACTTGCATGGTGTTCGAATTGTGCTCGAGTTCGCAGTCGAACTTTTTCATGTATTCGAGTTCGGATGTGAATCGAACATGGGGGTGTTCGGCCCATCACTATTAATGAATAGGTTTCCAGATAATAGCCCCGTATATATTTATATAAAGTTATCATATCCCCTCTATGGCGCCATTTATATAAACTAAACAGGTTTAAACTTGTTAACCTTTCCTCATAACTTAAACTTTCCATTCCCCTTATTAATTTAGTTGCCCGTCTCTGCACTTTTTCCAGCGCTATAATATCCTTTCTTAAGACAGGTACCCAAAATTGCACGGCATATTCAAGGTGCAGTCTTACCATTGATTTATACAAAGGCAAAATTATGTTTTCATCCCGAGAGTGAATTCCCCTTTTAATGCATGCCAATACCTTGCTGGCCTTGGCGGCTGCTGTTTGACATTGCTCATTGTTGCTTAGTTTGAAATCTATGATTTCTCCCAAATCCACCTCCTGCTTTGATTTCCCTAACTCAGTACCATTTAGGGTATAAGTTGCTTGTGTGTTCTTCACTCCAAAGTGCATAACGTTGCATTTATCTACATTACATTTCATCTGCCATTTGAGTGCCCAGTCCCCCAATCTATCTAAATCCCTCCGCAGCGAAGTAACATCCTGTTCACATTGTATTACTTTTCCTAGTTTTGTGTCATCTGCAAACACTGACACATGACTTTCAATGGTGCATTCTGTATCGAGGTATGTTAATAGAGGTCTCTTAAGTGACTTTAGACTGGGGGAAGATTTGATGGCGTCTGGAAGGTTATTCCAGAATTGTGGTGCTCTGTTGGGAAACGAGGATTGAGCCACTTTCTTTTTGTATTTGTGGTATTGCAAGTAAGGTGCAGGTCCTGGATCGGAGGTTATAGGATAAGGTAACTGCTGGGAGAAGCAGTCTATACAGGTAGGTTGACAGCTTCCCAGAAAACCTCTTAAACACCAGGTTGGCAAGGTGAAGGGAACATCTAGATTCCAGTGACGGACAGTTTAGTTTTTTTTTGCATGTCACAATAGTGGGTCATGTAGTTACATTGTAGCACAAAGAGGCAGAATGAGTTATACAATGTAGTAAGTTTATGAAAGTACGTTTGCGGGGTAGCTGCATACACTACATCTCCATTTCCAATAGCCGGCATAAGCATTTGTTATTCAACAATCTGCTTTCTTACCACGGGGCTCAGGCAGGATTTGCTTCGGTACAGGCACCAACTTTGTGGTAAAGTTTAGATGAGTTTTTCAATGTGGGGGCCAAGGATAGATTTGGGTCTAACCACATACCTAGATATTTGAGAGAACTGACTGTGGTCCTCCTTAAAAAAAAAAAACAAATACAGTTGCAAGAAAAAGTATGTGAACCCTTTGGGATTACGTGGAGTTTTGCATGAATTGGTCATAAAATGTGCTCTGATCTTCATCTAAGTCACAACAATTTGAAAAACACAGTCTGGTTAAAATAAAACACCACAAACATTATATGTTTTCATGTTTTTAGTGAACAGAACATGTAAACATTCACAGTGCAGTGTGGAAAAAGTATGTGAACCTTTGGACTTAATAACTGGTTGACCCTCCTTTGGCAGCAATAACTTCAACCAAATGTTTCCTGTAGTTGCAGATCAGACCTGCACAACGATCTGGAGTAATTTTGGACCACTCCTCTTCACAAAACTGTTTCAGTTTAGCAATATTCTTGGGATGTCTGGTGTGAATCGCTCTCTTAAGGTCATGCAACAGCATTTCAATCGGGTTGAGGTCTGACTGGGCCACTCCAGAAGGCGTATTTTCTTTTGTTGAAGCCATTCTTTTGTTGAATTACTTGTATGCTTTGGGTCATTGTCCTGTTGCATCACCCATCCTCTGCGGAGCTTCAGTTGGCGGACAGGTGGTACGTTTTCCTGCAAAATGTCTTGATAAACTCTGAAATTAATTTTTCCACCAATGACAACAATCCGTCCAGGCCCTGAAGCAGCAAAGCAGCCCCAAACCATGATGCTCCCTCCGCCATGTTTTACAGTGGGGATGAGGTTTTGATGTTGGTGTGCTGTGCCTTTTTTTTCTCCACACATAGTATTGTGTGTTTTTTCCAAACAACTCAATTTCATCTGTCCACAGAATATTTTGACAGTAGTGCTGTGGAAAATCCAGGTGCTCTTTTGCAAACTTCAAATGTGCTGCAATATTCTTTTTGGACAGCAATGGCTTCCTCCGTGGTGTCCTCCCATGTACTCCATTCTTGTTTAATGTTTTCCTTATTGTAGATGTGTCAACAAAAATGTTAGCATGTGCCAGAGATTTCTGAAAGTCTTTAGCTGACACTCTAGGATTCTTCTTTACCTCATTAAGCATTCTGCACTTTGCTCTTGCAGTCATCTTTACAGGACGACCACGCCTATGGAGAGTAGCAACAGTACTGAACGTTCTCCATTTGTAGACAGTCTGTCTTACCGTGGACACATGAACATCAAGGCTGTTGGAGATACTTTTGTAACCCTTTCCAGCTTCATGCAAGTCAACAATTCTTGATCGTAGGTCTTCTGAGAGCTCTTTTCTGCGAGGCATGGTTCACATCAGGCAGTGCTTCTTGAAACCAGTAAACCCAAAACTGGTGTGTGTTTTTAAAGGGCAGGACAGCTTTCAGCAACACATCCAATAATATCACACTGATTGGACTCAAGGTTGGCTCACTCCTGGCTCCAGTTTGCTCTTGGAGAAGTCATTAGGCTAGGGGTTCACATACTTTTCCCACCCTGCACTGTGAATGTTTATATGTTATGTTCAATAAACACATGAAAACATATAATATTTGTGTTGTATTATTTTAAGCAGACAGTGTTTTTCAAATTGTTGTGACTTAGATGAAGATCAGAGCACATTTTATGACCAATTCATGCAAAACACCACGTAATCCCAAAAGGGTTCACATACTTTTTCTTGCAACTGTACTAGTAGGGTTTATAAAGGCAGACATACAGACACACAAAACATTTGTTCACAAATAGAAGTACATGTATGTAATAGACACCTACACCATGACATATAAAATGTATGGCAAATAACCATACAGATAAGTACACTATGGATGTGATTCATTAAAAATGTCCAGGAAGGAGAATGACCTCTCCAAAGAGAAATGGAAGCAAGTAACAATCATTAAAATGTTTGTTTTTATATAATTTGGAGGAGCTCTCTGCTGAGAATTTATATAGAATTTAGTAAAACAAATAGGCCTACTCCTTTCTTAGGAGGCTGACTATACAATAATCCCCTTACTACAGGCTACTGGGGCAGCTATCCTGTCCCCCAGTAGAAACAAACAAAACAAGCATTTACAATAATTTTGGATAAGCCTGTCAGCAATCTTTTTTGCAGCTCTGATCTCCAACCATCAACCTTGCACATGCAGTCTATGTCTGACTTCCCCTGTACTCTCAGAACTAATATAAGGGATCATTAACGAGCTGCAGGTATATCTGCTGCCAGGGAAGAGTCCCCTTACCGTCCTGGGAATATTGCCTCATTCAGCCTCCTGCTGACATATACAGAGTCCCACACTCTGTCACAATATTTTTTAATTTTTCTTTCACACCAAACATGGACATGCTCTGGCCTTTCCAGTGATACAACATATGACCCTCTAACGTACACCAATCGGGAAAAACATGGGGTCCAAAGGACCCCCCGTTCTCCACCATTGGGATTTCAATAAGGAAAACCCTGGGCAGCTGGAGGTTAAATCATTCAGCTGAGTGCCTTGACCTCTCAAGTCACTCATCACTGACCTTTTTTACTTAGTGCTCCGACCCCTCAAGGCACTCAGTTTGTCTGACGGCCGCTACCGGAAGTGATCGCTCAGGGGGATCGGTCACCAAGCGGTCCGGCAGTTAATTTTGTTATTTCAGGATGCCTTGATGTTGAGGCATCAGTTGGAAGAAGAAAATGTGTGGGTCAGTGCTTCCTTCCAATTCCCTAAAAAAAGTAAAATTCTTAGTGCAGGCAATTTGGATATAGTTATGTGGGGTGAACATGTATATAGAATATTAATCACATGGTAGGGAGCTCTTTATTGGATGGTTCGAGGTATTGCATGTGTGGGCGTGTAGAGACAGCCTTCCCTTCTTGTGCTCCTCAGAAAGATCTATCTATGCGTCTGTAGCGCTCACTCCCGGAGGAGCCGCTGAAAATGAACCACGGGTCAGTCTCCCCGCACTAGGGAATAAATATACTCCAGCACCGTTGTGGATTTTATAATTTATATAGTTTACTGAAGTAAAAGGCATATAATAATACACGGTGTTCGTAGATATATTTACAGTATTTCGTATTGCGGTAAACGCGCAGCGGGAAAAAGAAATGCGAGACTTCGTATTTCTGGAAATATACGCGACCGAGCAGAAAATACAATGCTTCGTAATTACGAGAAACGCGCAGCGGAAAAACAAAATAAGATGCAAATCTTTTCCCCTTTTTCGGATCTTAGGGAGTGAGTCCCGAACAGGTTAAGTCCCGATTTGTGAGTGTATGTGTGTGTTATGGTACCCGGGTACTATTCAATTGGCCAGTGAATCTTTTAAGCGATGTCTTCGACTAGTCAAGTGGGGCCCTGTGGTTTCAGAAATAAACAACAGCGTGCTTGCTTGAGCTTTTGTAAAACCGGCCTTGGAGGCCTCTCACCCATCCGTTGATCACCAAGGCTCCGCTGACCCAGGACGTATCTCTGCTTGTTTCCTCGCTGGGATACCGGCTACTGGATAGGTGGTCAGGCTTTCTGTGCTCCGGCCCGGACTTGTCCAGCTACCGCCTGCTCTCCCGTCCTATGGACTCGCGGTACTCCTCACTCGAGGTCCTCAGCTTGTCTGGATAACAACTTGGGCGATGTCTGTCGATGAGTAAGGCTCCTTCTGGCAAGGCAGGATAACCCCACTTGGATCCCAATAGGCCACACTTGCGCTCCGGCCTAATCACGGTTCAGCTCCTGCAGCACTGCGTCTTCCCTCATGCACTCCCTGGCGCGCTCTGGCGCGTTCTCCACGAGGCTCAGGATGTACAGCGTCTGTGTCCCACCTACTTCCTGTCTGTTTATAAAGCACGCCAGGAAATGTAGTCCCAATGTTCAGTGTCTCTGATCGCGCTTGTCTCCCTCCGGTGGCCAAAAATAGGTATTGCCACAGTAAGATTTTAAACACAGCGCTACACTCTCCCCCTCCTAGAACTTTTGGGTCTCTCCAAGGAGGTACAACAGTTACATTTACATTTTGATACAATTAGATAACAGATACAGGGTTGGCAGCAAACATACAGTGGGTTAGATACACTTCTTCAAGTTGACTCATGCTTTGTGCTACCTCAGCTAACATAGCAGACACTTCGGGCAACCTTTGCACTGTGGTGATGGCCTCTTCAGTGCTATGTCCTGGTGAGTCGTAGGTGAGTCGCTGGGGCGGTCGAACAGAGCGCTTTGGTTCAGGCTCAATCCTTTCCTCTTCAGGTGGAAGTACTATAGGTGCTGGCTCAGTCCTTCTTTCTACCACTGGAGCAGACATTTCTTCGGAGTATGATCCCTCCAGTGAAGGCATAGAACTGTAGTCATAAGACTCAGCTTCAGGAACTACAGGAATTTCAACAGTCTCAGGAATCTCTAGCTGAAATTCAAGAGCTTCAGGGATTTCAACAGTCTCAGGGACTTCCAGCAGAAATTCAGGAGCTTCAGGCCTCAAATTACTCTCCCACCGCTCAGGAACAATGACAACCTCCTCAGGCTCCGGCGAGCGCATCCAGTCCAGACAATAACTCTCTTCTTCACTGTCTCTTTCACTCTCTTCGACAACCCGGGTCTGTTGAGACCGAGTAACAGGAGGCAAACGTGGAGCAGGCGGATTTGACAGAGGCAGTTCGTCCCCAACTGGCATCCTCACAGCCTCTCTCAAAGGTAACAAATGATTCCGGTGCCAGTTCTTAAGAGGCCCAGCCTTTCCATCCGGCCGGATTTGATACACCGGCAGACCCGGCAGTTGCTTGCAGACAATGTAGACTTGAGAACTCCATCTATCCGCCAACTTTGTCTCGCAGCAGCACCCAAGTTCTTCAACAAAACCCTATCACCGGGTTGTAGATCTTGTATCCGAACTTTCAAGTCATAATTCCTCTTGTTCCTTTGCTCCCTGTTTCCTGAGGTCAAACGGGCCTGTTCAAACGCAGAAGTCAGGTTCTTTAGAAGTCTATCCACGTAGTTTCTATGGGAAGCTACCGACGTCTGGTCTAGAGATAACCCAAACGCCAAATCAACCGGCAGTCGGGCTTCTCTTCCGAACATAAGACGGTACGGTGAGTATCCAGTCGCATCACTCTCCGTACTGTTATATGCATGCACCAGAGTAGCTATGTGACGACTCCAACTCTGCTTCTCTATGTTCGACAAAGTCCCCAGCATATTCAGCAGCGTGCGATTAAACCTTTCAGGCTGAGCATCACCTTGAGGGTGATGGTGTAGTTCGGGTCTTTTGGATTCCCAACAGTTCCAACAATTGCCCAACAAGTCGGCTTTCAAAGTCTCTACCCTGATCAGAGTGTATTCTCCTTGGCAGGCCGTAGTGAACAAAGAACTTTTCCATCAGAACCTTGGCTACTGTCGGAGCGCGTTGATCTTTCGTGGAAAAGGCTTGGGCGTAACGAGTGAAATGGTCAGTCACTATTAGAATGTCCCTTGCCCGCTAGCATCCGGCTCTAAGCACAGGAAGTCAATGCACACCAAATCCATGGGTCCCTGACTCTGTAGATGGCTCATTGGAGCGGTTCGGGTTGGTAGAGTCTTCCTCTGAATACACCTCAGACAGGAATGGCAGTAACTTTCCACTTCAGCTCTCATGCAAGGCCAATAGAATCTGTCTCGCACCAGCTTAAAAGTTCTTTCAGCACCCAAATGTCCATGCTCATCATGTAACGATCGCAGCACACTCTCTCTATGCTTAGTGGGAAGGAATAGCTGTTGAGTCTCTTCAGCATTTGTTGAGGGGCCCCTTCGGTAGACCACCCCATCCAACATCTTCAACCGTTCCCACTCTTTGTAGACCAATCTGGCTCCATCCGGGGAATTGGTCAGCAGAATTTCCCGCTGGTTCGCAGTTAGGGCCTTTATGGTCAATGCAATTAAAGGGTCTCTGGCCTGATCCACCTTCAGGTCTTGTTTTGAAAAGGTAGGTAGACTTTCATCCCTCAATTGTGTAGGGTTACAGTAAAACTCAGGAACAGCCGCCGCCATGACTCCTATGGCCTCCGCTTCAATCCCCCCTTGACCCGGCGCTCTGCTCCTTGACACAAAGCTTGCACCCCGTCTGGAGTTAACTGAGTCCATTCTGTAGTGTAGGGTCTTCTCGATAAAGCATCAGCATCTCGATTATTCACCCCAGGGCGATACTTCAGGCTGAACCGGAACCCTGACAGAGCGGCCAACCACCGATGTCCCGTTGCGTCCAGTTTCGCAGTAGTGAGAACATAGGTAAGAGGATTGTTATCCGTTTTTATCACAAACTCGGCTCCATACAGATAGTCTTTTAACTTGTCTACCACTGCCCACTTTAAGGCTAGGAACTCCAACTTGTGGGTAGGATAGTTCTTTTCTGAAGGCGTAAGGCTCCGACTCACGTACGCTACAGGCCTCAGCAATCCACCATACTCCTGATACAGGACTCCTCCTAGCCCTTCTCTGCTGGCATCCACATGTAACTCATACGGCTTGTGAGGGTCCGCATAGGCCAAGACAGGAGCTTGAGTTAGACTCTCTTTTAGCTTCAAGAAAGCGCCTTCACACTGACTAGTCCATTCGCCCTGTATGGACTCTCGAGCTTTCCTTGGCCCTGGAGCTGACGGGTTTCGGTCAGAGGCCTTGCAGCCTTCTTCGGTGTTTTCCTTCTGTAGGAGTTTGTTCAGTGGTTGAGCTATCTTTGCGAATCCTCCTACAAATCTTCGATAATAGGAACAGAACCCAAGAAAGATCTAAGTTCAGTGACGTTTCTGGGTCTGGGCCAAGAAGCTACGGCCTCCAACTTCCGAGGATCTGTCGAAACACCTTCTGCTGAGACCACATGTCCCAGATACGTAACAGACGGTAGGCAGAATTGGCATTTCTCCAGAGACAGTTTCAATCCCTCTTCATGGAGCCTCTTCAAGACCTTCTCCAAACGTTGCTCATGCTCTTCCAGAGTCTTCCCAAACACGATTATGTCATCCAGGTACACTAATACTTCGATCAGATTCATGTCCCCGACTGTCTTCTCCATTAACCGTTGGAACGTGGCTGGAGCCCCCGTAAGGCCTTGAGGCATTCTGTTGAATTCAAAGAACCCCAATGGACAGATGAACGCAGTTTTCTCTTTGTCTTCGGATGCATTGGTATCTGGTGATACCCGCTTCGTAGGTCTAGTACACTAAACCATTTCGCTCCAGACAAACACTGTAAGGCATCTTCTATCCGAGGAGTAGCATATTGGTCTGGGATGGTTCTCCGGTTCAATGTGCGGTAGTCTATGCATAGGCGGACAGAACGTTCTTCTTCCGGACCATCACTATTGGAGATGCGTATGGACTCCTGGACTCTTGGATCACCTTGGTTCTTTGCAATTCATTCAGCTGCTCTCGCAGATCATCTAAGTCTCCCAGCGGAACTCGCCTTGACCTTTCACGAAACGGCTTGTCTTCTTGTAATCGAATGCGGTGCTCAGTACTTTTAGCTAGGCCTATGTCGAACTCATCTTTTGAGAACAGTTCTCTCCACTTCAAAACTTGAGACTGAAGACGTTTCTTCCACTCAGAGGAAATGGGAGCGTCCTTGGGGTAGAATCTTTCATCTGGAATCTCTTTATCCACTCCCCCTCCTAAATCGGTGGAGAGGGGCGTAGCGGACTCCACTTGCCCGATAGGCATTCGTGCTTTAAGGACTACTGGAGAATCAGACACATTGCACACGCTGACTGAGACTCTTCCTCGTGTTCTTTTCAGAGCTTTAGTGGCGATTATTTCAGGGATTACTTCAACTCCGGCTTCACTCCCATGATTAAAATCGGTTTCCAGCACATAGGGGCCTGGTTGCGATCCATTCAACTTGACTGAAGCCCGGAAACTTGCTACTTCTCCTGCTTGCAGAACCTTCTCTGTTCCTTCTAATCTCCATAGGCGCCCCACTTCGGCAGGTGCCTTCTGTTCTTCGACCATCCTCTGATAGACCGGACGTAACATTGGGTGTACTCCTTGAGTAGAACCTTCTTCTAATACGATAGGTGTCAGGAGACGCCGCACCAAATCAGTATTCGTCCCCACTATCATGGAACTTCTGTTTGCACCTGAGGGTCGAGGACACACAATGGCCAATGCATCACAACCTCCGGACTGCCCGATGACTTCGGATCCGATCTCCAATTTCACCTGTAGATACCCGTCATAGGGGAGTTTCTCAGTTCCGATACCCCAGATTTCCAGGTCCTTCAATTTCTGTAGAGGAATGTGCTTCAAATGTTTCTCATAGAAGTCTCGGTAGATCAATGTCACTTGAGCCCCTGAATCCAACAAGGCTTTAGTGTAGACTCCCTCCACTTGGATTGGCACAATAGGAGAAGGACCTATCAGTTGGTCAGGAAACTTGGTGGCGGTATCAGGACACTTAGACCCAGTTTGCTGTACCCTGGCCCTTTTCTTGGCCCGTGTAGGTTTTGGGTGTGCATTGCTTCCCCATGATGTAGGTCCGGATGCTAAGGGAGTGACTCTTTCAGTCCTGGCAGGCTCAGCAGTTGGCCGGACTTCGGGCCCTCTCGCCCTCTTAGCCCTGGCTTGATTTTTGGAGCGGGGTTCAATCTCCGGGCACCTAGGTTGCTCCTTCACTGGCGCCCTCTGGCGTTTCCCGCCGGTGAGGTAGATAACAGTCCCTCTAAGGCTTTTAACAACTCATCAACTCTATTCCTCTCAGGCTTTTGGTCTTTGCATTGTGCGCGGAAGTGGCCCATTTCTCCACAACCGAAACACCTCTTCTTAGAAAGTGGAGACGCAGTCACCTGTTGTGATTCAGTTAAAGGACCTTGGCTAGACGCCACAGCAACTCCGGTTGTCTGCATGCCTGTAAGGAACTTCTGCATCTCTGCCTGCATCTCTGTCACCTTCATCAACACTCGGCACAGTTCCGCGTGCGCCTGCTGCAATTCGGCTTGAGCTTCCTGTACTTTAACAGTTTTGTGCAACTCACCACGTTCAGAGAGGTGTAATTCTTTGGCAGCCCTCTCTGTGGATTTAAAAGCGATCAGGTGCTCTTGCTCGTCCACGTCGGACCCATAAGTATCCAGCGAATCGCTTTCAGGCTGAAGACCATCGTTATGCCTTACAGGTTGTGCGTAAGCTCTTTCCCCTCGCCTGAAGGATTTTTCTCCAGCAAAGCCTCCTCCTCTCTGACAGCTCGGATCAGTTCCAGGTACTTCAGTTCTTGATTACCTGCTCTGCTTCTCAGCTGCAGCATCACTGGATCTAGAGGTTGAGAGCCCCTCAGGATCTGTTTTATTCGGATCTTATCCACTTCGGCCGGCTCGGCCCCTTTCTTGAGGAGTATCTGGTGCAGAATCTTATCTAGACGCCTCATGTATTCGGTCATTCTCTCACCTTTCCGCTGATAGGTGTGTTCATACTGATATACAAGCTCTGCGGCCTTTTCTGTTCGCCCAAAAACTTCCTCCAAAACGTTTAAATAATCTAAAGCAGTACAGTCTTTTTCTACTCAGTTTTAGGTTCTCACCGCTTCTGACGCAGGTCCCTTTAAACTCTCGGTGATCCTTTGCTTTTTCTGGGCTTCAGGGACGTCCCACTCATCCAGAGCCTGCATCGCCTGTTCCACCCATTCCTCAAAGGTTTCTTCTCCCGCCGGAGTTGGTACGTTTCCTGTAAAATTTCTCAACCGTCGAATAACCAAAGTTAGTGTGCAGAGGGCTTGTTCTCTGACACTTAGCCAGCAAATCTCCAATAGCCACTATGAATTCAGGCCCGATCATGGCCAACGGACTGGGCGCGGGAACACTTGCGGATTCGCCACGTGGCGCACTTGGCTGAATCAGTTGGCTTCCACCTCATCGGTCAGCTTCATGCTTGCACCCTGAAAACATACTGGAACACCCTTTCTCCATTCAAAAAGAACATACGTGTGAGAGGTATCTGTGTCCTTTTTAATGTCCAGAATTAACCCCCGATGGTCTGGTGTCAGCGCGGCCACGGCCTGGCGAATCTGATCTTCGGCCCAAGTGTCTGCGGGAATATCCATGACTATACAACATTCTAACTGACTACTGTGCTCCTCACACCATTCGGCAACAGTATCTGGATCCATATTTAACCCTTTAGATGCGGTTTTTCCAGAGATCCTGGATGAGAACGTCTGCGTCCCGAGAGCTGGATCCCGGACGAGCCCCCACGTGTAGCGCTCACTCCCGGAGGAGCCGCTGAAAATGAACCACGGGTCAGTCTCCCCGCACTAGGGAATAAATATACTCCAGCACCGTTGTGGATTTTATAATTTATATAGTTTATTGAAGTAAAAGGCATATAATAATACACGGTGTTCGTAGATATATTTACAGTATTTCGTATTGCGGTAAACGCGCAGCGGGAAAAAGAAATGCGAGACTTCGTATTTCTGGAAAAATACGCGACCGAGCAGAAAATACAATGCTTCGTAATTACGAGAAACGCGCAGCGGAAAAACAAAATAAGATGCAAATCTTTTCCCCTTTTTCGGATCTTAGGGAGTGAGTCCCGAACAGGATAAGTCCCGATTTGTGAGTGTATGTGTGTGTTATGGTACCCGGGTACTATTCAACTGGCCAGTGAATCTTTTAAGCGATGTCTTCGACTAGTCAAGTTGGGGCCCTGTGGGTTTCAGAAATAAACAACAGCGTGCTTGCTTGAGCTTTTGTAAAACTGGCCTTGGAGGCCTCTCACCCATCCGTTGATCACCAAGGCTCCGCTGACCCAGGACGTCTCTCCGCTTGTTTCCTCGCTGGGATACCGGCTACTGGATAGGTGGTCAGGCTTTCTGTGCTCCGGCCCGGACTTGTCCAGCTACCGCCTGCTCTCCCGTCCTATGGACTCGCGGTACTCCTCACTCGAGGTCCTCAGCTTGTCTGGATAACAACTTGGCGATGTCTGTCGATGAGTAAGGCTCCTTCTGGCAAGGCAGGATAACCCCACTTGGATCCCAATAGGCCACACTTGCGCTCCGGCCTAATCACGGTTCAGCTCCTGCAGCACTGCGTCTTCCCTCATGCACTCCCTGGCGCGCTCTGGCGCGTTCTCCACGAGGCTCAGGATGTACAGCGTCTGTGTCCCACCCACTTCCTGTCTGTTTGCAAAGCACGCCGGGAAATGTAGTCCCAATGTTCAGTGTCTCTGATCGCGCTTGTCTCCCTCCGGTGGCCAAAAATAGGTATTGCCACAGTAAGATTTTAAACACAGCGCTACACGTCCAACTCCATACGTCCTTCCAAAGAAGATACAGGGAACATGTGCAGAACATTTATATACCAATATCTCCAAAGTAAAAAAACTAAAGAGGTGCTCACATTCTGAGGTGTCTTGAACCAGAAACTAGGAGGTGTAAGCAGTCAGTGACACAAGGGAGCACTGGATCTCCCTTGTTCTCCCGTTTGGATCAATGAATACTTCCACAGCAGGCAGTGGTAAAAATTAAAAAAATTATTGAGTAAAAATGATAAAGTTAAAATAAGTTGATATAAAATAAATATCACTAATCAAAATGCGTTTTGCTACTCTAATGTTGCTTTCTCAGTTGATATAAATGCTGTATATTTGTTCCTGCCATGTGCTGTCTTTATATAGATGGACTTTCAGTTCATTCCTAATTGCAGAGTGGATTGCAGAGGTAGGAGCCAAGGTTCCCTTGATTACTTATGCATGGCCTCCTTGTCATAATGGCAGGGAAGGTACGCATACGTATGGGGCAATCTAAATTTTTTAATATGGTGGTGCGTTACACATGCGGTTTATAGTCAAAAACTGAGTGGTGGGGGAGAGCTTGTTACTATATGCATAACCTTGCAGTGTTTAAAACTGAGTATATCTTCCTTGCGTGGATCAAAGGTCAGAGAGCTCCACATATCCCACCTCACAGTCACACATCCATATACCAACACACCTACATATGCAGTCACATATCCACACAAACGCACACTCACACATTCATACACACACACAGTCACACATACATACACACACACAAACACACAGTCACACATCCACACACACTCAGTCACACATCCACACATCCACACACACATAGTCACACATCCACACATCCACACACACATAGTCACACATCCACACATCCACATACTTACCCACCCACTCCCTTAAAAGAGCTATCCGAGGCCCTAGGGGCCACCTGACTTAGTCAAGGTATCAGTGGCCGCTCCATGCCACAGCCTTTGACAGGGCAAAATGCTGCATCTGTCAAAGAGCTGCCTGCAGCCATGACTTCATCCAGCACCATGGACGAACCAGCCCAGCAAGCCACAAACCGCCAAGTGACACTGTCGTAATAGAAAATACATTTTGCACAAAAAAGAGTGGAGCATCCTTCTGCTGGTATACTGTATATACCAGAGTCAATGTGTACTTGGACTTTATTTATTTGAGTTTTCAAACATCGGTTTTGTTCTGTTTGATATTAAAAGATTACCTTCAGCTGAGAAGTGTATCAAAATAATGCCATAAAGCGCAGGAGGATCGCATATCTAAAAAAATCTTTTCTGAGTTAATTTCAGTAAATATACAAACAAAACAACTGTGCTTTGATTAGATGAACATCAAACCAGACTTTAAAACTAATTTATACATAAATGCTGTAATTTCTCAAGAATTCACAGTTTTCTTGCCACTGTATGTAGTATTTGTTAACCAACTAGACAATATTAAAAGCAACTGTAAATGGGTCAATTACTTTATTAATACAACAATTGTGTGGATGCAGAATTATCTTTTGCAATGTCTCTGTGCCAGGATAAACAGGTTGCAGGCTGAATATTTGGTGGTAGAATTTCCTGTGTGGGAGGACTGACTCACAGCTCAGTAGTGATAGATACTTCTTATTCCGCACACATATATCAAACTGCAATAACAATCCATATGTAGCTTCATTACAAAATACACAACTCAAATTAGAATATTCATTTAAAAAGAATGTAGTGTGTTCAGAAATATAATTTTGAAAAAAGAGTTTCTTTCAACTGGTTCCTGATTATTGATTATTTGGTTAACATCAGAAGCATTCAGTGCTTTCAATTTAGATATTTCCAAAAAGGTTTTTGAGTTGTTTGAAAATCTAGTGGAAGTAAGCACTGAAAATCATGTATTAAGGTGCATCAGAATATGGTAGGGAACAAAATATTTTTAGAAACAATAAAACAGCATAGTTTATAAAATACTGTACAGTTATTGTACATTCCTACACCCCTATATAAATATCTTCTGATATATGTCTTATACCTGTTAAACACAGACACGATTAGCCTTTTCACTATCGAGCACTTTAAATATACATATATATATACCTACAGGTATATATATATATATATATATATTAGCATGACATTTATTGTGAACATGATATTTATGGCTAACTCATAAAGGTAAAATAAAAGAGCACGTTGTGCATTTATTGATATTCTAAGTAAAAACCAATGTATAATTTTAATATTTTTCGTGCGTTAATTAATTCTTCGCAGAAATATTGCTAGGATCAAATGTTCTAGGCAAAGAGCTGGCAGTTTGCCAAATATTGGCAAATTACCAGCGAAATAGAATGCTGTCCGATGGCAGTGATCTCCCCATAGAGAAGCAATGGTTAATCTATTCAGAGAACACCGAACAGCATCAAAATGTCAGTGAAATCGCTGACTTTCGGTGGTTTCATTCAGGCAAATTTAATCAGGCGACTGCCGTAGGTTTCAATATAAAAAATATTCCTGTTTTTGTTAAATATTTATTAAACCGTTTATTCTTTTGATCTGCAGCAAAAAGTATATTTATTTATTAATATTTTTAGGCATTTTTCAGGTTTTTCTACATAATAAATTTTCCGATTTTCTTTTTTTAAACATGCTGACATAGACACCATCGTTGAGACACAAACACTCTCAGGGTAATTCAAAGAGATCCGAATGGCTGGAGAAAGGTAACTGAACGCTGAAAACCTTTCTTGGCCATTCGGCTATCCAGAGAGCAGGCAATTCGCCAAATCCTGGCGAATTGCCTGCACATTACGTGCCTGTTCGGTGCCTGTTCGAGGGCAGTGAAATCCCCATGAAAAAGCACTGCTTCGACTATTCAGAGAGCACAAACTAGCAGTGAAAGGTTCCCGAAATGCCCTGCCATTCGGTGGTTTCATGCGGCAGATTTATTCAGGAGAATCCCATAGGCTTCAATGTTAAAAATATTCTGGTTTTAATTCAATATCTAACAAACCGTTCATTATAAAATTCTACAGTAAAGAGTCTCTTTATTTATCAATTTTTTATGATATTTTAAGCATTTTTTCTTGATTTATCTTTTTAAAAAAGTCTGATTTTTTTTTTTAACCACTTCCATGCTAAGGACGCGCTCAGCGCGTCCAACCACATGTCACGTTCCATGCGGTGGATGCGCTGAGCACGTCCTCTCTTTGGGGTCAGCGTCCGGCCGGGTTCCGGCCGATCGCTGGCCCCCCCGGTGCGGGCTGACATCCTCGATGTCAGCCCAGCATCCGGAACCGCCGCCGGAGTAATTAGGTGTCATCGCGGCGGCGCGATGACACCTAATTCAGGCGCTCCCCCGCATGTGTGGAGGAGGCGCCTGAAAGGGAGGGGGGAGGTCCTTCGGACCTCTCTCCCTCCCGATCGGCGGCGTGCAGGGGGTTAACCCAGGCACCATTTGGAAGGGCACAGCCTGCCCTTCCAAATGGTACCTGGCATTAACCCCTGGGGAGCCGGATCACGAATCGGTGCTGAAAAGCGCCGGTTCGTGATCCTTTCCCGGAGCTGGCCGACATCTTGGATGTTGGCCAAGCCTCCGGGAACTCCCCCTGAGGACTGGCATCATCGTGCATAGCACGATGACGCCAGTCCTGGAGTTAACCCCTAGCTGCCACCAATGGTGGAGATAGGGGGTTCCAATGAACCCCCTATCTCCCGATCCGTGGCAGCTAGGGGTTAAAGTTTGGTACTGATGGATCGGCCAGAGCATGGCCGTTCCAACGATACCAAACACGACTGTGAAAATAGTTTCTAAAAAAAAAAAATGAAAAATAAAAAAAATAAAAAATAAAAAAAATTATAAAAAAAAAGAAACAATTTTTTTTTCTTTTTTTTGGTTTGTTAATGCAGCAATATTGTTCCCATTTCAATTATAATGTGAACAATGATGCTGCACTAACGATTTTTGTATGCGGTGCGTTTGTTAAAAATCGTGTAATTTTCCCCAAAAAAAAATGTAACGAGACCCCATCTCTAATTTTTTTAACAAGCACACTCCATACAAAATATAACCGCAATTGCTCGCATGTTAAAATGTGAAAAAAAACCACTTTACACGTTGTAAATTATTGAAAATTCTTATTTTATTGCATTTTTTGTTATACTATACAGACAGGTCATGACGTATACATATAATAATGACATATTATGAATCTGCCGAGTCTGACGGAAAGAACGATATATAATATGTCTGGGTCATATACTAAAATAAGCCTTCAAAACACGTTTAAACATGATGAGAAAAAACGGTAAAAATGACCTCAGCACAGAGGCGGGAAAAGCCTCAGCAGCGAAAGGGTTAACTTTACTTATTTTTTCTGTAACAGCCCTTTTTATTATCATTCATTGGACCTCATATGTAAATTTCAGACATTTTCGCTTAGTAGTTTCTTTGCAAACAGAGTTTCACTTTTCAATCATTCAAGCAAACTGTTTTCCTAATTTATCCACTGCCTCTTCTGCGGTGTCGGCTTTTTCCGGCGGCTTCGCCGCGTGTGATCGGCTCCTGCTCGGGTTTTTCTGGCGTCTTCGACGGGTTAATCCAGATGTTTTTGCGGGTTTTCGGCGTGCATTCGCCGGGTTTTCGCCAGGTTTTCTGCAGCTTTTCCCTGCACTTCGACAGCCCTGTGGTGCTTGCTGAATACACCGCAGGGTGGCCGAAATGGGAAAGCCGATTTGCACCGAATTGAAGAGAACGAAAAGTCACCGAACGTGCGGTGACTTTTCAAAACTCTTTGAATTACCCTGTTAGACTATAAGAAAAGACTGACAATAACAGAGACAGGTAGATAGCCTGAAAATTACAGATACAGAATCAAGGACAGTGGCAGATTCACTGACAATGACAACTACTTTTATGAACACAGTCATACTGACAATGACAGAAACAGACATTGAAAATGACAAGAAAAACATTTTTGGCACAGGTGCTCAAAATCCAGCAGAGCCTACAAAATAAGATTTTTAGTTAACCTTTAATGGCTATTAAAGTACAAGCTCACGCATCACGACAAGGCAAATCTCTTGAGTAAAAATAAAATGAGAACTACAAAAAAACAACAACAATAGTTCAACTGTGACAAAACATCAGAAGAAAAGAAGTGCCTGGTAAGAAGACTCTCAGTAAATTCCAATAAAAAGTGGCAGAAACCTTTTTTCCATATTATAATGTGCAACTCAAAGTCCTACAATAAAATATATATATTAATATCAGAAATAAAGTGTACTGTGATACAGTTCATAGCAAATGGGCCAACATCCCAATGGACACCACAAGGTTTTTGGTCTATTGCAACACAGAAATTCATTATGGTGGGATGTTTGCACTACCATACCAGGTACTCCCAATTGGGGACCAATTAAACATTGTGCCCAGGACGAGATACCATATGCAACAAATTCCTTTGATCTCTTCATGTAGACACTGCCAACCTACCTGCCGGTCTTTAGAATAGCCGGAAAGCTAATATACATGACAGATACATAGAACAACCAAAGTAAAGGCCAATTGCAGGTCAGGCCCCTCCAACCATGCAGAGACCCTCACAGAAAAATTCAACTTTAGACCAATGCCTGTCAGTGTAGTTACTAAACTTCTCCATAATCAAAAAATGAAATACCAGTCTGGACCTGATCAAATCCCAGCAATGATGCTGAAAATCAGTGCGCCGGCAATTGCAAATCCTGTTGCAACTAGAGATGTGCACCGATTTTTTTTTCGGTTCGTTTCGTTCGGATTTTTGCAATTTTCGTTTCGGGTCGTTTCGGGTGATTTTCTTTTCATAGTTACATAGTACATAGTTACATAGTTATATAGGATGAAAAAAGACATGCGTCCATCGGGTTCAGCCTCTCCCACATAACCTACTGCTGTTGATCCAAAAGAAGGCAAAAAACCCAGTCTGAATGCTTGCCAATATGCAACATACTGGGAAAAATTCCTTCTTGACCCCAGAATGGCAGTCAGATTTCTCCTTGGATCAAGAAGCTTTTACCCACATATTAAATATTATAACCCTTAATATTCTGTGTCTGCAGGAAGTCATCCAGTCGTTTTTTAAAAGTCTGTACAGACTCTGACCCAACCACCTCAACAGGCAGAGAATTCCACAGCTTTATTGTTCTCACCGTAAAATAACCCTTCCTATGCTTTAAGCTAAATTTTCTTTCTTCCAGTCTAAATGGATGACCCCTTGTCCTATGTATAGTCCTGTTAATGAATAGGTTATCAGACAATGGTTGATAATGGCCCCGTATATATTTATATAAGGTTATCAGATCCCCTCTAAGGCGCCTTTTCTCTAAACTAAACAGGTTTAAGCTTGTTAGTCTTTCCTCATAACTTAACCCTTCCATCCCCCTTATTAATTTAGTTGCCCGTCTCTGCACTTTTTCTAGCGATATATATCTTTTTTTAAGACAGGTGCCCAAAATTGCACGGCATATTCAAGGTGCGGCCTGACCATTGATTTATACAGAGGCAAAATTATGTTTTCATCCCGTGAGTGAACTCCCCTTTTAATGCATGCCAGTACTTTGCTGGCCTTGGCGGCTGCTGTTTGACATTGCACATTGTTACTTAGTTTGAAGTCTATGATTATTCCCAAATCCTTCTCCTGCTTGGATTTCCCTAACTCCGTACCATTTAGGGTATAAATTGCTTGTGTGTTCTTCACTCCAAAGTGCATAACTTTACATTTATCTAGATTAAATTTCATCTGCCATTTAAGTGCCCAGTCCCCCAATCTATCTAAATCCCTCTGCAGCGAAGTAACATCCTGCTCACATTGTATTACTTTTCCTAGCTTTGTGTCATCTGCAAACACTGATACATGACTTTCAATGCCTATCTCAAGGTCATTTATAAATAAATTGAATAGTATTGGTCCTATAACAGACCCCTGAGGGACACCACTTACCACTGGTGTCCATCTTGAAAATGTACCATTTATGACCACTCTCTGTACCCTATCTTTTAGCCAGTTTTCTATCCAAGAACAAGTATTTTCATCTAGACCATTTTTTCTTAATTTAAATAGTAACCTTTTGTGTGGAACTGTGTCGAAAGCTTTGGCAAAATCCAAGTAAATCACATCCACTATGACCCCCTGATCTATACTTCTACTTACTTCCTCATAGAACGTAATTAGGTTAGTCTGACATGATCTGTGTTTCATGAAACCATGCTGATTTTTGCCAATTACATTATACCTCCCAATAAATTCCTGAATACTATCCCTTAGTAACCCCTCAAATACTTTCCCAGCCACAGATGTTAAGCTCACAGGTCTATAATTCCAGGCACAAATTTTAAACCTTTCTTAAATATAGGGACCACGTCAGCTTTTCTCCAATCCTCTGGTACTATTCCTGAAAGAAAAGAATCTTGAAAGATTAAGAACAGAGGTTTACATATTTCAACACATAGCTCTCTTAGTACTCGCGGGTGAATTCCATCTGGCCCTGGGGCTTTATTCACATTCACATTGTTTAATTTGTGTAAAACCTTGTCCTGAGTCAACCAGTCACTTTGTATTAGTAAGTTTTTATTAATGAATTTCATGTCTCCTGTTATAGGTTTCTCTTTGATAAATACTGAAGAAAAATAATCATTTAAAATTTCTGCTTTATCCTGATCTTCAGTTAACAATAACCCTGACTCAGATTTTAGTGAACCTACATTTTCACTCTTGGTTTTTTTTAGAATTTATGTACCTAAAGAATCTTTTAGGGTTGGTCTTGCTCTCTTTGGCTATTTCTTTTTCATTTTCTAGTTTAGCCCATCTAATCGCATTTTTACATGCTTTATTGGCTGCCCTATATGCTTTATAGGATGCCTCAAGATTTATCAAATTTAAAAGCTTTAAATTCCTTCTTTTTTTTTCATTTCCTTAGTTACCTTCCTACTAAGCCACATTGGTTTCAGTCTGTTTCTTTTATATTTATTAACCAGTGGAATATATTTTGACGTGTACTTTTCTAGTGTTAGTTTAAAGATATTCCACTTATCCTCCGTGTTTTTCCCGTGAAAGAGTTTCTGCCAGTCAATGACATTGAGAGCTTCCTTTATTTTAATAAAGTTGGCCTTTTTAAAATTATATATTTTAGCATGCCCCTTATGAATGTGTTTTTTTGAGTTTATTTCAAAAGTCACCATGTTATGGTCACTGTTTCCCAACTGTTCTTTTACATTAATATTTGAGAAAAGATCCACATTATTTGTTATAACCAGGTCCAGACAGTTATCCTCTCTAGTTGGTGTTTCTACCAGTTGTGACATGAAGGTATCATTTAAAATGTTCAGGAACCGGATTCCCTTTGCTGAATTACTAGTCCCACTATCCCAATTAATGTCCGGGTAATTAAAATCTCCAATAATTAAAGTGCTACCATGATGTGCAGCCTTCCTAATTTGCTCTAACAGTTGTTCTTCCTCATCTTTATCTATATTAGGTGGTTTATAGCATATGCCAACCAATAATTGACTTCCCTGTTTATTCCCCAACAAAATATTTACCCTTTTTCGGTTCGTTTAGTTTTGGCTCGTTTTTCGTATCGACTTTTTTTCATGATATTGGCCATTTTCGTGTTTTCAGATCGGCTCGTTTTTCGTATCGACTTTTTTTCGTGATATCGGAAATTTTCGTGTTTTTCAGAACGTCTGTTCTCCTCATTTCAAAGTGTCTATTCGTTTTGACTTAGGCTAGGGTCAAACGAACGCATTATTCGCAGCGACCGTCAAAAAGTGCGTCCGAACGCATTGACGTATTTTTTGACGGAATGCGCAAAAACGGTCAGACGACGTGCATTTTCGTGCGTGATTTTTTTTACGTATCGTCAATTCAAACACTTTTTGCGTCTGGATGTTATGTAGGCTGGAGTGGACATTAGCAGCGTCTGACATCTCCTAATCACACACACACGCCGCTATGCCGCCGCAGAGCACTCTGTACGTCAGTACTAGCGGTTCTGCGTTCTCGAAAAAATGCGTTCATTTTCCACTTGCGTTGTGCGGCCGGACTTTCGTGCTGCCATACTTCGATATTGGCCGTCATTTGCTGCTACCACGGCCGTGATTAAGTGCGCCTAAACGCACGTTAAAAATGCGTTAGTCTGACCCCAGCCTTAAACTAATGGTTTTTCAGATCTGATATGTCTGTCGATACGGTATTTCTGCCGATTCTATCGTTTTTTATTAAATAAAGATCCTTTTTTTCTTATGAATATGCATTGCACAACTTTATTTAATCATATTAAATGGTATGAAAGGAACAAAAATGAACAAAACGATTTAAAAAACCCAAAACTGACCCAAATGGTCTGACTTTAACAATAAAAACCAGAACAAAAGGTTTTAAAATGGAAAAAAGTTGATCAAAATTATCTGAAACGAAAAAAAAAAAAAAAGCAGAACAAATAAAATGATTTAAAACGATTTTTTTTTTAAAATGAACCCTTTCGCTGCTGAGGCATTTCTTGCCTGTTTGCTAAGCTCATTTTTACCAGTTTCGCTCGTCATGTTTAAACGCGTTTTAAAGCCTTATTTTATTATATGACCCAGACATATTATATATCGTTCTTTCCGGCAGACCCGCCAGATGCATAGTATATCATTATTATATGTTTTCGTCATGTCCTGTCTGTATGTATATTATAACAAAAATGCAATAAAATTAGAATTTTCAATAATTTACAACGTGTAAAGTGTTTTTTTTCACATTTTAGCATGCGAGCGTTTGTGGTTACATTTTTTATTAGTTGCACTTGTTAAAAAAAATATAAATGGGGGACTTTTTTTTTTTTTAACAAACGCAACCCATGCAAAAACTGTTAGTGCAGCATCATTGCTCACATTATAATTGAATGGGAACAATATTGCTGCATTAGCAAAACAAAACAAAAAATATTTTTTTTAATTTTTTATTTTTTTTTTTAATATTTTTTTATTTAATTTTTAATTTTAATTTTTTTTACTTAACTTTTAACATGGTCATGTTTGGTATGGTTGGAAAGGCCATGCTCTGGCCGATCCAACAATACCAATCATTAACCCCTAGCTGCCACGGATTGCTAGATAGGGGGTTCATTGGAACCCCCTATCTCCACCATTGGTGGCAGCAAGGGGTTAACTCCAGAACTTACTCTATCAGAGCTCCCAATGTAAAACATCGGGACTTTGGATAGATTTCGACAATTTTTTTTCCACTTTCGGATAGTCGAAATCTATCCAAAGTCCCGATGTTTCACATCGGAACTTTGGATAGAGTAACAGGGTTATTCAGAGAGCGTGAAAAGCAGGAGAATGACTGGAGAATGATTGGAGAATGAAAAATTCTAGGTCAAAATAGCCAAACCAGAAAAATTCTCTCTTTCATCTCACTTTCCAAATCGGCTATTTTGACCTAGAATTTTTCATTCTCCAGTCATTCTCTAGTCATTCTCCTGCTTTTCACGCTCTCTGAATAACCCTGTATGTCTTCTGTGCATTAAACCTACACGCATTATCATTTTCTAACTATCAGGATGCTGGATAGCACCATCCTGTTGCTGTCCAGAGTCCTGATCGTTAGAAACTCAGAATGCTTATATGTTTAACAGCAGATTTACTCTATCCGTTAGAGTAAGTCTTCCGTACGTTAAACCTATAAGCATTATCATTTTCTAAAGAGCAGGATGCTGGACAGCAACAGGATGGTACTATCCAGCGTCCTGATAGTTAGAAAATGATAATGATAAGGTTTAACGCACGGAAGACTTACTGTATCCAAAGTTCCGATGTGAAACATCGGGACTTTGGATAGATTTCGACTATCCGAAAATGAAAAAAAATAGTCGAAATCTATCCAAAGTCCCGATGTTTCACATTGGGAGCTCGAATAGAGTAAGTTCTGGAGTTAACCCCTTGCTGCCACCAATGGTGGAGATAGGGGGTTCCAATGAACCCCCTATCTCCCGATACGTGGCAGCTAGGGGTTAATGTTTGGTATCGTTGGATCAGCCAGAGCATGGCCTTTCCAACCATCTCAAACATGACCATGTTAAATGTTAAATGTTAAATTTAAAATTAAATAAAAAAATATTAAAAAATAAATAAATTTAAAAAAAAGGTTTTTTTTGTTTTAGTTTTGCTAATGCAGCAATATTGTTCCCATTCAATTATAATGTGAACAATGATGCTGCACTCAGTGGTGTATTTTGGCCTAAGCCGACAAGGCCTAGGCCTAGGGCGGCACTTTCCAGGGGGCGGCGGCCCGCACTGGGTGGCCCCTCCCCTAAAAAATTTTTTTTTCTTTTTTTTAACTTTTGCAAAGTATTTTACCAGGAAGGATACATTGAGTTTTCACAAATTTTCAAGTATGTCCTGGCAAGGCCTAGGCTTTCACTTTCCAGGGGGCAGCAAAAAACCTCACCACTAAGGCTAGGGTCAGACGAACGCAGTGCGAACGCGCCTGCAGCCACACTTTATTACGGCCGTAGTAGCAGCAAATGACGGGCAATGACAGGCAATATACGAAGTACGGCCGCACGAAAGTGCGGCCACGCAACGCAAGCGGCAAACAAACGCATTTTTTTTGAGAACGTCAAACTGCTAGTACAGACGTACAGAGTGCGCTGCGTCCGCTAGCGGCGTGTGTGCGTGATTAGGAGACATCAAATGCTGCTAATGTCAGGCCAACATAACGTCCAGACGCAAAAAGGGTTTTGTTGATGATCCGTACAAAATCACGGACGAAAATGTGCATCGTATGACCGCTATCGTGTATTCCATGAAAAAATACGTCCATTCGTTCGAATGCACTTTTTCACGGACGACGCGAAAAATGCGTTCGTCTGACCCTAGCCTAAATGGCTTACTCACAGAGCACCGAAATGACGCCAGCATTTTGGTGTGCTGTAGTTCCCTGCACTTCGGGGAATAAAATTTCCCCACCCTGCAGTGAATTCACCATTCACCGCAGGGTCCCCAAAGTGCAAGGAGTCGGCTGCTGAATGCTGCCACCGCAAACCCGTGGCCTTCTGTTTTCAAAGGAACTACTGAACGAAAATGTCTGGAATTTACATATAAGATCCTATGATTGATAATAAAAAGTTCTGTTATAGAAAAAAGAAAAACCACTATTAAAAAAAAGGGGTGTGTGAAATTTTGCCAAAAAATATCTGAAAAATAACTAAAGGTACTAAAAAAATAAATCAATAAATAAAGACTTTTTACTGCAGATTAAAATAATAAATGGTTTATTAGATATTGCATAAAAACAGGAATATTTTTAACATTGAAACCTATGGGGTTCGCCTGAATAAACCTGCTGATTGAAACCACCAAACATCAGGGCATTTCACTGCCATTTCTCTGCTGTTTGGTGTTCTCTGAATATATTAACCATTACTTCTCTATGGGGATTTGCACTTCCTTCAAACAGCACCGTACTTTCTGGCAGTTCGCCAAACTTGTGTGTGAGCATATCACAGAGCAGTGGTGTACTTAGGGGAGTGGCGGAGGGTGGGCCGCCCCAGGTACCAGTGATTATTGGGGTGTCATTAGGGGGTACTAGGAGGTGCCACTGTCACTGTGTGACTCTCCTCCCTCCATAGCTCCTCCCCTGCCCCGCAGCAGCTCTAGGAGAGGGGAGGGGGATGTGATTTGTGTGCAGAGAGAGAAGATGACAGTAAACGGCAGGTAAAGGGGGGTACCAGCAGAATATGAAGCCCTGTCTGCTTACTGCTGTCTAAAATGGATCTTTCCTTAACCAGCACTGCAGTGATAGAAATTTGTCATTGAGCTGCCTGACTCCTGGTGAGGCTGCGTGCGTGCAGGTCACGTGGTCCGGCCAGTCAGGTGGTACTGAGTCGCAATACCACCTGACTGGCTGAACCACGTGACACGCACGCACGCACGCAGCTGCCCGCCCTTTCATTAACACAGACTCTCACTCTATTCTGGACTGAACACCCACTGGGAAGGGAATCAAAGCCATGGTGCACCCTCTGGCAGACAAGATGGCTCCACGCACCGGCACAGCCCGCTATCCTAACGTGGCCTGGAGGGACCTCCTGCTGAGTCCGTACACAGTTCCTGCTGACTCTGCACACAGCCCTACTGCGGACAGAGGCCGGTAAATATAGAATAAATAATTGCTGTGTGCTCATATACACTCGGTTTGCTGGGAGTTTTATTGCAGTGGATTCTGATACACTCATACACACTGCACATTGCATTTCTGGAATTTTTATTGCTGTGGATTCTCAGACGCTGACACACACCAAACATTGCATTGCTGGGAGTTTTATTGCTGTGGATTCTGTGATACACACTGCATATTACTGTGAGTTTTATTGCCCTGGAGCTCTGGGATATGCTCATACACAATGCACATTTATGTGGGTTTTATTGCTGTGCAGCTCTGATATGCTTATACACAGTGCCCATTTCTGTGGGTTTTATTGCTGTGCAGCTCTGTGATACGCTCATATGCAGTGCACGTTTCTGTGGATTTAATTGTATAACCAATTAGAGCGGCTGTGATCCAGTATACTTGACATGCGTGGCTGTTCTTTTTAAAAATGCTTGAATTTTAACATTTCATAATTTTATTTATCTCAATAGATAGATTTGAAATGGTATACAAAATATACAAGTAGGCACTTGGTATCCACTTTTAATATAAAGAGAGGAAAAGGCAGAGCTCTAAGAGGCAAAGGTGAAGCTTAAAGAGGAAGGGTGGGGATTAACCAGGAAGAGGTGTGCCCTTGACAGAGGGATGCCTCAAATTTAAATTAGGGGGTGCATGAGTTTAGCCAGGCCTAGGGCAGCACAAAACCTAAATACACCACTGGCTGCACTAATGATTTTTGTATGGGTTGCGTTTGTTAAAAATCGTGTAATTTCCCCCCCAAAAAATGTATGTAACAAGTCCCCATCTCTAATTTTTTTAACAAGCGCAACTCAGAAAATATAACCGTAAACGCTTACATGTTAAAATGTTAAAAAAACCACTTTACACCATGTAAATTATTGAAAATTCTAATTTTATTGCATTTTAAGTTATAATATACAGACAGGATACATATACTGTACATATAACACAGACGTATACATTAATTATACCGCAGAGAGGCGCTTCCCTGCAGTGTGGGATTCATATGCTGCATTAATTATACCGCAGGGAGGTGCTTCCCCGCAGTGTGGGATTCATATGCTGCATTAATTATACCACAGGGAGGCGCTTCCCCGCAGTGTGTGGATTCATATGCTGCATTAATTATACCGCAAGAAGGCGCTTCCCTGCAGAAAGCTCACCAAAATTGGACAATAGAAGATTCGAAAAAATTTGCTTGGTGTGATGATTCTCGATTTCAGCTGCGACATTCAGATGGTAGCGTCAGAATTTGATGTAAAATACATGAAAACATGGATCCACCCTGTGTTATATCAACAGTTCAGGCTGGTGGGGGTGTAATGGTGTGGGCGATATTTTCTTGGCATACTTTGGGCCCCTTAGTACCAATTGAGCATTGTTTAAACACCACGGCCTATCTGAGTATTGTTGCTGACCATATCCATCCTTTTATGACCACAGTGTACCCATCTTCTGATGGCTACTTCCAGCAGGAAAATGGACCATGTCACAAAGCTCAAATCATCTTAAACTGGCTTCTTGAACTTGACAATGAGTCCACTGTACTCCAATGGCCTCCACAATCACCTGATCTCAATCCAATAGAGCAGTTTTGGGATGTGGTGGAACAGGAGATTTGCATCATGGATGTGCAGTCGACAAATCTGCAGCGCCTGCGTGATGCTATCATGTCAATATGGACCAAAATCTCTGTGGAATGTTTCCAAAACCTTGGAACACCTGAATCTATGCCACAAAGAATTACGGCAGTTCTGAAGGCAATAGGGGGTCCAATTCGGTACTAGTAAGGTGTACCTAATAAAGTGGCCGGTAAGTGTACATTTAACTTTTTATTTATTAACCTAAAGTTTATATCAAAATGTAGTATTTTATTCAAAATTCAAAGGTAAAGAGTAGGGATGGGCTGCCAGTTCGAATCTGTTCGAATCGAACATTGGCCGTTCGACAGTTCGGCGAACGTCGAACTTTTTGCGATGTTTGGAAAAAGTTCTAAAAAAAATTGAATTTTTTTAAAAAAATGCTTAAAAAATCCTAAAAAAATCTAAAAATAAAGAGACTCTTTACTGCAGAATATTATAAGCAATGGTTTATTAGATATTGAATTAAAACGGGAATATTTTTAACATCAAAGCCTATGGGATAAAACATTCTTATTGCTAAAACATCAGGCAGACACGGCCCTTTAATCAGGCACTGTAGAGGGCTGCCTGCCGGGGCCTCCCAAGGACCCCTTGAGGAGCATGCGGCCGCCGGATGACAGAGCTGCGACTGTGTGAGCTGGCCGGACGGCCGGGTGCATGTGGCAGAGAGGAGGCGCAGGGAGGGAGCCACTGCACCTGCTGCCGCGGCAGACAACCCCCCCTCCGCAACCAGGAATCAGGGAGCCCCCACTGACCACCAGGCTAAGGTAAGGCGACACATTTTTAGAAAAAAAAAATTCGAGGACATTTTTAAATGTCCCCGGGAACATAAAATAAAACTCTTTTTTTTCTTTCTAATACTCACCTGATTCCTGGATCCACCAACAAGCGCAGCCTCCCATCTCCCACGCTGTTAGAAGCTGCATACACTGGGCCAGAAGCTGCATACACCTGTTACCAGGTCTGTCCGGGGAATAGTACAAATATGTGGTGAACACAGCAGCAAACGTTAATGCTCACGCAACTGAGCGTTAACGTTTGCGTTAAAATCTTGATTTTTCACACTCGTTGTTGCTCAAACATTTCCCATGGCTTCAAATCACGTTTAAACATGAGCAAAAGCGGTAAAAATGAGCTCAGCGCACAGCGGTGAAATGGCTCAGCACGCAGCAGTGAAAGGGTTAAAAACATTTTTTTACTTGTTTTTCATTGTTTCCTGTCCCCCAAGGCACTACCCGGACCCCCATACACCTTTTATGGCCAATATCTTGCATATATGCCCTCTTGGAGGGCACCTTAATTTTCAAACGCTCGAGCCCCACTGACTTGCATTGCGTTCGAATAGTGTTCGCGTTCGAATTCAAACTTTTTCAAATGTTCGGCCCATCCCTAGTAAAGAGAGGTAATGTTAGACAATCTGCAAACGAGTGAAGGTATGTAATATGTGGTATTTGAAAATGACGTCAGTTATCTTTTAAAACTACTGTATATACTAGGGGGCGGAGCTAACCACGGCAGCGAGCGGTCACGTTTCTGATCAGCTCCATCGCAGCTTCGGCTTTACACCGGATTTTAACTGCTCGTTTGCCCTCACACAGCTCCCGACTGAGCCTGGATGCCCTAGCACATCTCGAGGAACTTATCAGCTACCCTCCGGCGGTCTCTGTGGCGGACTTACTCCCCGGGAGAGATTCGGGCCTAGTGACGGTGGCCATCTTGGGTGACCTCGTGTGCTCCTGCGGAGCCTTCCGGAGTCTTAATCTCTAACGCCGGACTGGAGGAGGTCGATAATGCCTAAGAAGCCTACTCAGAACCGTGGTCCCCGCCAACAGGACATCCGGATTTCTATGGTAGGGGGGCCCATTTCTGTATCTCTCCCTCCCAGCTATGGGTCGTCTGAGGTTGATGAGGGCCGTGCCTGGTCTTTTGGAGGGGATCCTGGGATGTCCTGGCTTACCCCGCCGTCTCGGGGGCAGGGACAACGGCCTCTCTCTGCAGCAGCAAGGAAAAGGGCACAAAAAAAACGCAAGGCCGTTTTAGCAGCATCTTCGATTTCTCAACTGGCCACCCGGGAATCCTCTGAGGGGGACTCTGCTAATGACCACCAACTCTCCGCTGCCAGCAGTGTAACTTCGGAACAACCACCTAGGCCAAGGCAGGCGTCGCGAATATCGGGTACTCGGGCCAAGGCATCCGTACCTGGTGCACAGTTAGTGGCAGCCCAGACTCAAGAGAAGGACGATCATCTCCCTTCCACAAAAGGAGACCTACGCAGACTCATGGACGAGATTAGGGACATGTGGAAACCTGAGGTGGCAGCAGTTCGGGCAGAGGTACAAGAGGTACGCGCACAGGTGATGGAAGTGCAGACAAAGACGGCAGAAGTAGCAACGGAACAATCCCAACTAGCTGGCCAGGTGACTGCCCTTCACTCGCAGATTGAAATCCTGTCCCGTTCTGTAGAAACATTGGAAACTCGGCATCGGCGGCGCAATATCAGGGTCAGGGGCATCCCAGATTCGGTGCTGGGGGACGAGCTGCAGCCGTATGTGACCCGCCTTGCTCTACAAGTGTCCGGCCTGCCTTCTACTACGCCTGATGTGGTTGGCTCGTGTACAGGGTCAGGAGACCTGTGGCGTCTGCCAAGGGAGCACCTAGGGATGTCGTGGTGGCATTCCGCGACATGGCCCTGAAAACGAGGATCATGACTACTCCCGGCGCTCGGGAACCTGTGCAGTTTGAAGGTTCTACTCTCACCCTCTATCATGACCTCCCGTTCCTGACCTTGGTGGCCCGCAGACGGTTCCGAGACGTAACGGCTGTCCTTCGTCGGCAGGGGATCCGATATAGATGGGGCCTGGCTGGCTCCCTTAGTGTAACCTATGCCAATATCGCCCATACGATCACCGACCCCGCCACGGTGCTGAATGTCCTCGACCAAGCAGGTATCCCGCTGGATGCCGCGACGGTTCAGCCGGGTTGAACCCTTTTTTTTTTTTTTTTTTTTTTTCTCTTTTCTCCCTACATTTGCAAGCGGGTTCTCTGGACTTTTGGAACTGACTGTTTCTAAGGACTGGAACCCTTCCTGAGTTTCCCTTTTTTGACGGACCCATGGACAATCTTTGTCTTTTGCTTGCTTCTTAACATAACTTCACTTGGGCCAGTCGTTATTTGCTTTTACGCTTCCTACCGGTATACCCGTATTTGGGTTCTGCAAGCCCAGGGAGTTATTTTCTCCGCTACTGAGACACCCCTTTTTCTCGGGACACTGACGTCTTCTTTTTTGCTATAGTTCCCCGGCTGGGGCTTATTCTGATTGTGTCCACCGCTCCCCCCCCCCTTTGTTATTTGCCCTATGAGAAACCTTCCCCCCCCTTATGCTTTCTGTGTATTTGATGCCTATTTGGCCCTGCGAGGCTGGTTTTGCCAGTTTGTGTATCATTCTTACTTGTAAAATAAAAACTTTAAATAAAAAAAACAAAAACTACTGTATATACTAAAACAAATTACTTTTCTGCAGATGGCAAACAAACAGGTAATTACTGTATATTTTCGTTTTGAATAAATCCTATCAAAGTGTATTATATATTAAAACTATTTCTTCTATAGCTATTTTACCAATGCAAACCTTTAGCTACAGTTGTGTTCAAAATTATTCAACCCCCAATGCTGTAAAGGGTTTTAGGGAATTTAGTGTACATTTGTAATTGTATTCAGAATGAAATCCTACAAGGACTTTTTAAAGAACCATATGCAACTAAAATGACATCAGTTGGTTTTGTAATACAGTAGTAAATGTTTCTTTTGTGAATTCTTCATTGACACAATTATTCAACCCCTTAAAGACTACCACTCTGAAGAACAGAGGTTCATTCAAGTGTTTTCAATCAGGTATTGAAAACACCTGTGGATGTCACGGAGCAGCAATAAAGCATAATAAGCACCAATTAGGCAGCTTTAAAATGACTGTGATACTCCGCTCCTTCTAGACATTTACTGGTGCGGTTACAAACATGGTGAAGTCAAGAGAATGGTCCAGGAAGACAAGAGAAGAGGTGATTACTCTTCACAGGAAGGGCAATGGCTATAAGAAGATTGCAAAGATGTTAAACATACCAAGAGAGACCATAGGAAGCATCATTCGCAAATTCAAGGCAAACGGCACTGTTGAAACGCTACCTGGTCGTGGCAGAAAGAAGATGCTGACTTTGACTGCTGTGCGCTACCTGAAGCGTAGAGTGGAGAAAAGTCCCCGTGTGACTGCTGAGGAACTGAGAAAAGATTTGTCAGATGTGGGTACTGAAGTTTCAGCTCAGACAATACGGCGCACACTGCTTAATGAAGGCCTCCATGCCAGAACTCCCAGGCGCACCCCCTTGCTGTCTCCAAAGAATAAGAAGAGTCGACTGCAGTATGCCAAAAGTCATGTGGACAAACCACAGAAGTTTTGGGATAGTGTTCTGTGGACGGATGAAACAAAATTAGAATTGTTTGGGCCCATGGATCAACGCTATGTTTGGAGGAGGAAGAACAAGGCCTATGAAGAAAAGAACACCTTGCCTACTGTGAAGCATGGCGGGGGGTTAATAATGCTTTGGGGCTTCTGCAGGTACAGGGAAGCTTCAGCGTGTGCAAGGTACCATGAATTCTCTTCAGTACCAGGAGATATTGGATGACAATATGATGCAGTCCGTCACAAACCTGAGGCTTGGGAGACGTTGGACCTTTCAACAGGACAATGATCCCAAGCATACCTCCAAGTCCACTAGAGCATGGTTGCAGATTAAAGGCTGGAACATTTTGGAGTGGCCATCGCAGTCACCTGACTTAAATCCGATTGAGAACCTCTGGTGGGACTTAAAGAAAGCAGTTGCAGTGCGCAAGCCTAAGAATGTGACTGAACTAGAGGCTTTTGCCCATGACGAATGGGCAAAGATACCCGTAGATCGCTGCAAGACACTTGTGTCAAGCTATGCTTCACGTTTAAAAGCTGTTATAACTGTAAAAGGATGTTGTACTAAGTACTAAGATTGAATGTCACTTGGGGTTGAATAAAACTGATAATGATGTGAGCACAGAAAAGACATTTGTGGTTACTTCATTATAAATGTTATGTTATATTTGTCTGACCTACACGTGCCTCTTTGATTTAATTGTAAGCAAGATGACTGAATGATCAAAATCAATGTCAAACTGGCCAAAACACTCACAACTGTATGTTCAGTAGGTCATTCACCTCTGTGTATGCTAGATCAGGATCTTGTAGATGCCGACCTCCCAGGAATGGGAGTACAAGATAACCGGAAAACATCAAGCACGGCTTGATACCTAGTAGCTACAAGGAGATATATTTACATTTTGATGCAGTCTTGAACAAGAAAAACAAGAGAAAGGATGCATCATTTTTCTGCTTAGTCTGCCTCTCACTGTCCTCTATTTCACATTCCTTACTGCATTACCTGGCTTACCCTTGCACCTTAGCACAGATTTTATTACAATCCAGTTATTGATGGTTATAAAAAGATTCAGCAAGCATTTATAAATATTCACTGTCAATATTGCAGTCTGACTTCAAGTTAAGTAATATGAAATATGTTTCCATTACCTATGAAGCCTATTAATTTTTCATTTTGTGGTGTCTCTCCTGTTCATGGCATGAATCTATTTAAAACGGTTTTCTCAGCATATCAGTATTATTTCCCTCTTATTATAACACACTAGATATAACAGTAATCACAAAATAAAGACAGGAACATTTGGAGGTAGTTCAAATAAATAAAGCTTTATAGTTAACTCAAAAGTTTCCTTTCTTTTTGATGCAGGATTGATATTCATCTGAGGTAGGTACAGATGTGTGATGAAATTTCACCATGTCCTCAGACATGCCAAGGTACATTCCACACAGTTTTCCTTAAGGCTGGGGTCACACAGACACCCTAAGTGCATCCCTTGTGATGCCTCCTCCTAATGTCCTATGTAGCATTTGAATGGATTGGCTTGGAGGATACACAATGTAACATGGTTACTTTTAGATACAAGGGACATGGATTATACCTCCCCGTCGCACCACTTATACGGACGTCATACAGATCTACAAAGCAAAGCCTCCAATAGGAGGCTCACAGTTTCTAGAGCTGTGCACACAAATGTGCGCACAGTGAGGTGGCCACACATGCGTCCGAATGGAAAGAACATCTGTTCTCATGTTAATTAAACTATCCTAGTAAGACTCTGGTGAGCCTGTTCCACTTCTTTGCTCACAAGTAGGGATGAGCCGAACACCCCCGAGTTCGGTTCGCATTCGAACTCGAGCTTTTCAAAAGTTCGAATTCGAACTCGAACTTGAACTCAATACAAGTCAATGGGACTCAAAATTCGATTTTTAGAGTGTCCTCCAAGAGGGCATATATGCTAGATATTTGCCACAAAAGGTGTATGGGGGTCCGGGTAGTGCCCTGGGGGACAGGAAACAAGGACAAAAAGTAAAAAAAAACGTTTTTAAAGGGACAGTGAGTTTTCCATGAAATAAGGGTTAAAAATAAAAAGAAAAATTCCTTCAAATATCATGCCTAGGAGGTCCCCATAACCTGCCCGTGAAGTAGCGGATTTCTAGGATGTATAGAAACATTTAAAAACAATGTCCGGGTCCGGGTAGTGCCCTGGGGGACAGGAAACAAGCACAAAAAGTTTAAAAAGAAGAAGTTTTTAACCCCTTCACTGCTGACGACGTGTGGGACACATCCTCAGTTCTTCCCGCTGTATGCTGAGGAGGACGTGTCCCACACGTCATCAGCTTTGCGGGACCCCCGGCAGAGATACTCACCTCTCTGTCCGGGGTCCCGCAGCGTTCTGACTTCAGCGTCCTCAGACGCTGAAGTCAAGCTCCTCCCAATGTAAATGACGTCATCGCACCATACGCGATGATGTCATTTCCAGGCGACCCCCCGGCAATGCCGGGAGATCGTCTGGAAGGGAGGGGGGGTCCATTCGAATCCCTCTCCCTCCCGATTGGGAGGTCCCACAAAAAAAGCCAGAAACTGCTTAAAAGGGGAGAGTCTCCCCTTTTAAGCGGTGCCTGGCTTTAACCCCTTAGGCATCGGGTCACACTTCGGCACCTTGCGGCGCCGAAGTGCGGCCTAGCTCCGGTGGGGGCTGCCATCTTGAATGGCGGCTCCACCCCGGGTCCCCCTCACTGCCTGACATCCTCACGCATAGCGTGATGATGTTAGATAGCTGGGGAACCCCTAGCTGCCCGGAATCCCCTGGTGGAGATAGGGGGTTCATTTGAGGGTTCACAGAGATGCTGTGAGATTGTGTATAGAGATGCTGTGAGGCTGTGTATAGAAATGCTGTGAGGCTGTGTATAGAGATGCTGATGGGGTTGTGTATAGAGATGCTGTGAGGCTGTGTATAGATATGCTGATGGGGCTGTGTATAGAGATGCTGTGAGGTTGTGTATAGAGATGCTGTGAGGCTGTGTATAGAGATGCTGATGGGGTTGTGTATAGAGATGCTGTGAGGCTGTGTATAGAGATGCTGTGAGGCTGTGTATAGAGATGCTTATGGGGTTGTGTATAGAGATGCTGTGAGGCTGTGTATAGAGATGCTGTGAGGCTGTGTATAGAGATGCTTATGGGGTTGTGTATAGAGATGCTGTGAGGTTGTGTATAGAGATGCTGTGAGGCTGTGTTTAGAGATGCTGATGGGGTTGTGTACAGAGATGCTGATGGGGCTGTGTATAGAGATGCTGTGAGGTTGTGTATAGAGATGCTGATGGGGTTGTGTATAGAGATGCTGTGAGGCTGTGTATAGAGATGCTGAAGGGGTTGTGTATAGAGATGCTGTGAGGTTGTGTATATAGATGCTGTGAGGCTGTGTATAGAGATGCTGATGGGGCTGTGTATAGAGATGCTGTGAGGCTGTGTATAGAGATGCTGATGGGGCTGTGTAGAGAGATGCCTTGCAGCGCCGAAGTGCGGCCTAGCTCCGGTGGGGGCTGCCATCTTGAATGGCGGCTCCACCCCCGGGTCCCCCTCACTGCCTGACGTCCTCACGCATAGCGTGATGACGTCAGATAGCTGGGGAAGCCCTAGCTGCTCGGAATCCCCTGGTTGAGATAGGGGGCTCATTTGAACCCCGATATCTCCAGAACCGTGGCAGCTAGGGGGTCATGGAGGGTGTCAATCGAAAGGCCTGAGCATGGCCTTTCGAATGATACCAACATGACCAGGTATAAAGTAAAATAAATAAAAATAAAAACATGTATTTTTTTGTGTGTGTTATTTTTATTAATGCAGCAATATTGTTCACATTTCAATTATAATGTGAACAATGATGCTGCACTAATGATTTTTTCTATGGGGTGCGTTTGCTAAAAATCACGAAGTTCCCCCACAAAATGTAACATGTCCCCATTTCTAATTTTTGTACAAGCGCACCCTATAGAAAACATAACCGCAAACGCTCATGTGCTAAAATGTGAAAAAAAACTTTACACACTGCAGATGATTAAAAATTCAATTTGTATTGCATTTTTTGTCATAATAAACAGGCAGGACATGACGTATACATATAAAAATGATTTATTATGAATCTACGGAGTCTGCCGGAAAGAACGATATCTAATATGTCTGGGTCATTTAATAAAATGTGGCTTCAAATCACGTTTAAACATGATGAGCGAAAGCGGTAAAAATGAGCTGAGCACACAGCAGTGAAATGCAGGGTTAAGGGGTTAAACAGCATATCAGAGGAAGATTTAGTAGAGAAATGAACACTTCTCAGAAGCACAGGTGTTGTTTGATACATGTTCAGGAGACACCTCCAGACACCCTCATTCTACAGACAATGTATCAAATTCATTAGACCAGACTAATTGAAAGCACATGTTATTTCCAAACACTAATTAACACCTGTTGTTTACGGCGTTTGAGAGCACAGGTCATTTAGAGGTGAGAATCTTTGCACGTAGACATTATTTTTTAATTCAATATCTAATAAACCGTTGCTTATAATATTCTGCAGTAAAGAGTCTCTTTATTTCTAGATTTTTTAGTATTTTTGAAGCATTTTTTTATACTTTTTGCAATTTTTTTTTTTAAGAAACTCGAACCGAACACGCCAAAAAGTTCGAAGTTCGCGAACTTTCGAACTGCCGATGTTCGAGTCGAACTCCAAACTGATCAAACCGAACAGCTCATTCCTACTCACAAGTACCTGATGGAAAAATGGTCAACCGTGGACCATATGTATATTATATATATATACTGTATATACAGTAGCTCACAGAAGTGAGTACACTTCTCACATTTTTGTAAATATTCTATTATATCTTTACATATGATAACACTGAAGAAATGGCACCTTGCTACTATGTCAAGTAGTGAGTGTACAGCCTGTATAACAGTGTAAATTTGCTGTCCCCTCAAAATAACTAAACACACAGCCATTAATGTCTAAAGCGCTGTCAACAAAAGTGTGTAACCTGTACGTGAAAATGTGCAAATTGGGCCCAAAGTGTCAATATTTTGTGTGGCCACCATTATTTTCTAGCACTGCCGTAACCATCTTGGACATGGACTTCACAGATTGTCACTGGAGTCCTCTTGCACTCCTCCATGACGACATCACAGAGCTGGTTGATTTTAGAGACCTAGTGCTCCTTCCACCCTCCGTTTGAGGATGCCCCACCTTTACCCTCAGCTTCTTTAGCAAGGCAGTGGTCTTATTGGAGTTGTGTTTGGGGTCATTATCATGTTGGACTACTGCTCTGCGGCCTAGTCACTGAAGGGAGGGGATCATGGAAGGGGAATGGAAGGTTTAAGTTATGAGGAAAGGCTAACAAGTTTAAACATGTTACGTTTAGAGAAACGGCACCATAGAGGGGATCTGATAACTTTATATAAATATATGCGGGCCATTATAAACCAATGCCTGGAAACCTATTCATTAACAGGACTATACACAGGACACAAGGTCACCCATGTAGACTGGACGAAAGGAAATTGAGCCTAAAGTATAGGAAGGGTTATTGTACGGTGAGAACAATAAAGTTGTGGAATTCTCTGCCCGTTGAGGTGGTTGGGTCAGAGACTGTACAGACTTTTAAAAATGACTGGATGACTTCATGCAGACACAGAATATTAAGGGTCATAATATTTAATATGTGGGCAAGCTTCTTGATCCAAGGAGAAATCTGACTGCCATTCTGGGGTCAACAAGGAATTTTTTCCCAGTATGCTGCATATTGGTGAACGCTTCAGACTGGGTTTTTTGCCTTCTTTTGGATCCACAGCAGTAGGTGATGTGTGAAAGCCTGAACCTGATGGACTCATGTCTTTTTTCAGCCTATGTAACTATATCATGCTCTGCTTCAGTAAGTCACAGTACATATTGGCATTCATGGTTCCCTCAATGAAATGTAGCTCCCCTGTGCTGGCAGCAGTCATGCAGCCCCCGAACAATGACACTCCCAACACCATGCTTTAATGTAGGCAAGACTGTACTCCTCGCCTTGTTGCCGCTAGGGATAAGCTAAACACCCCCATGTTCGGTTCGCATTCGAACTCGAACAATTTCAAAAGTTCGAGTTCGGACACGAACACGATCCGAGCTCAATGCAAGTCAATGGGACTCGAACATTCGATTTTTAGCGTGCCCTGCAAGAGGGCATATATGCAAGATATTTGCCATAAAAGGTGTATGGGGGTCCGGGTAGTGTCCTGGGGGACAGGAAAGAAGGAAAAAAAGTTTAAAAACAGAAGTTTTTAAAGGAATAGTGAATTTTCCATGAAATAAAGGTTAAGAAAAAAAGGGAAAAATTCCTTCAAATATCGTGTCTAGGAGGTCCCCATAACCTGCCCGTGAAGTGGCGGTTTTTTCGGATGTATAGAAACAGTTAAAAAGAAGAAAATGACATTTCAAATGACGGTAAATGTTTTTCCTTTAATCTATTCATAAACAACTGCTTGGGGCGGCAGCCTGTATGAAAAGAGGAGACATTTTAGGACACGCAGAACAATTTTAGTGATTTTTTTGGCTAAATTATGGTGAAACTTAAGTAGGCTTTGGATGAAAGTAACAACAGGTGCATTAAAATTGGACCTTTGGTCAGTGAAAAAAATGGACCGTGTGGCCATTACCTTGTCGTCAGTCAGAAAGTACGTCCGTACTGCACGGATGCACAGTCTGTACAAAATGCACTCGTCTGACCCTAGCCTCAGTGCACCCAAATATTGGGATTTTGGTGGCAGCTAGTGCCTTCACACCGTAACCCCTCTGAGGTATTGTGGAAGAGTGCAGGGGTGAACTCTGCATTCAAATATTAAAATGATTGGAATCTGATACACGCGCCAGTGTCAGTGCACCCAAATATTGGGCCTTTGGTGGCAGCTAGTACCTTCACACCTTAACCCCTCTGAGGTATTGTGGAAGAGTGCAGGGGTGAACTCTGCATTCAAATATTAACATGATTGGAATCTGATACACGCGCCAGTGTCAGTGCACCCAAATATTGGGCCTTTGGTGGCAGCTAGTACCTTCACACCGTAACCCCTCTGAGGTATTGTGGAAGAGTGCAGGGGTGGACTCTGCATTCAAATATTAAAATTATTGGAATCTGGTACACGTGCCAGGCTGGGGTCAGACGAGTGCAGTTATCACGTCCGTGTTGCCGCACATTTGTACATCCGTGGCAGCATAGCATTCTGACCAATGGAGCCCCACACACGAAGTACATCCGCACAGAAGTGCGGATGCATGACGGACGTGGCAAACGGACGCAGGTTAGGCAAGAACGTAATACTGCTAGAACGGACGTGTGGAGTGCGCCACATCTGCAACGTCCACATAGCTTTGTTTGTGAGTGATGGAACGTAGTCAGACGGACTGCATTTATACGTCCAGCATTTTTGACGGACAAAATGTTTTTTCATTTTAATTTATTTTCCCTGCTACATCCGTCAACAAATACGTCAGTGAAAAAAACGGACCATGTGGCCACTACCTTGTCGTCAGACAGAAAGTACGTCCGTACAAAATGTGCTCGTCTGACCCTAGCCTCAGTGCACCCAAATATTGGGCCTTTGGTGCCAGCTAGTGCCTTCACACTGTAACCCCTCTGAGGTATTGTGGAAGAGTGCAGTGGTAGAGTGCAGTGGTGGAGGTTTTGGTAATGCAGAAGAGATCCCTGATCTATTGAGTTACATCAGCATCAGGGGATCGATAGCTGCTGATCCAGGACTGATTCATTTTTATAAATGTCAGCCGGTCTACAGAGTCGGTGGACAGACGCACTCTTTGTCTGTGAAAAAACCTCCAGCGGCACTGAACGTCCTTTCAGAAAGCATGCTGGATGAAGGGCAACCTAGTAGCTCCATAGCATATTGGCTAAGTTCTGCCCAGTGATCCAATCTCAACATCCAGTAAGCCAGTGGATCATCTGCTGTAAAGGTATCCAGGCATGATAATGCATTAAAAAAAACCATATCACTTAAGTAGGACCACATCTCTAACTCACATGCATTGAAAATCTACATTGATAATTTTCACATATTACAAAAATAATATATTACATAAAGAATATTCAAAGGCTGTAACTCATTGAATCCCGATTGGAGAGGTAATGTATGAAAGCTATTAAATTTAGAATTAATGTAATTATATATATCTGGAGTATTTCTTGCAACAGATAGACTGAGATATCTCAGATTACTATTTGATCCAGAGTCTTCAACATATTTCTATATCTGCAGATAGAGATATGAAGAAGAATCGGATATAAGGATTTATCCTAAAGTAATTGTTGCCAAGTGAAATACAAAATATATATATATATATAATGAATTTGGAAATTACTGTGATTGAAATTAATAAGCAAGGAATTATATAACATCAATATAAAAAGCAGAAGATTAGAAGTTTAATTCTCGATATTAGGGGAGGATTCACTAAATAAGTTTTTATTACTTAACATTCTAGAAATAGAATAAGTGATAGCTCATCTTTTGTTGATCCACGTAGCATAGAGAGATACATATATCTCTACAAGATCTAGCTTGTTAAACATTGGTTTGCTGGGAAATACATGTTAATTGTTTTCGTTAAGCAGAAATGTTATTAACCATTTGAGTATAGTTACTAACTGATAAAGTAAATGATATTAATCATATATGCAGTTACTAACAGGAGATATACAGTTGTGTTCAAAATTATTCAACCCCCAATGCTGTAAAGGGTTTTAGGGAATTTAGTGTACATTTGTAATTGTATTCAGAATGAAATCCTACAAGGACTTTTTAAAGAACCATATGCAACTAAAATGACATCCATTGGTTTTGTAATACAGTAGTAAATGTTTCTTTTGTGAATTCTTCATTGACACAATTATTCAACCCCTTAAAGACTACCACTCTGAAGAACAGAGGTTCATTCAAGTGTTTTCAATCAGGTATTGAAAACACCTGTGGATGTCACGGAGCAGCAATAAAGCATAATAAGCACCAATTAGGCAGCTTTAAAATGACTGTGATACTCAGCTCCTTCTAGACATTTACTGGTGTGGTTACAAACATGGTGAAGTCAAGAGAATGGTCCAGGAAGACAAGAGAAGAGGTGATTACTCTTCACAGGAAGGGCAATGGCTATAAGAAGATTGCAAAGATGTTAAACATACCAAGAGAGACCATAGGAAGCATCATTCGCAAATTCAAGGCAAAGGGCACTGTTGAAACGCTACCTGGTCGTGGCAGAAAGAAGATGCTGACTTCGACTGCTGTGCGCTACCTGAAGCGTAGAGTGGAGAAAAGTCTCAGTGTGACTGCTGAGGAACTGAGAAAAGATTTGTCAGATGTGGGTACTGAAGTTTCAGCTCAGACAATACGGCGCACACTGCGTAATGAAGGCCTCTATGCCAGAACTCCCAGGCGCACCCCCTTGCTGTCTCCAAAGAATAAGAAGAGTCGACTGCAGTATGCCAAAAGTCATGTGGACAAACCACAGAAGTTTTGGGATAGTGTTCTGTGGACTGATGAAACAAAATTAGAACTGTTTGGGCCCATGGATCAACGCTATGTTTGGAGGAGGAAGAACAAGGCCTATGAAGAAAAGAACACCTTGCCTACTGTGAAGCATGGCGGGGGTCAATCATGCTTTGGGGCTGTTTTGCTTCTGCAGGTACAGGGAAGCTTCAGCGTGTGCAAGGTACCATGAATTCTCTTCAGTACCAGGAGATATTGGATGACAATGTGATGCAGTCCGTCACAAACCTGAGGCTTGGGAGACGTTGGACCTTTCAACAGGACAATGATCCCAAGCATACCTCCAAGTCCACTAGAGCATGGTTGCAGATTAAAGGCTGGAACATTTTGGAGTGGCCATCGCAGTCACCTGACTTAAATCCGATTGAGAACCTCTGGTGGGACTTAAAGAAAGCAGTTGCAGTGCGCAAGCCTAAGAATGTGACTGAACTGGAGGCTTTTGCCCATGACGAATGGGCGAAGATACCCGTAGATCGCTGCAAGACACTTGTGTCAAGCTAGGCTTCACGTTTAAAAGCTGTTATAACTGTAAAAGGATGTTGTACTAAGTACTAAGATTGAATGTCACTTGGGGGTTGAATAAAACTGATAATGATGTGAGCACAGAAAAGACATTTGTGGTTATTTCATTATAAATGTTATGTTATATTTGTCTGACCTACACGTGCCTCTTTGATTTAATTGTAAGCAAGATGACTGAATGATCAAAATCAATGTCAAACTGGCCAAAACACTCAATTTCAGTGGGGGTTGAATAATTTTGAACACAACTGTATATATTGGGAAGCTAGTGTCTATGTGCTGATGGATGTTTTGGTTGATTATAAATCTTTGATTATGATATGAGATTTGAAACTTTTTTGTATACGTAATAAATATATATATTTTTATCCGATTATTGATTAGTGTATTCTTCAAAGCAAAACACAGACAATTAAAAGAATTTAGGAGAATTTCTAGGAAATATAAACAATTGATATTTGTGTCTCGTATAAGTCTCTTAATGAATATAAATCTCGACATGTTGTAGGCACGTGCAGAGATAAATCCCTACACAACACACAGATTCCAATTTCCAGAAAGCAGATATAACTCAGTGATACAGCCTGTCCCTGATAGCTGGCAGTGCCAAGACAGAGATTAAAATTTCCAGAAGTATGCTATGCCTCAGTCATACACCCTTATAGCTGGCAGTGCCAAGACAGAGATTAAAATTTCCAGAAAGCAGATATAACTCAGTGTTACAGCCTGTCCCTGATAGCTGTCAGTGACAATACACAGATTCTGGAGATATCGGGGTTCACAAGAACCCCATATCTCCTCCAGGGGATTTCCTTGGGAAATCCCCTGGCAGTTAGGGGCTCCCTGGCTATCTGACGTCATCACGCTATGCATGATGACATCAGGCAGCGAGGGGAGACCCGGGGGTGGAGCCGCCATCCAAGATGGCAGCCCCCACCGGAGCTAGGCTGCACTTCAGCGCCGCAAGGTGCTGAAGTGCAACCCGGCGCTTGAGGGGTTAAAGCCAGGCACCGCTTAAAAGGGGAGACTCTCCCCTTTTAAGCGGTGCCTGGCTTTTGGCACTGCTCCTTTCCGATCGGGAGGGAGAGGGATCCGAACGGATCCCCCCCTCCCTTCCAGGCTCTCGGCATTGCCGGGGGGTCGCCTGGAAATGACGTCATCGCACCAAGCGCAATGACGTCATTTACGCCAGGAGGAGCTTGACTTCAGCGTCTGAGGACACTGAAGTCAGAACACCGCGGGACCCCGGACAGAGAGGTGAGTATCTCCGCCAGGGGTCCCGCACAGCTGATGACGTGTGGGGCACGTCCTCAGCATGTAACGTGCATCAATCAGGACGTGCCCCACACGTCTTCAGCAGTGAAAGCAGGGGTCAAGTCCTGGGAAAAAAAGTGAGGGAACTCACCCACGAATTCCACAACCCCATTACCTGAAGAAAATATATAATTATATATATATAATCACGAGTATAGCAGGAGAGCCGGTGATACCATTTTTATTGGTTAACTTTACATTTAAAAGACAAGCTTTCAAAAAGAGTGTAAACTGGAAACTATACTGATCAGTGAAAGGTATCACTACGTACAGGTATATCGTGATTATGGCAACTGGACTAACGCATATATATATTATAATCTCCAGGCACAGACCCCCAAATAATATACACAGTGCTGAACCCCAGAAAATATAATCAGCACTGAGCCCCAGAATAATATACACAGCGCTGAACCCCAGAATAATATACACAGCGGAACCCAGAATAATATACACAGCGCTGAACCCCAGAATAATATACACAGCGCTGAACCCCCAGAAATAAATATCACAGCACTGAGCCCCCAGAATAACATACACAACACTGAGCCCCCAGAATAATATACACAGCGCTGAGCCCCAGAATAATATACACAGCACTGAGCCCCCAGAAAACATACACAGCACTGAGCCCCCAGAATAACATACACACACACTGAGCCCCCAGAATAATATACAAGCACTGAGCCCCACAGAATAATATACACAACACTGAGCCCCCAGAATAATATACACAGCACTGAGCCCCCAGAATAACATACACAGCGCTGAGCCCCCAGAATAATATACACAACACTGACCCCCAGAATAATCATACACAGCACTGAGCCCCCAGAATAACATACACAGCACTGAACCCCAAGAATAATATACACAGCACTGGTTATATGGATATATTTTCCCCAGTTCCACATGGATATAATTGCCCCAGCTCATATGGATAATGCCCCCCACTCTCATGGATAATGCCAGCCGCTCTCATGGATAATGCCCCAGCTCTCATTGGATAATGCCCCAGGTCTCATGGATATTGCCCCCTAGTCTCATGGATATTGCCCCCTGGTCTCATGGATATGTCCCCAGCTCTCATGGATATGCCCCAGCTCTCATGGATATTGCCCCAGCTCTCATGGATATTGCCCCCAGCTCTCATGGATATGCCCCAGGTCTCATGGATATTGCCCCAGCTCTCATGGATATTGCCCCACTCTCATGGATATTGCCCCAGCTCTCATGGATATGCCCCAGCTCTCATGGATATTGCCCCAGCTCTCATGGATATTGCCCCAGCTCTCATGGATATTGCAACCAGCTCTCATGGATATTGCAACCAGCTCTCATGGATATTGCAACCAGCTCTCATGGATATTGCAACCAGCTCTCATGGATACTGCCCCCTGGTCTCATGGATAATGCCCCCTTGGTCTCATGGATATTGCCCCCCTGGTCTCATGGATACTGCCCCCTGGTCTCATGGATACTGCCCCCCTGGTCTCATGGATATTGCCCCCTGGTCTCATGGATATTGCCCCCTTGGTCTCATGGATACTGCCCCCCTGGTCTCATGGATATTGCCCCCTTGGTCTCATGGATATGCCCCCTGGTCTCATGGATAATGCCCCCCTGGTCTCATGGATACTGCCCCCTGGTCTCATGGATACTGCCCCCCTGGTCTCATGGATATTGCCCCCTTGGTCTCATGGATATTACCCCCTGGTCTCATGGATATTGCCCCCCTGGTCTCATGGATAATGCCCCCCTGGTCTCATGGATACTGCCCCCTGGTCTCATGGATATTGCCCCCCTGGTCTCATGATATTGCCCCCTTGGTCTCATGGATACTGCCCCCTGGTCTCATGGATATTGCCCCCTTGGTCTCATGGATATGCCCCCTGGTCTCATGGATAATGCCCCCCTGGTCTCATGGATACTGCCCCCCTGGTCTCATGGATACTGCCCCCCTGGTCTCATGGATATTGCCCCCTTGGTCTCATGGATATTACCCCCTGGTCTCATGGATACGGCCCCCCTGGTCTCATGGATACTGCCCCCTGGTCTCATGGATATTGCCCCCTTGGTCTCATGGATAGTGCCCCCCTGGTCTCATGGATACTGCCCCCTGGTCTCATGGATATTGCCCCCCTGGTCTCATGGATATTGCCCCCTGGTCTCATGGATATTGCCCCCTTGGTCTCATGGATACTGCCCCCTGGTCTCATGGATACTGCCCCCCTGGTCTCATGGATATTGCCCCCCTGGTCTCATGGATACTGCCCCCTGGTCTCATGGATACTGCCCCCTGGTCTCATGGATACTGCCCCCTGGTCTCATGGATAGTGCCCCCTGGTCTCATGGATATTGCCCCCCTGGTCTCATGGATAGTGCCCCCCTGGTCTCATGGATATTGCCCCCCTGGTCTCATGGTATTGCCCCCCTGGTCTCATGGATAGTGCCCCCCTGGTCTCATGGATACTGCCCCCCCCTCACCTTTGCTGCTGCTCCACATTGCCAGCGGCCGCGTGCTTCCTGCTTCAGCGGCCGCTGACAGGAAGTGCAGCCGCTCGCCTGGGAACTATGAAACAGCCAGGCGAGCGGCTCCACCTCCTGTCAGCTGGCCGTTGTAACAGGAAGCACGCCGGCCGCCGGCAATGTGCGGCGGCGGCGTTCGGGCTCGGGCCACAGCGGGAACGCTGCGTTCCCGCAGCGTTCCCGCTGTGGGAAAAGTGCGGGAACGCCGTTCCTGCGCGTTCCCGCTCGACTCGAGCCCTGAGTGAAAGGGTTAACCATTTGTGTATTAGTTACTAACTGATAAGGTAAATGATATTAATCATATATGCAGTTACTAACCGGAGATACATATATTGTGAAGCTAGTTTTTATATGCTGATGGATTGTGGTTTATAAATCATTGTTTATGATATGAGATTTGAAACTTTTTTTTGTATACGTAATAAATATATATATGTTTTTATCCGATTATTGATTATTGTATTTTTCAAAGCAAAACACAGACAATTAAAAGAATTTAGGAGAATTCCTAGGAAATATAAACGATTGATATTTGTGTCTTGTATAAATTTCTTATGAAATAATAATCCCTGACATATTGGAGGCTTGGCTGATAAATCCAATATATAACGTGTTGTATTCACGTGCAGAGATTATATCTGACAACACACAGATTCCAATTTCCAGAAAGCAGATATAACTCAGTGATACAGCCTGTCCCTGATAGCTGGCAGTGCCAAGACAGAGATTAAAATTTCCAGAAGTATTCTATGCCTCAGTCATACACCCTTATAGCTGGCAGTGCCAAGACAGAGATTAAAATTTCCAGAAAGCAGATATAACTCAGTGATACAGCCTGTCCCTGATAGCTGTCAGTGACAACACACAGATTCCAATGTCCAAAAATCAGATATACTGTAACTCAGTGATACAGCCTGTCCCTGATAGCTGGCAGTGCCAAGACAGAGATTAAAATTTCCAGAAGTATGCTATGCCTCAGTCATACACCCTTATAGCTGGCAGTGCCAAGACACAGATTCAAATTTCCAGAAAGCAGATATAACTCAGTAATACAGCCTGTCCCTGATAGCTGGCAGTGACAACACACAGATTCCAATTTCCAAAAATCAGATATAACTCAGTGATACAGCCTGTCCCTGATAGCTGGCAGTGCCAAGACAGAGATTAAAATTTCCAGAAGTATGCTATGAATCAGTCATACAACCTTATAGCTGGCAGTGCCAAGACAGAGATTAAAATTTCCAGAAAGCAGATACTGTATAACTCAGTGATACAGCCTGTCCCTGATAGCTGTCTGTGACAACACACAGATTCAAATCTCCAGAAATCAGATATAACTCAGTGATACAGCCTGTTATGCAACAAACAATCTCCTCTCCTCTCTGATTCACTCCTGCAAAAAAAATACGTGCTGGGGCTGCGGGGAAGCCTTATATAGTGTGCTGCGGGACTTAGCTCTGTGAGCCCATGATTGGGCAAAATTTGCCCAATCAGGACTCTGAGCCCTGATTGGCATAGTCTTCCACCTGTCTTGCACCTGACCTGTGGTCAGGTGCAAGGCTGTAGCCAATTACAAGCTTCAGGCCAGTGGAAAAGTGCATTGTGGTCCATTGTGGTGCATTGTGGGCGAACACGCTGAAATGTTCAATGTTCGCCGAACGTTCGAACGGGCAATGTTCGAATCGAACTCATGTTCGGATCGAACCGCCAGCCCATCCCTAGTTGCCACCACACACGCTTGACACCATCTGAACCAAATAAGTTTATCTTGGTCTCATCGGACCACAGGACATAGTTCCAATAATCCATGTCCTTAGTCTGCTTGTCTTCAGCAAACTGTTTGCAGTCTTTCATGTGCATAATCTTTAGAAGAGGCTTCCTTCTGGGACGCAACCATGCAGACCAATTTGATGCAGTGTGCCGCATATGGTCTGAGCACTGACAGGCTGACTTCCCATCCCTTCAGTCTCTGCAGCACTCATACATCTATTTCCCAAAGACAACTACTGGATATGACGCTGAGCACGTGCACTCAACTTCTTTGGTCGACCACGGCGAGACCTGTTTCTAGTGGAACCTGTCCTGTTGAACTGCTGCATGGTCTTGGCCCTGTGCTGCAGCTCAGTTTCAGGGCCTTGGCAATCTCCTTATAGCCTAGGCCATCTTTATATAGAGCAACAATTCTTTTTTTCAGATCATCAGAGAGTTCTTTGCCATGGGGTGCCATGTTGAACTTCCAGTGATCAGTATGAGAGAGTCACGAAAAGGTGCCGAGATCCGGAAGAATTTATTGTTGCAATATGAGAGAGTGAGAGCTATAACACCAAATTTAGCACACCTGCTCTCCATTCACACCTGAGACCTTGTAACACTAACAAATCACATGACACCAGGGAGGGAAAATGGCTAATTGGGTTTAATTTGGACATTTTTTACTTAGGGATGTACTCAGTTTTGTTGCCAGTGGTTTAGACATTAATAGCTGTGTGTTGAGTTATTTTGAGGGGACAGCAAATTTACACTGTTGTACATGCTGTAAACTCACTATTTTACATTGTAGCAAAGTGTCATTTCTTCAGTGTTGTAAGCAGGAAACAACGCAACCTACCAGGGTGGGAGCGTGATGCCACACATTCCTCCGCGAGCTTTAAGCTTTGAGCTCTGCCAATGTCCCTAATTCAACAGGAAGAAAGAAAAAGCAGGGCTTCAAGCTTGAGGTAGTGCAGGAGAAAAATTATTCAGTGGGGTTGCTTTCCCCTGAATAAATTTTCTGCTGCACTACCTCCAGCTTGAAGCCCTGCTTTTTCTTTCTTCCTATCTCTTCAGTGTTGTCACATGAAGAGATAGGATAAAATATTTACAACAATGTGATGGGTGTTCTCACTTCTGTGAGATACTTTATATATAGATATATATATATACAGTATATAAAACACACCAGAGTATAGCAGTACGTAGTGATACCTTTTTTATTGGACTAACGTTACATTTAAACCAGTGTTTCTCAAGTAGTGGGTCACGACTCAAAAGTGGGTCACGACCAGGGGCGGACTGGGTCACAGGGCAAATGACCCCAGGCCTCTGTAATGCCTGGGACCCACTGATGCATCTTACGTGCAGCTGTGGGTCCCAGGTGGCGTGGCTGCCTCTCTCGCCAGCAACTACGTGCTGGTACTTCCCTGCTTGAAGGAAGTTCCAATGCGCAGTTGCTAGTGATGAAAGCAGGGATAACCCCATCCCCTCAGCTACAGGTCCAGCCGCCAAGCGCCACCTGGGACCCGCTGCATCAGGTAAGGTACTCTGTAATGGCAAGTTGGGGGGAATCTATAATGAGAAGGTGTGGGGTTGGACTCAGCGACTGCACCGGCTGCCTCAGCATGATAAGAACAGACTGGACATTGCACATCACCGAAGAGTTGCTTTGTCTACCATCACCCCAGACTTTGAGACACTTACAGGGTTATTTAAAGAGATCCGAACTGTGGCCGAAAGGTAACCAAACACTGAAATTCAGCATACGGTTACCTTTCCTGGCCATTCGGCTATTCAGAGAGCAGGCTGTTCGCCATTTCTTGGCGAATTGCCTACACATACGGTGCATGTTCGTTGCATGTTCGAGGGCAGTGAAATCCCCATAGAGAAGTAATGCTTCGTCTATTCAGAGAACACCAAACAGCAGGGAAAAGTTGCCGAAATGCCCTGCTGTTGGTTGGTGTCATTCGGTAGGTTTATTCAGGCGAATCCCATAGGACCGTTTAATATTGTATTCTGCAGTAAAAAGTCTATTTATTTATAGATTTTTTAGGCATTTTTTGGGATGTTTTTGGCAAAAACCTTTCCCATCTTTTTTTAAATCGTCTTTTCTTTTTACTGTAACAGCCCTTTTTATTATCATTCATTAGATCTTATATGTAAATTCCAGACATTTTCGCTCAGTATTTTTTTTGCAAAAAGCGTTTCAATTTTCCATCTTTCAAGCGTACTGTTCTTTTGCTTTTTTTTTCACCTCCTTCGTCTGCGTGTCGGGTTTTTCTGGCGGCTGCTCTGCACGGTGATCGGTGAGTGCTTGGATTTCTCCGGCATGTTCAGCGGGGTTAATACAAAAGTTTTTGCGGGTTTCGGTGAGCGTTCTCCAGGGTTTTGCGGTGAGTGTTCGTCGGGTTTGCGGCGGCTTTTCCCTGCACTATGACGGCCCTGAGGAGCTTGCTGAATACACCACAGGGTCGCCGAAATAGGATCGCCGAATCACACAGAATTGAAGAGAATGAAAAGTCACCGAACGTGCAGTGACTTTTTTGATTCTCTTTGAATAACCCTGATATTAAGAGCAAGAAAAATCCCAAGTTTTCCCATAAATTCTAATTAATTTCATATGTTTCAATTACAGTTTATTTTATTGGGTTTTTGCCTCCACAGCGCTTTTGTTTTCACTAGTGCTGTGATTCCTGCACTATTCATTTTGGAAAGAAACTCTGTTTAAAAGTGCATACATTGTAGAATTTTGTACTCATTGGGCCCTATTACATTCTTCATGCAAAAATGCACGGTAAACGCTTGAATTTTTGCGCGAAGCGTCAAACGTTAACGCACGTAAATCAACGCTGGTATTATAATCCTTGCACATTTTTTCATCCGTCAAAAAATAATGTGTGTAAAACGGACGCGCAGAAATCAGTGTGCGGACTGTTTTTTAACGCGATTCAGACAATCAGAATTAAGAACCTTAATTGTCTCACGTTAAGATTTTGTGCCTGTCAAAGTCAATCTGCGCATATATGCTGTATCAAAAAAAAAACACGCACGACTTCTCAAATTTATTGGTTCGATATGTGTAGAATGTGTACCCCTGATAATGTCCATGGACTTGCCCATTCCCCCCCATATATATCCCACTACTCCCCCTCCACCCCACGACTTCTCAAATTTATTGGTTCGATATGTGTAGAATGTGTACCCCTGATAATGTCCATGGACTTGCCCATTCCCCCCCATATATGTCCCACTACTCCCCCTCCACCCCATATGCTTTGGCAATGCTAAAATGTATTTGGTCCTGCCAATAAAGCTTATTTTGATTTGATTTGATTTGACTATACTTTGCTGTATTTTATTTTTTTGGGCTGTTGGATTTGGTTTCGGCCAGGTCTGTCAGATTTGCCTTTAACACCAGCTTTTAGGAGTTGCGCATAGATTGTAATACCATCCTCGTACCAGCGCACAAACGCATTTGCGCTCACAATGTTAAGTATAGGACACGCGAAGTACAGTAAGCTCGCACAGCGTTCGTGCAGCTTCACCTGCGGTAGATGTATACGCGCGTTTGGTGCGCTGACATTGTAATACGACATTCAACGCAAAGGGTTTTGCCCCTTGCGTTAATGCGTTTTTGCGCGGGCGCAAGCGTATGCGCGAAGATTGCAATAGGGCCCAAAGTATTTTACCAGGAAGGATACATTGAGATTTCTCTCATTTTCAAGTATGTCCTGGGTTCAAGAACATTGAATTGTTACAGTAGGTACAGAAATACAAACTAAATGGAACTAAATAAAATGCAAGATATTAAAAAAACAATACAAATATACAGATTAACAGAAAATAAATATGTAAGAAACATACTCACTATGTTACATTTTTACAGGTGCATTCTGTATCGAGGTATGTTAATAGAGATCTCTTAAATGACTTTAGACCGGGAGAAGATTTGATGGTGTCTGGGAGGTTATTCTATAATTGTGGTGCTCTGTAGGAAAAAGAGGATCGAGCCACTTTCTTTTTGTATTGTGGTATTGCAAGTAAGGTGCTGGACCTGGATCGGAGGTTATAGGATGAGGGAACTGCTGGGGGAAGCAGTCTATTCAGGTAGGGTGGTAGCTTCCCAGAAAAGCTCTTAAAAACCAGGTTGGAAAGGTGAAGGGTGTATCTAGATTCCAGCGACGGCCAGTTTAGCTCTGTTAACATGTCACAATGGTGGGTCATGTAGTTACATTGTAGCACAAAGCAGCAGATGAGTTATACAATGTAGTAAGTTTATGAAAGTGTGTTTGTGCGGCAGCTGCAAACACTACATCTCCTTATTCAATAGCTAGCATAAGCATTAGTTGTACAATCTGCTTTCTTACTGCGGGGCTCAGGCAGGATTTGTTTCTGTACAGGGCACCTAGTTTGGGGTACAGTTTAGATGAGAGTTTTTCGATGTGGGAGCCAAATGGTAGGTTTAGGTCTAAACCAGGGGCATACTGACCCATCGGGAGCCGCTTGAGGGTCCGGATGGGAGGGGGCCCGATTGGCCTTGCTGCCACTGCAGGACGTGCATGGAGGGTCGTGAGGATTCCCTCCCCAGCGCACAGGACGCTCCACGCCTGTTCTGTGTCTGCAGCTCTTGATGCACACTGCAGAGGGGGAGCGGAGGGAATGATAGAGTTGTTCCTCAACCCTATACCCTGCTATAGATCAATGAGGGCAGACCAGCTTCCCCGAGCAGCAGCATCCTGTCAGCTGACAGCAACCAAGAGGAGCCAGACTGCCTGCGCAGCAATGATGGAGGGAGTGATGGGCCACTATGTGAGAAGCCACTATGCAACTTCACTCTGCAGATCCCAGAAGAAAGATGTAGTAGATCAGTGTTATACTTATCTACCACTAGAGGGCATAGTTGTTTGTGTTACCTGTTTTCTGTTAATGTAATAGGTTTCCGGGTCAGGGGTTGTTGTTGTCAGTTTCCTGAGTGGGAGAGCTGTGTCTGTACCAGCGAATAAAGAGAATAAGGAATTCATCTACCACCTGTCTCTGCATCTGTTATATGAAGATATTACATTGGCGACGAGGATAAACCAGTGTGTATTGAGAGACTGTTATGGGAAGGTTCAGAGTCCGCATAGCAGCTGCAGACAAGCTAGAAAAAAAAACTGCAGGAAAAGAGGTCGTTTGCTGTGACAGGATGGCACTGGTGGGTCAGGTGAACCCCTTTGATTGTGAGTTGCAATCATAGGAGGAATACATAGAAATGTTGGAATATTTTTTTTAAGATAATGAGATTACTGATGCCAGCAAGAAGAAAGCTGTGTTATTAAGTGGAGTCGGTGCATCCACATATAGTTTGCTGAGAGGTTTGCTGTGTCCTGCGACGCCAGCTGAGAAAACATATCAAGATCTTGTCATTGTGCTCAAGGCCCATTATAATCCAAAGCCTAGTGAGATTGTGCAGAGATACAAGTTTAATTCACGCAAGCGGAAAACGTACGAGACAGTGGCTTAGTTTGTGGTGGAGTTGAAAAAGTTAGCACAACACTGAGTATGGGCCTACGCTTCAACAAATGCTTCGTGACAGGCTGGTGTGTAGCGTAAATGACGACAGAATGCAGAGAAGGCTGTTGTCGGAAATGGATTTGACCTTTGAAAAGGCCTTTAATATAGGTCAGGCGATGGAATCAGCTAACAGACATGTAAGAGATCTCCAAGGCCTATCTGGGGATGAAGAATCGAAGACTCCAAGGTCACGAATGGTACAGGCGGCGATGCATAAGGTGTGCTCGGAGGATAAGAGGGGGCAGAACACGGACTATGACTGCTACAGGTGCAAAGGGAATCATGCGCCCAACGTATGTAAATTTATTATGGAACTGTGCCACAAATGTGGGAAACAGGGACACATTAAACGGGCATGCAAATCTAAGCTCGTGATGCAGGATTACAAGGCCCCCTTTCATAGACTGTGTCATGCCCCATGGCTACCACCATCCTGAAAACCCCCCCTGGTGGTTCACTTCCATCCTGTTCCTGCCCTGCAGCCAGCAAACCAGCATCCAGCAGTGCAAAAGTTAAACACAAACACGTGACACACGAAATAAAGGGCTCAGCCCCACACACACTCACTGCTGGTTCATTACGGCTAATGCTCACGAAGAGTGAACATCCTTGCTTCATTGCTATTCTGATTCCTGATCCTGATCCCCAATACCTGGCTCCTGCTACTACAACCATCATACCCATCATCCCTCTGCTATCAACCTGGTCAGTCATCATATTCATCCACCCTCCTCTACCCTTATCCTCTGTTTATTTGTGCAGACCACTGCACGCTGGGCTCATATTCTCCTCACCCCTGGTGCCACCCCGGTACCATCCCTGACCGTGACAGACTGAGGGGGAGAGAAAAGAAAAGGAGAACAGTAGGAGGTCACATTTAGTGAGAGAAGAGGATGTGAGTGAGGCAGAAGATGCAGGTGGCATAAATACAATATACAGTGTGTCACATAATATGCCTAAAGTGGCTCCTCTCATACAGAAGGTAAAAGTGAATGGCATGGACATTGAATTTGAGGTGGACATAGGATGTGGCATTACAATTATCAGCAAAAAGCAATACTCAAAGCTATGGAAAAATACAGACATACCAGAGTGGGAACCATGCAACCTGACGTTAAAAACATATACCGGTGAGAAGATGATTGTGTTAGGTCAGGTTATAGGAACTGTGCAGTGTCAGGAGAAAAGAGGAAAACTAACTATCGTAGTGGTTGAAGGGGCCGGGCCAAATTTGTTGGGGCGAAGCGGGCTGAAAGACTTAAAATTGTTACCATAACTGGTGAATATAGTAACAGTCAGTCCAACACTAAATGTGGTCAACATTCTAGACAGACATGCTGAGGTGTTTAAAGAAGAGTTAGGTCAGCTGAAAGGCACCACAGCTAAAATTCATGTGAACACAGAGGCCCAGCCACGATTTTATAAGCCGCAAAGGTTACCTTTTGCTGTCAACCCTCTGGTGGAGGCAGAACTACAGAGACTGGTAGATGAGAAAATTATAGAACCAGTACAATTTTCGGAATGGGCAGCCCCCATCGAGCCGGTGAGGAAGCCGGATGGTTCAATTCACATCTGTGGAGATTACAAACTCACAGTAAACTGAGCATCCAGTGTGGAGCAATATCCTATTCCTAAAGTGGAAGAATTGTTTGCTCAGTTGGCGGGAGGTCACAAATTCTCCAAACTGGATAGGAGTCATGCATATCAGCAGATTGTGCTTGATGAAAGCGCTAAAAAGTATGTGGCTGTTAATACACACAAAAGGGTTGTATACTTACTGTAGATTGCCATTTGGAGTGGCGTCGAGCCCAGCCATTTTCCAACGCACTATGGAGGGTATCTTACAAAATATACCGAATGTTGCAAGTCTACTTAGATGACATTTTAGGTACTGGCGCCAGCAAGGAGGAACATTTAAGAAATCTAGAGGAAGCTTTGTCTCGGCTAAAAAAAAGTGGACTTAGACTGAAAAGGAGTAAGTGTGAATTCTTGGGAAAGGAAGTGTTTTTTCTGGGTCACAAGATCAGTGCTGCAGGTGTGCAGCCAGTTGCGGAAAAGGTCCAGGCCATACAAGAAGCGCCCACACCGCAGTCTGTGAGTGAATTAAAGGCTTACTTGGGCCTACAGAACTATTACCATAAATTCCTTCCAGGTTTGTCTACCTTGCTAGCACCGTTGCACGCACTATTGAGGAAAGACACTAAATGGATCTGGGGTTGTGAACAAAAAGAGGCCTTTGAAAAGTCCAAAATTCTTCTCCAGTTGGATGCCTTGTTGGTGCATTATGATGTCAACAAACACATTATCCTGGCTTGTGATGCTTCCCCTTATGGTGTGGGGATGGTGTTGTCACACAGGCTGGAGGATGGAACAGAACGGCCAATAGGGTTCGTCTCACGGACCCTGAATGTAGCTGAGAAAAATTATTCCCAAATTGAGAAGGAGGGCCTTGCTGTGATTTTTGGGGTAAAGAAATTTCACACATACTTGTATGGGAGACAATTTACCATCGTAGCAGACCATAAACCACTAATCTCATTATTTAATGAACTGAAGGAGGTGCCACAAATGGCCTCACCCTGCATTCAGAGATGGGCTGTGACGTTATGTGGATATGAGTACTCTATTGTGTACAAAGCAGGAAAGGATCATCAAAATGCGGATGGCTTGAGCCGGTTGCCGGTGGCAGGAGATGAGGTGAAGACTTTTGCTGAGGATGAGAGAGTACTTCTGTTGGAAGAAAATGGCGTACCATTGATTAAAGCCGAACACGTGAGGAAATGGATAGATACGGATACCGTTTTGGCGCGGGTTAGAGAATTTGTCCTCAGAGGATGGCCAAAAAGAGTGGATAAATCAATGTTTGGAGCTTATGCAAAAAGGAAAGAGGAATGGAGTGTGCAGGCAGGTTATGTATTGTGGTGTGCCCGAGTAGTCATTCCACCCCCAGGTTGTACAGACCTACTGAAACAGTTACACACCAATCATCCAGGCATAATCAGAATGAAAGGACTGGTGCGGAGCTATATGTGGTGGCCGAAGATGGTTGCCGATATAGAAGGAATTGTGAAAACTTGCATCTTGTGCCAAGAAAATTGAAATTCTCCCCAGTGTGCACCTTTACATCCTTGGGAAGTACCAAGCCTCCCATGGAGAAGAATTCACATTAATTATGCTGGCCCCTGGATGGGTAAGATTTTTTGATTTTGGTGGATGCTTACTCTAAATGGATAGAGGTACCCCTTAAATAAATCCACCTACGCAGTAACTGTTCAATGTCTCAGAGTTTTAGTCAACATGGAATACCTGAAATGGTGGTATCAGACAATGGTAGCAGTTTTACAAGTATGGAGTTTCAAGAGTTTATGGCCCGAAATGGTATTAAACATGTAACCACAGCACTTTACCATGCAGCGTCCAATGGACTGGCAGAAAGGGCGGTGCAGACATTTAAAGCTCAGGAGATTCCATTGAGGTCAGGCTGCTAGAGCGTTGTTTAGTTACAGGATAACTCTTCAGATGACGTCTGGAAAATCGCCTGCAGAACTGTTGTGGAAGAAAATTGCGTTCCACCTTGGACCTAATACATCCAGATTTTAAAGGTCAGATGCAGGAAAAACAGTTGAGGCAAAAGCTTTATCATAATCAACATGCTAAGGAGAGCCATCTAATGGAAGGAGACATAGTTTACATTAGAAATTTTGGTGTGGGACCTGCCTGGATTCCGGGGACAGTTCAGGAAAAGACGGGACCTGTGTCATGCACAGTCGCACTTGGAAATGGCCAGATTGTGCGTCGTCATATTGACCAGGTGAGAACTAGACATATTGTATCTCCGGGGACACTGTCGGGTTTGGAGAACCAATTAATGCCAGACAGGGTGCGGCTGGCACCCCCTTCTGATGACGTTCTTGCAGAAGATGGTAATGGAGAGCAGATGGGAAAGCTTCCTACGGAACAGCTGTCGGAGTCTCCAGGTGCGGAGGAGCAGCAAGAGTTAAGGAGATCCACCAGACCAAAGAAAGCACCAACGTACCTGCAGGATTATGCTTAGCTTAGTAGTGAGTTCTCCAGCCACAGGACAAGAATGCGTCCTGGAATTCACTGGGATGGAGGTAGTCTACCCGAAGTCCCGAGTTTAGTAGAAGCTTCTGTGTGCATATGGACACGTGAACTGCATGTTTGAAACTAGTGTTATCAGAGGGAAGGGGATGTAGTAGTGTTATACTTATCTACCACTAGAGGGCATAGTTGTTTGTGTTACCTGTTTTCTGTTACATAGTTACATAGTTACATAGGCTGAAAAAGAAATGCGTCCATCGGGTTCAGCCTCTCCCACATCACCTACTGCTGTTGATCCAAAAGAAGGCAAAAAACCCAGTCTGAAATGCTTGCCAATAAGCAACATACTGGGAAAAAATTCCTTCTTGACCCCAGAATGGCAGTCAGATTTCTCCTTGGATCAAGAAGCTTTTACCCACATATTAAATATTATAAGCCTTAATATTCTGTGTCTGGAGGAAGTCATCCAGTCGCTTTTTAAAAGTCTGTACAGTCTCTGACCCAACCACCTCAACAGACAGAGAATTCCACAGCTTTATTGTTCTCACAGTAAAATAACCCTTCCTATGCTTTAGGCTGAATTTTCTTTTTTCCAGTCTAAATGGATGACCCAGTGTCCTGTGTATAGTCCTGTTAATGAATAGGTTATCAGACAATGGTTGATAATGGCCCCGTATATATTTATATAAGGTTATCAGATCCCCTCTAAGGCGCCGTTTCTCTAAACTAAACAGGTTTAAGCTTGTTAGTCTTTCCTCATAACTTAACCCTTCCATTCCCCTTATTAATTTAGTTGCCCGTCTCTGCACTTTTTCTAGCGCTATAATATCCTTTTTTAAGACAGGTGCCCAAAATTGCAGGGCATATTCAAGGTGCGGTCTGACCATTGATTTATACAGAGGCAAAATTATGTTTTCATCCCGAGAGTGAACTCCCCTTTTAATGCATGCCAATACTTTGCTGGCCTTGGCGGCTGCTGTTTGACATTACACATTGTTACTTAGTTTGAAGTCTATGATTATTCCCAAATCCTTCTCCTGCTTGGATTTCCCTAACTCCGTACCATTTAGGGTATAAGTTGCTTGTGTATTCTTCACGCCAAAGTGCATAACTTTGCATTTATCTGCATTAAATTTCATCTGCCATTTAAGTGCCCAGTCCCCCAATCTATCTAAATCCCTTGCAGCGAAGTAACATCATGCACACATAGTTTTGTGTCATCTGCAAACACTGATACATGGCTTTCAATGCCTATCTCAAGGTCATTTATAAATAAATTGAATAGTATAAGTCCTATAACAGACCCCTGAGGGACACCACTTACCACTGATGTCCATCTTGAAAATGTACCATTTATGACCACTCTCTGTACCCTATCTTTTAGCCAGTTTTCTATCCAAGAACAAGTATTTTCATCTAGACCAATTTTTCTTAATTTAAATATTAACCTTTTGTGTGGAACTGTGTCGAAAGCTTTGGCAAAATCCAAGTAAATCACTGCGACCCCCTTATCTATACTTCTACTTACTTCCTCATAGAACGTAATTAGGTTAGTCTGACATGATCTGTGTTTCATGAAACCATGCTGATTTTTGCCAATTACATTATACCTCCCAATAAATTCCTGAATATTATCCCTTAGTAACCCCTCAAATACTTTCCCAGCCACAGATGTTAAGCTCACAGGTCTATAATTCCCAGGCATAAATTTTAAACCTTTCTTAAATATAGGGACCACGTCAGCTTTTCTCCAATCCTCTGGTACGATTACTGAAAGAAAAGAATCTTGAAAGATTAAGAACAGAGGTTTACATATTTCAACACATAGCTCCCTCAGTACTCGCGGGTGAATTCCATCTGGCCCTGGGGCTTTATTCACATTCACATTGTTTAATTGCTGCAAAACCTTGTCCTGAGTCAACCAGTTACTTTGTATTAGTAAGTTTTTATTAATGAATTTCATGTCTGTTATAGGTTTCTCTTCGATAAATCCTGAAGAAAAATAATCATTCAAAATTTCTGCCTTATCTCGATCTAGATCTGATCAGTTAACAATAACCCTGACTCAGATTTTAGTGAACCTATATTTTCACTCTTGGGTTTTTTAGAATTTATGTACCTAAAGAATCTTTTAGGGTTGGTCTTGCTCTCTTTGGCTATTTCTTTTTCATTTTCTAGTTTAGCCCATCTAATCGCTTTTTTACAGGCTTTATTGGCTGCCCTATATGCTTTATAGGATGCCTCAGATTATCACATTTAAAAGCTTTAAATGCCTTCTTTTTATTTTTCATTTCCTTAGTTACCTTCCTACTAAGCCACATTGGTTTCAGTCTGTTTCTTTTATATTTATTAACCAGTGGAATGTATTGTGACGTGTACTTTTCTAGTGTTAGTTTAAAGATATTCCACTTATCCTCAGTGTTTTTCCTATGAAAGAGTTTCTGCCAGTCAATAACATTAAGAGCTTCCTTTATTTTAATAAAGTTGGCCTTTTTAAAATTATATGTTTTAGCATGCCCTTTATGAATGTGTTTTTTTGAGTTTATTTCAAAAGACACCATATTATGGTCACTGTTTCCCAACTGTTCCCTTACATTAATATTTGAGAAAAGATCCACATTAATTGTTATAACCAGGTCCAGACAGTTATCCTCTCTAGTTGGTGTTTCTACCAGTTGTGTCATGAAGGTATCATATAAAAGGTTCAGAAACCGGATTCCCTTTGCTTAATTACTAGTCCCACTATCCCAATTAATGTCTAGGTAATTAAAATCTCCAATAATTAAAGTGCTACCACGATGTGCAGCCTTCCTAATTTGCTCTAACAGTTGCTCTTCCTCATAATTATCTATATTAGTTGGTTTATAGCATATGCCAACCAATAGTTGACTTCCCTGTTTATTCCCCAAAGAAATATTTACCCATAAGGATTCCACATTTCCCTCATCGCTTTCCAGTTGTGTAATATTTGGCTTTAAATCCTGATTTACATATAAACATACTCCACCCCTTTCTTATGTTTCCTATCCCTTCTAAACAATGCATAACCATTTAAGTTTACAGCCCAGTCATGCGTTTCATCCCACCTCGTTTCTGTTATTCCTATTATGTCGTATTCCTTAGTGTATGCTATTGCCTCTAGTTCCCCATCTTGTTATTGAGGCTCCGTGCATTAGCAAGCATACATTTAATGTTGTCTCTACCCACACATGCTGAATGCGACTTAACATTGCATGCCTCCACTGTTCTGACATTACCCATCCCCCCAGCTCCACCCCCTTAGTCTGAGCTGAAACCCTTCCGCTATCTGCTCTGTCTCCATTTTGTAAGCTACTGTATCCCTCCCTCTTCCACTATTTTAAAGTCTCCTCCAACCTTTTAACCATCCTCTCCCCTAGCACAGTAGACCCTCTTCCATTCAGGTGCAATCCTTCATGACTATATAGATTGTACCCCAGTGCAAAATGAGCCCAGTGCTCTAAAAACCCAAAGCCCTCCTTCCTGCACCAAGCTTTAAGCCACACATTGACCTCACTGATCTCCCCCTTTCCACTGTAGCATGTGGCACAGGTAGTATCTCAGAAAATACCACCTTGGAGAACCTCTTCTTCAGTTTACTTCCCAATTCCCTGAAATCATTCTTCAGGTCCTTCCATCTTCCTCTTACTTTGTCATTGGTACCAATATGGACCATGACAGCTGGGTCATCTCCAGCCCCTCCCAATAATCTATCAACTCTGTCAACCACATGCCTAACACAGGCACCCGGCAGACAGCAAACTGTCCGGTTAAGGCGATCAGAGCGACAGATTACCCTGTCTACTCTTAATAATAGAGTCCCCTACCACCACAACCTGTCTAGGCTTACTTGCCCTCTTTATCCCTCCCTTACTTGGTGGGCTGATCCCCCTGATGTTAGAGGGGAGCAGCCTCCTCCAGTACTGCTACACCTGAGCTGATGCACCCAACATCTTCGCTCAAAGGGGCAAATCTGTTGGTGTGCACAAGATCAGGACTAGCCAACATTTTCCTCTTCCCTCCCCCCTGCTACCACGTATCACTGACACCCAGCTACCAACCTGTTCCCCAGTTAACTTCTCTCCTCCCACACCCCTAGATTCCTCAACTATACTTTGCTCCATGAGAAGCAGGCTCCTCTCAAGATTGTCAATCTGCCTCAGCATTACGATTTGCTCTTCCAGATCTCCAATATGAGCTTCCAGAAGAGCTACACGTTCACACTTGCTACAGAGATATGGACCCTGGAAGGATTCTTCCAGACATGCATACATGCAGCATGATGTGCACTGGGTCAAACCTTCAAGCTTGCTAACACTCATACCCACAACAAGATAACAAATATATAAATAACAATTGATAACTGTTATTTGAACTCCTGTTTTTAAACTCCACTTGAAAATAGCCCACTTAGGAAGTAGACCACTGACAAGCCCTTATGAGCAAGCTCAGTGAGCTGCCAGTGAGTTTATGTAGCCATATAAGTTAAATCACCTGACAGGCTACACACCCCCAATTAAAAAGCCACCAGCCACTCACAGTAAAAAAGAAAAAGCCAACAGAAAAAAACAAACCAAAATCCCCAAAAAGAAAGTTTAAACAAATGGATAAATAAACCAGAGGTTTTTCTCCCTCTAGAGATACAAACCACAGACCAGTACAGGTAGAACTGTTTTTAAACTCCACTTGAAAATAGCCCACTTAGGAAGTAGACCACTGACAAGCCCTTGTGAGCAAGCTCAGTGAACTGCCAGTGAGTTTATGTAGCCATATAAGTTAAATCACCTGACAGGCTACACACCCCCAATTAACAAGCCACCAGCCACTCACAGTAAAAAAAAAAAGCCAACAGAAAAAAACAAACCAAAATCCCCAAAAAGAAAGTTAAAACAAATGGATAAATAAACCAGAGGTTTTTCTCCCTCTAGAGATACAAACCACAGACCAGTACAGGTAGAACTGTTTTTAAACTCCACTTGAAAATAGCCCACTTAGGAAGTAGACCACTGACAAGCCCTTGTGAGCAAGCTCAGTGAACTGCCAGTGAGTTTATGTAGCCATATAAGTTAAATCACCTGACAGGCTACACACCCCCAATTAACAAGCCACCAGCCACTCACAGTAAAAAAAAAAAGCCAACAGAAAAAAACAAACCAAAATCCCCAAAAAGAAAGTTTAAACAAATGGATAAATAAACCAGAGGTTTTTCTCCCTCTAGAGATACAAACCACAGACCAGTACAGGTAGAACTGTTTTTAAACTCCACTTGAAAATAGCCCACTTAGGAAGTAGACCACTGACAAGCCCTTGTGAGCAAGCTCAGTGAGCTGCCAGTGAGTTTATGTAGCCATACAAGTTAAATCACCTGACAGGCTACACACCCCCAATTAACAAGCCACCAGTCACCCACAGAAAAAAAAGCCAACAGAAAAAAACAAACCAAAATCCCCAAAAAGAAAGTTAAAACAAATGGATAAATAAACCAGAGGTTTTTCTCCCTCTAGAGATACAAACCACAGACCAGTACAGGTAGAACTGTTTTTAAACTCCACTTGAAAATAGCCCACTTAGGAAGTAAACCACTGACAAGCCCTTGTGAGCAAGCTCAGTGAGCTGCCAGTGAGTTTATGTAGCCATACAAGTGAAATTGGAAGGGAATCAGACCAGAAATAGGCCGCCATGATGCTACCAGGCGGCTATCTTAACCAGGACTTTGGTTCACGTAAATGCACATAGAGAATAGTAGCTGAATTAGATGAGCTTGCATAGATTCTTTTGAATGTTTTAACAAAACAAACATGCCAAGTAATTAAAAACTAGCAAGATCCGGGCAGAAACAGCAAGGAGTGGCAGGATGCAGACTTAGATACATCCAAGGCCAGTGAGCTAAGGACGAAAACAAAGATGTATAGAAAAACCAGCTGGATGTTATCAGTGACCATGCCGGGGAGGTGGATATGGACAGGATCTAGCTGGGTGCTAAGTTATCCAATTGTCATAATAAAGTGAAAGCTGCCAATTTACTGCCAATTTATGGAATGTCTTTGTATTTAGCAAGGGGAAGGTACAAACCCATGTGGGGTAGACAAGTGTAACCTGAGGGTGGGCTATGGGAATGTACCTGATTATCTATTCATGTATAAAAAGTTATGTCTGCATGTTGTTCGAGCTCAGTCTTTGCGATTCAATCCTGTCTGAGCATCTGTGACATCACAATAAAGTTTGCCTTTCCTGAAGAGACTCGTGTCCAAGCAGTCATTGTCCGCGCCAGCTCGACTTTACTCCCGAGTGAACCAGGTGGATTCCGGTAACATATTTTGGGGGCTCGTCCGGGATTGGTCGGCCTCGGATCGGCGGTGACTGCTGGACAGTAGCAATTGACTGCAGGCCTGAGGGGTCCCGAGGCTGGGTGTCCATTGAAGGTGAGCTGACATCTGCAGGCACCAAGCAGGATTTCCTGTTAAGTGGAGCTCAACTCGTCTCTAACAGACCCCTGGCCCGGGAACACTGGGACCCACCGAGTCTGAGGAAACAGTGTCCGGCGCAGTGTTTGAATAAGGTAAAATTGGTATTGTTTGAGACACGTTTGTTTGATACTCCAACCTTGGTTGGGTAAGGGGACCCAGGGCTCACGGTTCCATTGGCATACCGGTCTTTCGCTGTGGGCACTAGGACCAGTTCGCTGCACCTTAACGGCCGCTGGTTGCCATGCTGCCACACACCGCTAGAGCGGATGTCAATTTGGTATTTTGTATTTGGATTAAGGTATTGTTGTGAGACCCCACGAGGAACTCGTTCCACGTGGACATTTGTATTTGTTTTTGTAAGCTACACGTGGCAATAGGAGGAGGAAAGATATTGAAGGTGGGCTGAGAGCCCCGCATAGTGGCTGCTACGTATCCTTCCTAAAATAAGGGGATTCCTGGTGGGCTGATAGCTCAGGGTCCAGTGGTAATTATTGAATAAGGGTGTTTTGTTTGGTTGATAGCCCCGGGCAATTGGATAGGGCTGGATACGTAGCTCTTTTGATAAAAGGGGCATATCGTGGAAACTGTTTTGTATTGTTTTGTGCTGAATGTATCTGGTATAGTACGTGTTAAGACTGCTGAGAATGCTGAGAGTGAGTGTGCGCCTACTTGCTTAGCAAGGAAGCAAATCTGAGAGTGGACTCTGGTGGTACATTTCCAGCTCAGGCGACTGCCGTTGGCTACCTAAAGAGGAAGCGAATACGTTACAATTGAACTGTTGATTGAAATACCAGACTGTCAATTTAAATTGGTTCTGTTAAAAATGTTGTTTGCATTGTGAAGAAATTACTGTTAAAAAGAGTAAATATGGGTAATGAGTCATCAAAACCCAAGAAGGCGAAGGATGGTGAAACACCTTTAGAATATATGATGCATAATTTTAAGGCACTATACAAGAGGCACCACTATGGTGTTGAATTGAGTAAAGAAAAGCTGCAACAATGTGCACCATTGTTTGGCCAATATTAGTCCCAGAGTGGCCGGAACAGGGATCCATGGATCCAGTGTTAATACAGAAGATGCACTCCCAAATCACCGTGAGATATGGACACCCAGACCAGTACCTATATATAGATATCTAGAGGTAGTGTGTTAGAGATAAAAGCCATTTCGTTATGTTAGCAGGGCAAAGAAAGAAAGGTAAATATAAATATTAAATTATAAATAAGTATAAATATAAATATAAATATGAGTGTGGGGATAAATCTATGTATATTTAGTGTTTTAATTTTAATATACCAGTAAATTAAACAAAGATAAGTTACAAGCCCTGTGTGTGGAACATGTAATGATCTGCAGGAGCCTCTGAGCCCCCCCCTCTTCCCTCCAGACCAGAAGAAGAGATGATCAATGGACCAGATGGTAATCTAGAAGGTTTAAACAAGAATGATTACAGTACTGTATAATTTGTGTATGTAATTCGGACTGGCCATCCGGATTTTATGTCTGTACTGTCCTGTGTGAGTATTGAGTCAGAGAATGTTATTAACGGATAATGTGTGGTGTATAATCGAATGGTTTTATGGTAGAATGTTTTTGTCTGACTGCGTCTATAATTGATCAGGGAGCTATATGTCCCATAGCTGCCAAGTAGGAAGAAACTACTCGAATATATATATATATATATAATATTATATATATATATATATATATATATTGTGCTATTTTTAGTCTATCAAACTGTTAAAGAGTAAAGTGTGCTAGTAGTTACGAAAGATCTTTGTAATCATTTTTGGGTGTTAATTTAGAATGTGATGGCTGAGAAGTAATGAGATTTTCCTCCACTAACAGTTTCCTCTGTATTTGCCCCCCTTTCTTTAGCCCACACTATCTGCACAGAGAGGAGGGAGAGACTAAGCTCTCTGATAAACAAAGGAATTAACCCTTATATGTTACTGCGACGAATTTAGGTTTACCAAAGAAAGAAAAATTATTTTAAATTGCTAATTAGTTTAAATAAGAGTTTATAAAGATAGCTAATTTTTATGTGTGCTACAATAGAATGAATGAAGCCTGTCGAGTGCGAGATGTATGTTTATATTTTGCGTTGATATATTTGGTTAGGTCTGTCTTGACAGACTATATAGAAATAGTTTTATATAATCTAGACTATATGTAAGAACGTCATATTGTCTAGTATTTTTGTCCGGTTGTTTCTGGCAACGTTGCGCAATGTGCTAGATTATTCCAGAAGCTCTAGTTTTGTTCATATAACTATAATTAAATAAAGGAAGGTGTCCTGGTTTTTATATTATTACAGAATAGAACAATGATGTGTATTCATAATGCAATATGTATCTCATGAAGTAAATTTAAAGTATATAGTATATGCTTTTAGATCCAGTGTATTTCCGGTGTATTTCTTTTAGATCCAGAAGATTATTGTCCACCAATATATAATAAAATTTGTTAACCAAATAAATGGAAATATATGAAAAAGATTACAAATATTAAGTTAGTTAATTAACTAGAATCTGTGTGTCTGGTGTAACGTTTATTGTGTTTATCGTAGTATTGACAGAATGCAGGAATATTGAGATATTTTATGAATATAGTACGGTCAGAAGACGAGAACAGTGAAAAGAGCAGTTTCCCATATCGTTAAAGTATATCAAAATTGTGATTTAAAAAATGCAGTTAAAATATTACAGGAATGTTAGGGAAAGAATAGATAAATTAAACTGTATTTCTATGCAATTTCTGATGAAATGGTTATTCTATTGTTATAATAATATTTTAAATGATTACTAATTTATTTTTGAAGTGTTATTAAGAGTCTGTTTTGGCTACGGGAGTAGGACCTTTGTAGATATTGTGTAACTATATAGACGGTCCTTCTCTTTGACTAAAATGTATAATCTGTTTTTGTATATATACAGTGGCAAGAAAAAGTATGTGAACCCTTTGGCATTACGTGGAGTTTTGCATGAATTGGTCATAAAATGTGCTCTGATCTTCATCTAAGTCACAACAATTTGAAAAACACAGTCTGCTTAAAATAAAACACCACAATTATATGTTTTCATGTTTTTAGTGAACAGAACATGTAAACATTCACAGTGCAGGGTGGAAAAAGTATGTGAACCTTTGGACTTAATAACTGGTTGACCCTCCTTTGGCAGCAATAACCTCAACCAAACATTTCCTGCAGTTGCAGATCAGACCTGCACAACGATCTGGAGTAATTTTGGACCACTCCTCTTCACATAACTGTTTCAGTGTAGCAATATTCTTGGGATGTCTGGTGTGAATCACTCTCTTAAGGTCATGCCACAGCATTTCAATCGGGTTGAGGTCAGGACTCTGACTGGGCCACTCCAGAAGGTGTATTTTGTTTTGTTGAAGCCATTCTTTTGTTGAATTACTTGTATGCTTTGGGTCATTGTCCTGTTGCATCACCCATCCTCTGCGGAGCTTCAGTTGGTGGACAGTTGGTCTTACGTTTTACTGCAAAATGTCTTGATAAACTTTAGAATTCATTTTTCCATCAATGACAACAATCCGTCCAGGTCCTGAGGCAGCAAAGCAGCCCCAAACCATGATGTTCCCTCCGCCATGTTTTACAGTGGGGATGAGGTTTTGATGTTGGTGTGCTGTGCCTTTTTTCTCCACACATAGTCTTGTGTGTTTTTTCCAAACAACTCAATTTTGGTTTCATCTGTCCACAGAATATTTTGCCAGTAGTGCTGTGGAACATCCAGGTGCTCTTTTGCAAACTTCAAACGTGCTGCAATATTCTTTTTGGACAGCAATGGCTTCCTCCGTGGTGTCCTCCCATGTACTCCATTCTTGTTTAATGTTTTCCTTATTGTAGATGTGTCAACAAAAATGTTAGCATGTGCCAGAGATTTCTGTAAGTCTTTAGCTGATACTCTAGGATTCTTCTTTACCTCATTAAGCATTCTGCACTGTGCTCTTGCAGTCATCTTTACAGGACGACCACGCCTAGGGAGAGTAGCAACAGTGCTGAACTTTCTCCATTTGTAGACAGTCTGTCTTACCTTGGACACATGAACATCAAGGCTTTTGGATATACTTTTGTAACCCTTTCCAGCTTCATGCAAGTCAACAATTCTTGATCGTAGGTCTTCTGAGAGCTCTTTTCTGCGAGGCATGGTTCACATCAGGCAGTGCTTCTTGAAACCAGTAAACCCAAACCTGGTGTGTTTTTTTAAAGGGCAGGACAGCTTTCAGCAACACCTCCAATAATATCACACTGATTGGACTCAAGGTTGGCTCACTCCTGGCTCCAATTAGCTCTTGGAGAAGTCATTAGGCTAGGGGTTCACATACTTTTTTCCACCCTGCACTGTGAATGTTTACATGTTATGTTCAATAAACACATGAAAACATATAATGTTTGTGCTGTATTATTTTAAGCAGACTGTGTTTTTCAAATTGTTGTGACTTAGATGAAGATCAGAGCACATTTTATGACCAATTCATGCAAAACTCCACGTAATCCCAAAGGGTTCACATACTTTTTCTTGCCACTGTATGCCACTGTATGAATCTAAGCAAGCATGGGATAGGCATAAGGCTATCCTAAACAAAAGATAAATCCAGGTAAAGTATCCATGTAATTGGGCAGACTAGATGGGCCGAAAGGTTCTTATCTGCCGACATTTTTCTATGTTTCTATGTTTCTATGTCTGAAGGTCCCGTCCAGTATTTGAAATGAGATTCTCTGGCAAACTGAAAGCCCAAATTGCGTTCCTTCCCAGGGGTCACGCTAGATTAGATCTGAGAGTGGCGGCTCTGTTCAGCAGCATAACCCGGCCAGCCTCGAGACCCAACCAATAAAAATTGCAGTAATTCTGCCCAGAGAAGAAGAATAGCGCACAGCACCAACCACGCCGGTTGCACCAGACCTGTACGCACTACTACTGGGCAGTCCTGGAGTGTGGGTGGAAGATAACCCACCAGGCTTAGCTGTCAATATCCCTCCCGTCTATGTTGAACTCAAACCTGGTGCAGTACCCGTAGCTCTAAGACAGTATCACATACCTGTCACGGTGGCAGTACCACCAGGCACGCACCACCCTATACTTGCCCTCCGATCCTTGGAAGTGGACGGTCTGTAAATATATAGCCCTATGAATATAACTCGCAGGAAGGTGAGGTCAAGGTTCCTGAGAGAAGCCCCTATATGCAGAGATGCACTGTAAACTGCAAGGGCAGGTGAAAGCAACACAGGGTTAACTAAAGACCTCTGTACGGCAATACCAAAGCTTACCCTGCACTGAAAGGCCGGTCTTTAGGATAGCCAGATCTAATCTAAAGGAAAGTATTACCTTGAAGCCATACAGAGTCTTTTGTTGTATGCAGATGACAGGGTTTCTTGGAAACGGTACTGACAAGGAATATAATATAGAGGAGTCACATAGAGGAAAGCCAAAGGTCATAACCAGAGAAAGTACGTCATATAGGATACAGGAATCAGAACCAGAAGGGAAGTCAGCCAAACCAAAATCAGTAACCGGGAAATCTGAATGGAACTTAAACAGCAAAACAAAGTACAGCAATAGACAGGACTAAATACACAGAAGGAACTGACATAAACTGGAACAGAAATATTAGAGGCAAAAACTGAACAAGGATGAACAAACGGAGAATATCAGGAACACAGCAAGGAGCTCTCAGGACACAGGACGCAAGGAGAGCAGGCAAAGGAAAAATGAACCAGCAATGTCCTATAGGTACATTGCTCTAATATAGTCAGGGGAATCAAGGCAAGGGTAAACAGGGGAGCAGCACACAGAACACCAATTAACCCCTGGGAGGCCACCCAGGAATTGGCAGCAACAGAAACACAAGGGAAAATACACAATATACAAATACAGAGGGCAGGAAGACAGGTATGCCAGCATGGAACGTGACAATACCACAAAAAGCCAAACAAAATATCCAGACACATTTATTGAAAGATCACAGGATATTGAAATTTTGTGTGTCACCATGGAATACACCATCATTGCCAGTACAGAAAGAAGGGACTCAGAACTACCGTCCAGTAGGCTTGTGCACCGATTTTTTTTTCGGTTCGATTCGGTTCGATTTTTCGGATTTTTAAACTTTTCGATTCGGCTCGTTTCGACCGATTTCGGTTTCGATTCGATTCGGTTCGGGCCGTTTTTCGGGTACATTTTTTTTCAGAATATCGACCATTTTTCGTATTTTCGTGTCACTGTGCTAGGTTTTTGTATCGACTTTTCGTAATTTCGGAAATTTTCGTTTTTCGGAATTGCACATTTTTCGGAATATCGACCATTTTTCGTATTTTTCGTGTCATTTTGCCCGTTTTTTGTATCGACTTTTCGAAAAATTTTCGTTTTTTCAAAATTTTCGTTTTTCGGAAAATTTTCGTTTTTCAGAACATCTGTTCTCCTCGTTTGACACATTTCAAGTCCATTCGAAAAATCCGAAAATATTTTGTTTCGGCTCGGAAAACATTTCGGATCTGAAATTTTCGGATCTAAAATGTTTCGGAAATTCGGCCGCATCCAAAAACACGAATCGGGAAATTTCGTGAAAATTCCGAAATTCCGAAACCCGAAACGCACATCCCTACCGTCCAGTCCAAGATTTAATGGCAGTTAACGAAGCTACTGTAACCTTACACCCTGTTGTCCCCAATCCATACATTTTATTGGCATTAATCCCTGGAGATACAAAATACTACAAGGTGCTTGATTAAAAAGACGCATTCTTTTGCATCCGCCTTGCTCCCGCAAGCCAATCTCTTTTTGCATTTCAGTGGGAAGATTCCAAGTCAGGAGCGCATCATCAGATGACGTGGACACGCCTTCCTCAAGGCTTCAAGAACTCGCCCACGATTTTTGGTTGCGCACTCAGCTAGGACCTCCTGTCCTTCAACGCTCAGCCAGACAAAGTTGTCTTATTGCAATATGTTGATGATTTATTGCTTGCTTCCCCCACAGAAAAAGACTGTCTAACTGCAACCAAAGCACTTTTGCATTTACTATGCCAAGCAGGCTACAAGGTTTCCAGAAAGAAAGCACAAATATGTAAACAAAGTGTATAGTATCTAGGTTTTCAATTAACAGGTACTAAGCGTGCACTGGGAGCTGAATGGAAGGAAGCAGTCTGTCGTATACCCCAGCCAAAGACACGCAGGCAGACCCGTGAGTTCCTAGGTGCCACTGGATTCTGCCGTCTGTGGATCCCCAACTTTGCTGAAATTGCCAAGCCCCTCCATCAAGCTACCAAGGGGGGAGAGCACGATCCATTCCTCTGGGAGGAAGAACAGACTGCGGCCTTTCTGAAACTGAAGACCCTCTTAATGGAAGCCCTGGCATTGGGTCTGCCAGATCATAGCAAACCCTTCCAGCTCTACATGCATGAACACAACCAGACAGCAACAAGAGTTCTGATCCAGAATATGGGGTCATGGCCAAGGCCTGTGGCATGTGGCCTACCCTCCTTGTCTGAGAGCTGTGGCGCTACAGCAATGCTGATCTCAGAAGCTGACAAGTTGACTCTGGGACAGGTTCTTCATGTCAAGGTGCCACATGCAGTCAAAGTCCTGCTGGTTGTTAAAGGCAGTTACTGGGTCAGCAATAGCCGGTTGATGAAATATCAAGCAATGATGTGTGAGAATCCACAGGTTCATTTGGGCCTCATCGCTACTTTGAATCGTGCTATGTTACTACCTGACTGTGAGGAAGATCCAGACGATGAATGCCTTCAAGTCATGGAAGAAGTATTCAGTAGCAGACCAGATTTGAAAGACGTACCCCTAGACATATACGACCTACAACTCTTCACTGATGGTAGCAGCTATATTTATGGTGGAAAGAAATTGTCTGCTATGCAGTTGTCACGACAAATGGAATTCTAGAAGCAGACTCCTTACCGGGCCACCCGTCAGCAGAAATACTGGCTTTGACACTAGAAATTTCCGAAGGCAAGAGAGTGAATATCTACACTGACTCCAAGTACACCTTTATGACTGTCCATGCACATGGTGCACTCTACAAGGAAAGAGGCCTCCTCTCTTCATCAGGAAAACAAGTCAAGTACGCTGCAGAGATTTCAGCTCTTCTGGAAGCTGTATGGAAACCCAGGGCTGTCAGTATCATTCACTGCCGAGGTCACCAGAAAGGTCATGATGATGAAATACCCAAAGGAAATAGATTAGCAGACCAAGCTGCAAAAGCGGCAGCAAAGCTGCCAACATATGACTGTCAAGTCTCCAAAATCCTCCTCTGCAGGCAAGATGAAGATATCTCTAGGCCAAACTATGAATTCTACATGAATTGGAGATGATTCGAACCTTATGGTGAATTTATCGAAATTATTCTTCGCAGATGGAATGAAGACTTTGACTTACTAGAGGACAATCACGACTGCATTCAGTGGCTCTTCCCTACTCTGGAACAAGGTCGAAATTTCTACTCCAGACCACTGACCCCTCAAGAAAAGAATCTCATGTGTAACACCTCAGAAATTCAGCAGCGACTCCTTCGAGCTTACAAGATGATGCTGAAGTTCTTCGGCGTAAAATTAGTGGGGGAGGATGGAGAAGACACGAAAGTAACTGAAGTTAAACGAGCAGAAAATTTCGCCAAGCATTTTGACAATTTGACAATTAACACTCATAATAATTTGAGAATTACTTGTGTCCTGTTGAGTCTGGGAGAATTAGGAGCTGAAGAATACCAAACCCCACTGGTAAAGTTTCTCCTCAAGGAGATCCTTATTGAACATCGTCTGTCAAACATGAAGAAGAGTGCAATGGACTTCTTCATGCCAGGTGTGAGAGATGCACAGAAAAGAAAAGACCTACTGTACTTTGCCTGGCTACACTACCAGCCAAAAGAAGAATTTATGTGGGGAAGACAGGAGGAACTTGAAAGATACAAGGCCAAACCTTCAATGGTAGCCCCGTTACTGCCAGCTCCCTTGAGCGAATGGACACCTGTGTATTCAGAAAAGGAGAAGAAATGGCTGTCAGAATAACCAGGAAAGTATGGAGAAGACGGATGGTTCCAGTTGGCAAGCAACCAAATAGTCCTCCCTGCAGCATTAGCTCCCGAAATTGTCAGAGCACTCAATGCCAGCACTCACGGAGGAAGAGAAATGATGGTACAAAAGTTGGAACTGCATTTTTACGTTTCTGGACTGTCGGTCGTCTGCAAATCAGTAGCCCAGCAGTGTGTGATTTGTGCCAAGAATAATCGAAGACGGGCCCATCACAGCCTCCAGGAAAGCAGCCTGTCGGATTATCCCCAATGGCATCACTACACTACAAATAGACTTTACGGTGCTGCTACCCTGCAAAGGATACAAGTATTTACTTGTGATGGTGTGCACCCTAACGGGGTGGGTTGAGGCCTTCCCAACCAGGACTGAAAAGACTGCAGAAGTAGTAAGAAGCCTAATGAGAGAAATCATTCCGCGCTATGGACTTCCACTCGAAATAGGGTCAGATAACGGCCCAGCTTTTGTACAGAACTGTTTGCAACAGCTTGCTCGCCTGCTTGGCATAACCTGGAAGCTACATACAGCCTACAGGCCCCAAGGTTCGGGAAAAGTTGAATGCATGAACAGAACGTTAAAGACTTTGATGTCGAAACTGTGCCAAGAAACGTCACTGGGCTGGTTGGAAGTGCTGCCGATAGTCCTATTGTATATTAGATGCAGGCCAACCCCCCAATTGAAACTAAGTCCATACGAACTCCTGTTCGGGCGGCCTACCCCTCTGATTAATGAGCCAAGGGGGACCTTCAGGCAATAGGTGAAACTGAATTGAATGAATAAGTATTGTTGTTGGGTCAAACAATGCAGAAATTGAATACCTGGGTCGGTGATAACTTATCTCACTTTTTGTTTCCATTATTGTATAAGTGTTGTCCAGGTAATTCGTTATGGAAGAAGGAGTGGAAGATTGGCCCACTAGGCCCAAAATGGAGGGGTCTTCAACTTGCTCTATTATCCACCCCCACAGCAGTGAAGGTGGCCGAGGGGGGTTTCGTGGATACACTGCTCCAGACTCAGACTAGTGACAGTAGCCACAGAGTCCTAGTGGGGACTAATTACCAGTGACTCTGATTTGTTCAAGGTATTTTTCATTCAAATGCAAATACTTACCTAGACCAGCAAGTAGGTCTTTTGTGTAACGTTGGGGGCTTCCAGCCTCTCCAGTGTGCTTGAAGGCAGCATGTATGATGCTGCTTGCTGACCAACACCCGGTTTAAATAGAGACAGGCAGGGAGGTGGCTGCATGAGGCGCGGCTTGAGAGGGGGGCGTGGTCTGGTGAAGGTCTTTAAAAACCCACAGTTCCTTCTAAGCAGTGCCAGATCGTGGTTATCCATACCTGAGCTCCTTGTACCTGAATTCTCTCGTGATTTAACCTGTTATTGACCTCTGCTTGTTTACTGACTATTCTGCCTTCCGTTGCCCTAGACTATTTTGTTGTACTACGCTTCTGCACTGATATCGACCCGGCTATTCCATTTGACTATTCTATACTCTGTATTCCTGATTCTGGCTCGTCTGACTACCCCCGTGTTGCTAACCTGGTTTTGTATTACAACATTGTCTTTGATTTACCCTTTCTGTCTAGCTAGTATACCTGGCCAATTCTAAGGACCAGACAGTTAGGGATTCTTCTACGGCTACACTGTTGGTAGCTTTTGGGCTCTGTGGAGTGTTGGGCTTTAAGGACTGCGTGGTGGGATCCGGGAACCGTGACATTTTGATGGCCATAATAATGCCTGACCACCTGCCAATGATGGAAAACCAGGAAACCCAGAGGGTAGCCCGTGAACCCATTATTGTTACTGTAATATTGAAGTGTGTAAGCATCAAAAGTTGTAAAATGATATGATTTCGAAACAAATTAATGCTGTTTTAAATGGTTTACGTGAAATGACAATGTATTATGAATGTTGTATTTTTATCCGAAATTCAAATGAAGAAGTTCCCGATTATTACCAGGTAATCCAGGGTCTCCAAGAAAAAGTTTTTCAGTTACAGAGCAAGGCTAGACAGATTGTGGCGGAAGGCTGGAACAATTTCCGGGGGTTCGGGTCATTCGGAGATTGGTTTGGATCCATGCTGGGATTTATCTCACGGATTGGATCCATGATAATGTTGACGATTGTGATCCTGGTAGTAGGGATGTTGCTATATCGCATTGGATTGTGCCTATGGCCATTATGTAAGAAGGTCTTGACACCCTCACAAAGTTATAGGACCAAAAATTCGTTGCAGCCACAAAGGATCCACAGTTGGTATGGAAGACTTCCAAATCCAGATACAACACTATAGAAAAATATTTATCAACTCTTGTGTGTGATGAATAAAAAGGTTTTATTCTATGGTGAGCACAGGAAAAAGACAACGTTTCGACCTTCACAGGTCTTTGTCAAGTCTAAACATACAAAGTATTTTGCACATATAAAGAGGTAACAGCAACAGGTGAAAAGGCAGCAATCAGGTTAATGATTCAATTGCAAGGAGGAGACTCTTTAGTTCCTCTCAAATCTTCTCCAATATTCAGCTCCAAATGGTTTAACCCCTCAGGTTAAGCTGGAACCTGTTGCATTAGCTGGAACCTATTGCATTAACTCAATACAAAACATGTGAGAAACAAAAAAGCATGCGAGAAATAAAAACAACATCAAAAAAATACCAGTATTGCAATATTATTAACTGTAGATATATTGAACAATATTATTCATATTAAATGTTTATTTTCCATTATATTATATAAATTTTTTATATTAATTTGAAATATTGTTTTTTTAACCCCTTAGTGACCGGGCGGTTTTACACAAATCCGTCCTTTAGTGACCGCTGCTGTTTTTACGTTTCTGCGCTGCTCGTGTTTAGATCAAATTTTCCTCTTACTCGTTTATTCAACCCACACATATTATACACCCTTTTTCCCGCCATTAAATGGACTTTCTAGAAATACCATTATTTCCATCATATCCAATAATTTAATATAAAAAAAATATGAAATATGATGAAAAAAATGGTAAAAACACACTTTTTCGTAATTTAATCCCCTAAAGCTATAACCACCAATAAAGACCCCAGCTAAATAATTTCCAAATTTTATCCCGAGAATAGAAATACCCAATTTTTACATGTTTTTACCTTTTAACCCTTTCACTGCTGAGCCAGTTCACCTATGTGCGCTGTGCTCATTCTGACCATTTTGTGCTAATTATTTTTAGATGACAGCCTAGGTCCTATTTAATTAAACTCCCCCCAGACAAAAAAACTTAAAAAAAAAAACATTTTTTTATTTTATTTAATTTTTTTTTTACTTAATTTTTTTTTTACATTTTTTTTTAAAACCAAACCTGGTCATGTTTGGTATCATTTGAAAGGCCATAATCAGGCCTTTCAAATGATGGCAAATATGACCATGTAGCTGCCATGGATCGGGAGATAAAGGGATCCTTAGGATCCCCTTATCTCTACATGGCAGCTAGAGGGTTAACTGGCCCACTGACATCCTCACACATATGGTGAGGTTGTCAGTGGGTGGGGGGGGACCTGGAGGCTTGGCTGACATCCAAGATGTCAGCCCCCCTCCAGGTTTGAATCGCGTTTTGGCGCCAATTGGCGCCGCAACGTGATCCGGCGGCGAAATGGTTAATGCCATACACCGCTGGAAAGGGGAGGCTCTCCCCTCTCCAGCGGTGCAAGCGGCATCTCCCTAGCTTTAATGGTTGGGGAGATAGAGGGCTCCGAAGGAGCCCCCCCTCCCCTCCATTGAAACACATGGGGGCACCTTCTGATGACGTCACCACGCAGCGTGGCGACGTCATCAGCCTCGCCTGCCCATGTAAATCACATGGGCAGGCTTCCTCCCTGTCAGATCGGCGTGGGATCCGACGAGGGAGGTGAGTATCGGGCGGGAGGGGGATTTGGCGCCGCTGACGTACCCTGTACGTCATCGGGTCTAAGGGAGACCCGAACACAGGACGTACAGGGTACGTCAGTGGTCGGGAAGGGGTTAAATGTTAATTTTTGATATGAAAAGTTTGCCTATGATGAACAAATAGTTCTGAATGCCCCATAACACTATGTGGAGATACGGTCAAGATTTTAGACTTAGGATCAAGGTTGTTTGACTAAGAATCAAGGTTCTTTTAAACTATTGCAAAAAAGGGGAGAGGTCAAAATCCCTATTCAAACCATGCGACTCAATGGTGTTCAGTCGATATATCCAAGAGAGTTCTTTCTTTTTGAGTGCCAGTTAGACATGTGCATTCGTTTTAGTACTAAAACGATTTAGTCCGAATTTTGGGATAATTTAGTTTTAGTATGACTCAAGAGAAACGAAACTGCTCAGTACAAAAAACGAAAGAAACTAAAACAAAATGCACTACATTTTAGTTTCAGTCCTTTTTGTGATATTACATTGATGAGTGAAGGAGACCAGCAATGAAGAGTGCAACATCCGAAGTTCTGCACCCTCCACATGCCAATGCAGTAGGATGTTCTATACAGATAGGGGCATTAATTAATGCAGGAGGATGTTCTATACATTATACAGAGAGGGGTATTAATGCAGGAGGATGTTATATACATTATACAGAGAAAGGTATAAATTGAAGAGGATGTTCTATACAGAGAGGGACATTAATTAATTCAGGAGGATGTTCTATATATTATACAGAGAGGGGTATTAATTAATGCTGGTGGATGTTGTATACATTATACAGACAGGGGTATTAATGTAGGAGGATGTTCTAAACATTATACAGAGAGGATCCTTTTTTTCAGCCCTTTAAATCCTGTGGCTGTGAGCGCTGAGATCGGCTGCTTGTTACATTATCTCTCAGTACAATGTATCAGGCTCAGTTGTTACAGTAACTGACTGTAACAGCACTCAGAGTTTCAGTAAAACAAGGAAATAATATTGTTCTAACCTCTTATATATAAAAATATTATTTACTAGTTTTACTGAAACTCTGAGCGCTGTGATGAGCAGCGAACAGTCAGTAATTGTAACAGCTTTGCCTGACACGGGGCAGTATTACAATGTTGGTGCTAACTTAACCAGAGCTGTTGTAAACTGAAAACCTCCATAGGCTCTAATGGCTCTGGGAAGTTTACAACAGCTCTGGTTAAGTTAGCACCAACTATGTAATATGGCCCACATTGTGCTGAGAGTGAGAGATACTGTAACAAGCAGCGATCTCAGCCCTTTGAGGAGCCACTACAATAGTAATTGTATCCATTGGTTTTCGGATGAATGAAATTAGTTTTCATACTAAAGAACTGAAAACGAATTTCTTTAGTAACTAAATAAATTGCATTTTAGGACTAATCCATTAGTTCAAAACGAAATTTTGTGCTGTGCACATGTCTAGTGCCAGTTCCCTATCACCACCCCTGATGGATTTATTAACTGTATCGATAACTTGGAACCTCACTTGGGAGATCTCATGGCCAAATGAAACAAAATGATGTGGTATGGGTAATTCTATCTTTTAAGACGGATATCGGACTTATGTTTAGTAATCCTATTTTTGACTTTTTGTGTAGTTTCCCCTACATATACCCAACCACAGGGACATTTGATTAAATAGATTACATATTGAGAATTGCATGTAAAGTGTTGTCCAATTTTAAAGAATGGTGTAGTGGGATCTCCGGTAGCACCAAATTCTGCTTGTACTAATTTTTCTCTCAGGGACCTACCTCTTTTATAGGACATTAATGGAGGTACACGAAATTCATGAACCATGGGATACATATCCCTCAAGATATGCCAATTCTTGCAAAGTATCTGTTTTAAGGCTCTAGAATGGGTACCAAATCTGGACACAAATGCCAATCTATCCTGTTTCACCCGCCGTCTGTTCACAGTTGTTGTTTTGTTTTCTACATAAGACAACTCTCTATGGAGGAGTTTTTGGGGATATCCTCTTTCCCCAAACCTTTGTACCATTTCTCCCAACCTTTGTTCACATAGATCTGAATCACTCACTATTCTTTTAACCCTAAGAAACTGACTGCGTGGCAGAGACTGTATAAGAGTCTCTGGATGTGCGCTGTCGAATCTAAGCAGGGCATTCCTGTCTGTAGATTTTCTAAATAGATCGGTCACAAAACGATCACCCCTCTTGATTATCATGGTATCGAGAAAACTGATGGTTTCAGTGCTCGAGACCATGGTAAAATCGATCGTAGAGTGTACACCATTGAGAAATGTCACAAATTCGTCGAGAACATCGGGAGGACCTTCCCAGATGAGGAAGATGTCGTCAATGAAGTGATACCAACACTTCACAAAATCAATATATAGCTGGTTGGTGTATACGGCATCTTCCTCAAACTGGGCCATAAAGATGTTGGCATATGTCGGCGCTACATTAGTGCCCATCGACATACCTCGTATCTGCATAAAGAAGCTCTTGTTGAATACAAAAAAATAATTTTATTTTTTACCGGAGCATACCAGGAGAGACAATTCAGGAGGTGCAGGTATAACCGACCAGCTGACACAAGATCTACCAGGGAGGTATGTGTCCAAGAAACCTCCACCCCATCAGAGCTTCTCCAAATACCGGAGACCTTAGTATACAATTTGTCGGACATTCCATTGTCGATTTCAGAAATGAATTGTACTCGCTAAGGGCTTGTCATTCTGCCCTAGTGAAAGAATTGACCCATTTGGTAATCAAGTAGACAAATTTTTTCATAAGATTCGCTTGAAAACTTTTTTGCACAACAACCTACAACTGAAATTACAACATCTGCTGCCACCTTTAGCTCTTCCGCTTTGGGGTTGAGAGCCAAGTATCATTTTAACCCTAAACGTAATGAAAATGCTGTTGAGACTTTTGTTGCTTTGGTCGAATGTGATGTTACTGATTTATTCACAGAACAGCATTTCTCTAAAAAATCATCAAATTTTTCCCATGATGAATGGGCTTCTCTACAGAAATTGCGTAAGAATAAACAAGTCACTGTTAAACCGGCGGACAAAGGATGTGCTGTGGTTGTACTAAATACATCTGATTATGTAGGTGAAATTCGCCGTCAAATGATATTGACACCTATGTGAAACTTGATAGCAACCCCACAAATGCAATTGTTGAAGCTATTTCAGTTGTAATTGGTGAAGCTGTTGATGCCAAAGTGATTGACGAAAAATTGTCTACATTTCTTTTAAAAAAACATCCAATTGTTCCAACATTATATATTCTTCCTAAGATACACAAGTCTTTGGTTTCACCACCAGGTAGACCTATTGACTCTGCTGTTGATTCAGTCCTGAGCCCGCTGCCCATTTTTTTGGACAAGGTAGCACGTCCCTATCTACAGCAGATTCCATCATTTATTTTGCATACTCATGATTTTCTTAAAAAGCTTGAAGAGATACCAGCTAATTCTCACAGCATACTTGTGAGTCTTGATATAACTAGCCTCTATACTTCTATTGAGAACCAAATAGGCATGGCGGCATTCACAAAAGCCCTGATGAGATTGGGTTATGATGAGATGAGATTAGATTTTTTGGTTTCTCTATTGCAAATTGTACTAGAAAATAATTTTTTTGTATTCGACAAGAGCTTCTTTATGCAGATACGAGATATGTCGATGGGCACTAATGTAGCGCCAACATCTTTATGGCCCAGTTTGAGGAAGATGCCGTATACACCAACCAGTTATATATTGATTTTGTGAAGTGTTGGTATCGCTTCATTGACGACATCTTCCTCATCTGGGAAGGTCCTCCCGATGTTCGATGAATTTGTGACATTTCTCAATGGTGTACACTCTACCATCGATTTTACCATGGTCTCGAGCACTGAAACCATCAGTTTTCTCAATACCATGGTAATCAAGAGGGGTGATCGTTTTGTGACTGATCTGTTTAGAAAATCTACAGACAGGAATGCCCTTCTTAGATTCGACAGCGCACATCCAGAGACTCTTATACAGTCCCTGCCATGCAGTCAGTTTCTTAGGGTTAAAAGAATAGTGAGTGATCCAGATCTATGTGAACAAAGGTTGGGAGAAATGGTACAAAGGTTTGGGGAAAGAGGATATCCCCAAAAACTCCTCCATAGAGAGTTGTCTTATGTAAAAATCAAAACAACAACTGTGAACAGACGGCGGGTGAAACAGGATAGATTGGCATTTGTGTCCAGATTTGGTACCCATTCTAGAGCCTTAAAACAGATACTTTGCAAGAATTGGCATATCCTGAGGGATATGTATCCCATGGTTCATGAATTTCGTGTACCTCCATTAATGTCCTATAAAAGAGGTAGGTCCCTGAGAGTAACATTAGTACAAGCAGAATTTCATGGTACCGGAGATCCCACTACACCATTCTTTGGTAGCCCCAAACATGGTACTTTTCCCTGCCTAAGTTGCTCTTGTTGTAATGCTATTATCAAAGGTGACTCATTTGTGCACCCACACTCTGGTCAAAAATTTAAAATTCAACAATACTTTACATGCAATTCTCAATATGTAATCTATTTAATCAAATGTCCCTGTGGTTGGGTATATGTAGAGGAAACTACACAAAAAGTCAAAAATAGGATTACTAAACACAAGTCCGATATCTGTCTTAAAAAGATATAATTACCCATACCACATCATTTCGTTTTATTTGGCCATGAGATCTCCCAAGAGAGGTTCCAAGTTATCGATACAGTTAATAAATCCATCAGGGGTGGTGATAGGGAACTGGCACTCAAAAAGTAAGAACTCTCTTGGATATATCGACTGAACACCATTGAGCCGCATGGTTTGAATATGGATTTTGACCTCTCCCCTTTTTTGCAATAGTTTAAAAGAACCTTGATTCTTAGTCAAAAAACGTTATCCTAAGTCTAAAATCTTGACCGTATCTCCACATAGTGTTATGGGGCATTTAGAACTATTTGTTCATCATAGGCAAACTTTTCACATCAAAAATTAACATTTAAAAAACAATATTTCAAATTAATATTAAAAATTAATATAATATAATGGATAATAAACATTTAATATGAATAATATTGTTGAATATATCTACAGTTAATAATATTGCAATACTGGTATTTTTTTGATGTTGTTTTTATTTCTCGCATGCTTTTTTATTTCTCACATGTTTTGTATTGAGTTAATGCAATAGGTTCCAGCTTAACCTGAGGGGTTAAACCATTTGGAGCTGTATATTGGAGAAGATTTGAGAGGAACTAAAGAGTCTCCTCCTTGCAATTGAATCATTAACCTGATTGCTGCCTTTTCACCTGTTGCTGTTACCTCTTTATATGTGCAAAATACTTTGTATGTTTAGACTTGACAAAGACCTGTGAAGGTCAAAACATTGTATTTTTCCTGTGCTCAATATAGAATAAAACCTTTTTATTCATCACACACAAGAGTTGGTAAATATTTTTCTATAGTGACACCCTCACAAACACAGAAGATACCATTGATGATTACTCCTGATTTGTTCCCAATGAAGGTGTTGCCCCCGAAGTACGAGGTATTCAAGAATGAAACAGGTGAGGTGTAGTGGCTAAGAGTCTCAGGAAAGAGAACCTGAAACTCTAGCCAAGGGGGAATGTAAGGGAATCAGACCAGAAATAGGCCGCCATGATGCTACCAGGCGGCCATCTTAACCAGGACTTTGGTAAATAAAATGCATAGAGAATATTAGCTGAATTAGATGAGCTTGCATAGATTCTTTGGAATGTTTTAACAAAACAAACAGGCCAAGTAATTAAAAACTAGCGAGATCCGGGCAGAAACAGGCAGGAGTGGCAGGATGCAGACTTAGATACATCCAAGGCCAGTGAGCTGGGGACAAGAACAAAGATGTATAGAAAAACCAGCTGGACGTTATCAGTGACCATGCCGGGGAGGTGGATATGGACAGGATCTAGCTGGGTGCTAAGTTATCCAATTGTCATAATAAAGTGAAAGCTGCCAATTTACTGCCAATTTATGGAATGTCTTTGTATTTAGCAAGGGGAAGGTACAAACCCATGTGGGGTAGACAAGTGTAACCTGAGGGTGGGCTATGGGAATGTACCTGATTATCTATTCATGTATAAAAAGTTATGTCTGCATGTTGTTGGAGCTCCGTCTATGCGATTCAATCCTGTCTGAGCATCTGTGACGTCACAATAAAGTTCGCCTTTCCTGAAGAGTCTCGTGTCCAAGCAGTCATTGTCCGAGCCGGCCCGACTTTACTCCCGAGTGAACCAGGTGGATTCCGGTAACAAGATCACCTGACAGGCTACTCACCCCCAATTAACAAGCCACCAGACACTCACAGGAAAACAAAAAGCACACCAGAAAAAAACAAACCAATATCCCCAAAATGAGAAATTAAAAAAATGGATAAATAAACAAGAGGTTTTTCTCCCTCTAGAGATACAAACCACAGACCAGTACAGGTAGAACTGTTTTTAAACTCCACTTGAAAATAGCCCACTTAGGAAGCAGACCACTGACAAGCCCTTGTCAGCAAGCTCAGTGAGCTGCCAGTGAGTTTATGTAGCCATACAAGTTAAATCACCTGACAGGCTACACACCCCCAATTAACAAGCCACCAGCCACTCACAGGGAAAAAAAAAGCACAACAGAAAAAAACAAACCAAAATCCCCAAAAAGAGAAATTAAACAAATGGATAAATAAACCAGAGGTTTTTCTCCCTCTAGAGATACAAACCACAGACCAGTACAGGCAGAACTGTTTTTAAACTCCACTTGAAAATAGCCCACTTAGGAAGTAGACCACTGACAAGCTGTTAATGTAAATAGGTTTCCGGGTCAGGGGTTGTTGTTGTTGTCAGTTGCCTGAGTGGAAGAGCTGTGTCTGTACCAGCGAATAAAGAGAATAAGGAATTCATCCACCACCTGTCTCTGCATCAGTTATATGAAGATATTACAAAGACATGCACTGAAAACACACACACCCCCGCAGTCATTATACACACACACACGTGCACACGCACACATTCATACTATGCCTCATTCAATGCACACACAGTGGAGAAGGGTGAGACTGGGAACAAATTCCAAGTCTCCCTCTGTGATGCCTCTGCAGTGCTGCACTATCTTGTGGCCGGGATGCGCAGGGCTCCATGTAGTCCTATGACCTCTATCAGCTACATAGTTACAGAGTTACATAGACTGAAAAAAGACATGAGAAAGGACCTCTCCAACATAGAGGTTGTTGGCTAGGACATTTACATTTAAAACCAAGTCTTTAATGTTAAACCATATAACATATAACATAAAGCCTTCAGAAGGTATACAATGACAACAAAGGACAAAAAGGCTAATTAAAACCACAAACAAAATTGATTATAACCACTTCTTAAATATATAGTGAATTACCTCTAAAAGTGATTATATTACGAAATGATGTTATTAACCCTGTGTTTGATCCATTTAGATAGCTCCTATATATATATAGAGCATTCAGATCAAAAGGAGCGTAGCTGGATACAGGGTACCCTTTGAGGGATACTTTGGTTAATCTCTTTCATATATAATTTGTGCTTCAATATTCATTCCTTGATATACACATGATTAATTAAATAACCCATAAAGATTGTATAAGGGTAAACAAGGGTCCTGATGTATTTTAAGATTAGAAGCGTTTTCCACCACCTCTGCCCTTGGCTTAATGTTTATCACTTATTAGCATTATTGCTTAGTCAATTAGACCGAGTCTCGTTCGCCTTATTAACCTGTACACTCTCAATAAATCTTAATACCGCAGAGTTCTTAATTGATCACAAGTCTCAGCATTCCAAAAATTGTGTATATGGTAATTCTTATTAAAGCTAATTATTTAGCTCAACAAGCGGTGCTGTAATCTTACAGTTTTCAACCCAAACGCATTTGCATGATCTTCAGTTTAATCACTGTTTAGACCATTGTTTCCTGCTGAATTTAATTAGCCTTCCAAACTTTGCATCCACTTAGATCAAAATCGTAGTGCACTTAAGATCACAACGTTTTACTAATCATCTCATCGTACAAATTTTATACAGATTAGCTCCGCCGAAGTTTGGTCACCAGCCTTATTAACCTGATCAGTCTCAATAAATCTTAATACTGCGGAATCATAAGTCTTAGCATTCCAAAATTATATTGGTGATGCTTATTAACCCTTTCGCTGCTGAGGCGTTTCACGCCTCTGTGCTGAGGTCATATTTACCTGTTTCGCTCATCATGTTTAAACGTGTTTTGAAGGCTTATTTTAGTATATGACCCAGACATATTATATATCGTTCTTTCCGTCAGACTCGGTAGATTCATAATATGTCATTATTATATGTATACGTTATGTCATGTCTGTATATTATAACAAAAAATGCAATAAAATATGTATTTTCAATAATTTACAATGTGTTGTTAGAGATTATTGACTTCTTTAATAGGTCAGGGATATATTAATTATGACGCATATTTTTCTTATTGTTGATATACATAGATATATATATATTATTGACAGTGCCTCCAATACCAGTGGTATAAATTGGTATTTAACCCCTAACATAGGGATTAATAACCAATCAATGAATATACGTCTTAACAAATATATGGCGCGTTATCCCGAGTTCTTTTGATGCTCTCTAGATATTTTTAAACACAATAAAATCAATAAAGATATGAGACTGCGTAACGGTAAAACAATTCAAACCAAAATTTATTCACACGTCAAGTTTCATACAATCGTATGTTATCAACGGATTAGCAAACTACAATTTACAAGTGATTATAGATTGTGATTAGTAGCGATACTGCGACACGTAATAATCTAATGGACAGATATTTTAGGTTTATAGACCGCACCACAGATATACACGCCTCAATTCTTAAACACCAAACTCTATTCTATTCACTTAAACCTTTCCCATTATAAACCAATCCTCCACCTGGCTAAGATAAACACTCAGTTACTGGGCATCACCTGCAGCACAATTTATTATTGTGGGGGCCTATTCACTAAATGCAACTTCCTTCAGGGAGATACATAACACACTCGATAGGGAGACTATCGCTTCCACAGATCAATCACAGCACTTCATTCGATATACGTTAACCTAACGCTTCTTAATGACTTACAGTGCATGCATTCATTCGAAGGGCTGCAAGATGGATATGGAAGGAGTTATGCTAGGTTACGAATGGGGCGGACGGCAACTTGACATATAAAAGCTATTTCACGGTCCCAGCGTATCTCACTATAGGTATATAATTGATCTTTAGATGTCCACAACCAGTATTCTTGGAATATAAATAATTTCACTAAATTATGGCTCAAGTATGCAGCCGGTAATAGGTTTCTCCCTTAGCAGTCCTCTGCAGTGGACTGTAAAGGCAGAATTTCTATTCTACTGATTATTAGGCTCAAACAGCAAAATAATTCATTTATATTCCTTTAGTTTGTGATGGACATCTAAAGTCAGGACTATGCAATTAGAAAATAGATATCATATTATTCAGGTATACTTTACCATCTGGTTAGTGAAGATAGAGTGGTGGAAGATTAGGGTGTGGTCGGTCTTAAAGGGGCGGCCGATGGTGATTGCCTTTCTTCCCTCCAAGCGTCCCTCAGGTCTCTCCCCAAGCTTTTCTCAGTGTGTCTTTCTGCTCTGGAGTGTCCTCTCTATATAGTGGTCTTCCGCCCAGTTTTAGATCTAGCCCATCACTATGTGGCCTCATTTGATTGGAGGATATATATATTCATCAACTCCAGGGGTCTGTCCAGGTGTTATATTACCTGGCCAGCAGATGGCGCTCTCAGATCATCCATCAACCTTCTGCAGGAATTAATTTATGTGTTTGGCCAATCTTTTACTGGTTTGGGGTCTTTTATTCCTATATCCCGGGACTCCATAGATTTTATTAACAAATCAAAATTTATTTCTATTGTGGCATCGCCAGCATACTTCGCCACGGCGTGTGTGCATCTCATCCCCCTTTACTTATATCCACAGGGATGTGTATGTGAGGGGACATACAATCATTCATTCGTGGTATCGTTTTTAACAGTCACACGTTACCCGACTTAATCGGCTTCATGCGGGTTAGTACACCAGACATTCGTGATGATCAACTAAATGTGGTAGGGCCTCTGTTTTTATAAGATGCTAAAATTATCAGTTCTAACTAATAAATATTCTCATACCATATAGTACATATTGCCGAATAGCATAGCATTACAAGCTGGTTTACCCAAGCCATTTAACCTTCTTTGGGTTTTTTTTCTTTATTGGGCAACCTATTGTTCCATGTTTACGTGTTCTTTCAGAGTTTCGATCTGACGAAATAAACACCATACTGAGATTTCTATCTTAGTTGTCATTGTGTTCCCTTACTTTTAAACCATTTGATCTAACCCCTGTTTGGTTGTAACAAATAAATAAAATAAACAGAGTCCATTAGACCGTCTTTGATCAATGTTAAATGTCCTTTCTTGTATGCGTAACACTAACGAGTTTAGCTTGTCTCTTGTTCTTGTTATATATTAATGACGCAGACAAGTTGTTCGTGTGGCGCAATTCCTGGCCCCAAATTTAAACATTCCTGCGTTATAGAAATTTTATATCTAAAAAGGTCTGACAGTGTAAAGTGTTTTTTTTCACATTTTAACATGCGAGCAATTGCGGTTATATTTTGTATGGGGTGCGCTTGTTAAAAAAATTAGAGATGGGGTCTCGTTACATTTTTTTTTGGGGAAAATTACGCGATTTTTAACAAACGCACCGCATACAAAAATCGTTAGTGCAGCATCATTGTTCACATTATAATTGAAATGGGAACAATATTGCTGCATTAACGAACCAAAAAAAAGAAAAAAAAATGTTTATTTTTTTTTTTTATAATTTTTTTTTAAATATATTTTTATTTTTAATTTTTTTTTAAAAACTTTTTTCACTTTCATGTTTGGTATCGTTGGAACGGCCATGCTCTGGCCGATCCAACCATACCAAACATTAACCCCTAACTGCCACGGATCGGGAGATAGGGAGTTCCAATGAACTCCCTATCTCCACCGTTGGTGGCAGTTAGGGGTTAACTCTAGGACTGGCGTCATCGTGCTACGCACGATGACGCCAGTCCTCAGGGGGAGTTCCTGGAGGCTTGGCCGACATCCAAGATGTCGGCCAGCTCCGGGAAAGGATCGCGAACCGGCGCTTTTCAGCGCCGATTCGCGATCTAGCTCCCCAGGGGTTAATGCCAGGCACCATTTGGAAGGGCAGGCTGTGCCCTTCCAAATGGTGCCTGGGTTAACCCCCGCAACGCCGCCGATCGGGAGGGAGAGAGGTCCGAAGGACCTCCCCCCTCCCTTTCAGGCGCCTCCTCTGCACATGCGGGGGGGCGCCTGAATTAGGTGTCATCGCGCTGCCGCGATGACACCTAATTCCGGCGGCTGCGGTTCCGGATGCCGGACTGACATTGAGGATGTCAGCCCACACCGGGGGGGGCCAGCGATCGGCAGGAACCCGGCCGAACGCTGACCCCAATGGGAGGACGCGCTCAGCGCGTCCTCCGCACAGCAGCGGTAATGCGGAGGACGCGCTCAGCGCGTCCTCCACATTGAAGTGGTTAAGGATAATTCAGATATTAAACAGTGCTGTGATCTTAAGGTTTCAATCTAACCGCATTTGCATGATCATCAGTTCAATCACAGTTTAAACCATTATTTGCTGCTGAATTTAATCATCCTTACAAACTTTGCATCCACTTAGATCGAAATCATAATGCACTTTGGATCACAACGTTTGGTTGATCATCCGATAGTACTAATTTTACAAAGATTTGCTCAGCTAATATTGGTATCATATATAGTTTAGATTGAATTATATATTAAAGCGGTTATTTCTTAATGTTTAATTATTTCAAACGGTAATATATTCAGGTTTAATGCTGTGATCATTAATTAGGATCATCGATCATATACATCCAATAGAGCATAAGCAAATGCTTAAATAGCACTATATCTTTAGGCACACTTTTAAACTCAGGTCATGCAATGTTATTCTCTATTGTTCAGGATCCTTAATTTTTGCCCTCATTAGCCACAAAAGGAGGAAAACTAGCAGTTCCAATCATTCATGAACTCTTCATTGGTTATCAATTCTCGAAAGAGATACTATTAATTCGGGTATCAATAACCCACCAAAGATTCTTATTTATATCAAAGAAATCATTCAATCATCATTTTGTTTTGAATTCTTTACAATGAAATATTCAGTCATTCGTTGGTATCTTAAATTAAGATTTTGATCATTCATTTAGCATCCGACGCGCGTTTCACATACGTGCTCCTCAGGAGGTGATCTGTGTTTGTACCTCAAGCCATAGCCCAATCTGCCTGGGTTAACCTGGGGGAACCCCTACGGTGCGCAGCCCTTATCTCGGGTCTCGGCGCCAGCTCGTCTGTTCCCACCTCCCAGAGCCTCTCCCTGTCTGGCCAGCGCCCGGCCCCCCCTGTGGTGTGAGCGCTCCTTGTGGCTTTCTGCCCGAGTTTGGGGTTTTACCAGGGATTTCGGGGTGATCCCCTGGGAGCGGTGGCATGCTGGGGGTACAGCCTGGTAGCTCGGGTCCGGGGGCTGGTTTAGTCCAAAAGGCGCCCGGATCGGATCCACGGAGCCCGAGCTGCGAAGGGGGAAAGTTCGGCGGCTGTACCCGAGCAAGAGTCACTGGTTGCCGGCCGCGCTCCCAGCGAGGGATCCCTGGTCGGCGTTCGGGTTTCTCGGGGTGTTTCGTTCTATAATTCGCACCCCCGTAAGTACCTATTTTTAGGAGCCCATTGGCCAAGAAGCGCTCTTCTGCGTGGTTTCCACGCTGCGGGGCAAGGCGGGCAAGTTTGGGCGGCTTGGCAGAGACAGTCAGCGGCGGCTCGAGGCATTCACAGACCAGGCGTCTTCCCGGGGCTGTGGACAGGCGGGGAACAGGTCAATCATGGGTAGAATTACAGGGGGAACTTATAAAAATACAACCTAACGAATTCTTTAATACACCATACTAAAACAACATTTTTTAATTTTGTACCACGCTACGGTATAGTGGCGGCCGTTCCGCCACACATCTCCCCCAAGTTTCCTGATGGCAGACCCGGTGAGACCCTCTTCGGGTCCGCTTGGGGATGTCCATGGCCTCCACCCACCCTAAGTTTCAAGCTCAGTCTGGCGGGATAGTCCGTCCGCATTGCCATTTTGCTTTCCAGGCCGGTACTGGATGGTAAAATTGAAGGACTGGAGGGCCAGGCTCCACCGCAAGAGCCTGCCGTTGTCCCCGGCCACCCGTTTCAGCCATACCAGGGGGTTGTGGTCCGTGAGGACCGTGAAGGAGCGCGCATACAGATACGGTTGCAATTTCCTCAGGGCCCATACCAGGGCCAGGCACTCCTTCTCGATGACCGCATAAGCCACCTCCCTGGGTAAAAGTTTCCGGCTGATGTAGGCAACCGGGTGGTCGTGCCCGTCTTCACCGACCTGGCTCAGCACTGCTCCCAATCCGAACATAGATGCGTGTGTGTGGACAACAAAACGTTTAGTGGAATCAGGAGCAGTCAACACGGGGGCTCCCACCAGGGCTCGCTTGAGCTGCTGGCAGGCTTCTTCACACTCCAGGGACCACAGTACCTGTCGGGGAAGGTTCTTGCAGGTCAGGTCAGTCAGGGGTTTGGCAATGGCGCTGTAGTTGGGGACGAAGCGGCGGTAGTATCCTGCCGTACCTAGAAAAGCCAACACCTGGGTCTTGGTGCGGGGAGTGGGCCACTGGGCAACAGCCTCAACCTTGGCGGGTTCTGGGCGCTGCCTTCCGCAGCCCACCCGGTGGTCCAGGTATGGACCTCGGACATGCCAACGTGGCACTTGTCTGGTTTGATGGTCAGACCGGCGGTGCCAAGGCGGTCCAGTACGGCCCGTAAGTGTTCCTCCCAGGTGTTGCTGAAGATAACTATGTCATCTAGGTAGGCGCTGGTAAAGTCTTGCTTCCCCTCTAGCAGCCGATCCACCATGCGTTGGAAAGTGGCCGGGGTATTCTTCATCCTGAATGGCATAACCCGAAATTGGTATAAGCCAAACGGAGTGATGAATGCGGTTTTCGGCACACCTTCCTCGGCAAGGGGAATCTGCCAGTACCCCTTACATAGGTCAATGGTGGTGAGAAAGCTTCCCTGGGCAATCCGATCTAGGAGTTCATCGACTCGGGGCATGGGGTAGGCGTCAGTGACAGTGTGGTCATTTAACTTCCTATAGTCCACACAGAACCTGGTAGTGCCATCCTTCTTGGGTACTAGAACCACCGGGGAGGCCCAGGGGCTCTCGGAGGGTTCTATTACCCCTAGGTCCAACATCTCACGGATCTCTTTCTGCATCCCGTCTCTCACTGCATCTGGGATTCGGTACGCCATCTGCCGCAAAGGGGCTTGACTCTGGGTATCGACCCGATGCAGGGCTACGGAGGTGTAGCCAGGACGGGATGAGAACAGGTCTCGGTGCTCCTGTAGCACCTGCTGAGCCTGTTCCTTGTGGCGGGGGGTGAGCCCCTCGCCCAGCCGGACATCGGCTATCCCCTGGGCGCTTGGATCCCCGGGCAGTACCGGCAGGGGGAGATCCTCCAGATCCCCCGCGTCCGGCGCGCAGATGGCGGCTACTGCCTCTTCCCTTTTCGAAAAACGGTTTTAGCATGTTCACATGAAAGGTTCTGTGTATCCTTTCATCTGAGCATCTAGCTGCGGTGAAGGTGGTATCGCAGATCTTTTCTATGATTTTGTAGGGACCTTCCCAGGCTGCCTGCAACTTATTTTGTTTGACCGGTCGGAGTGCTAACACTTTCTGCCCTATCTGGAAGGTGCGGTCCCTAGCCGACCGGTCATACCACCTCTTCTGCTTGGTTTGGGCCGCTTGGAGATTGTCCCGTACCAGGGCGGTCAATTCCTGCAGCCGGTCCCTAAACTCAAGCACATAATCTATGGCCGAGGTCCCCTCCTCGGCCAGAGCACCTTCCCAGTGCTCCCGGAGCAAGTCCAAGGGGCCGCGGACTCTCCGGCCATACAGTAGCTCAAAGGGAGAGAAGCCTGTGGCTTCCTGGGGTACCTCCCGGTACGCGAACAGAAGGTGGGGCAGATGGGGTTCCCCTAGTCCTTATGGGACATGGTAAAGGTGCGGAGAAGCTGCTTGAGGGTCCCGTTGAACCGCTCGCAGAGCCCGTTGGTCTGCGGGTGGTAAGGGGAGCTGTACAGGGGTTTAATCCCTCACAGCCTCCAGAGCTGCTGGGTCACCTCGGCCGTAAATTGTGTGCCCTGGTCAGACAGGATATCCTGGGAAATCCAACCCTGGAGAAGATCTGCAGCAGAGCTCCGGCAACGGTCTCTGTGTGGATATCCCGGAGGGCCACGGCTTCGGGGTACCTGGTGGCGTAGTCTACTATGGTCAAGATATACTTCTTGCCCGTAGGGCTAGGCACTGCCAAGGGTCCTACCAGATCCACCGCCACCCGTCTAAAAGGTTCTCCCACTATGGGCAATGGTCTCAGGGGAGCTTTCTTGGCATCCCCCCGCTTCCCTACTCGTTGGCATACCCCACACGTCCGACAGTAGTCCCTAACTTCCCCTGATAATCCAGGCCAAAAAAAACTCTGGGTCAGACGGTGCAATGTCCGCCGGTGCCCGAGATGGCTCGCAAGGGGAATAGGGGAATATCATGCGCGATCCTTAACAGATCGCGCCGATATTTCGCTGGCACTACCAGCTGCCTGTGGGGTACTCGGTCTATTCCCTGGCTCGTTCCCCCCGATGTCCTGTACAGCTTCCCTTGGTTCCAGGCAAATCTCACCTCCCCTAACCCTCCCGGGTCCCTCCCTGCTTGTTGTCGGTATGGGGCAAGGGTAATAGCGTCCCGGGTGGCTTGGGCAAAGTCCGTCGGGGAATCCCAGGTCAGGGCAGGGGCGTTGTCAGGGCCAAGTGGGGGTGTTGGTCTGGTCTGGCTTACCGTGGTCCCCTCGGAGTCGGTGGGTGGAGCCTTCCGTGCTTGATTGCGGGTGGTAACGGGGCATACCCCGCCAGGATGAGGGTCCTCAAAGGTGGAGGTCAGCAATCCCAGGTCGTTGCCAAGTAGGACCTCGGACGGTAGATTCTTCATGACCCCGACCTCCACGTCCCGGGCATTTGTGCCCCAATCTAGATGGACGCGGGCCGTAGGGATTCGATACACATGGCCGCCAGCGACTCTGACGGCCACCGAATACCCGGTTGAAGCAGCCGAGGGGATAAGATGGGACTGTGCCAGGGTAAGGGTTGCACCGGTGTCTCGCAGACCACTGGCAAGTTGTCCATTCACCCGAACTTGTTGGCGATGGTGTTGGCGGTTGTGCTGCGCAGCTGCTTGCACGGGGTTGGCCTCATGCAGGATGCCCCAGTCTTCCTCGAGGGTGGCTGTGGGTTCCGGTTCCTGATGGCAGCAGTATGCCGTAGCTCGGCTCGGTGGGTGCGCTGCCCGGGACGGTGCCGGACGCTGGTTGTTCAGGGGACAACGGTCTCTCATGTGTCCGATCTGGTTACACCCATAGCCTACGGGGTCCTACCCGAGGAGCCGGGGTGTAGGGTGCCGGTGGCCTGGGTGCTCGTTTGAGGGGAGCAGGGCGTAACTGTGGCGCTGGATGGATGCGGGGAGATGGGGCTCGGATGGCCGGAGGGGCTACTCACCTGGCGTCCTGGTACTCGTCGGCAAGGCGAGTGGCTTCAGACAGGGTGAGGGGGCGCCGGTCTCGCACCCAGTCTCGGACCTCGGGAGGAGAGTAGTTGTAGAACTGCTCCAGTAATAGCAGCTGGACGATCTGGTCCGGTTGGGTAGCTTGGCACCCCTGTATCCAGATGCGGAGCGCCTGGTGCATCCTGTGTCCCCACTCCGCATACGAGTCCTGAGTGCCCCTTCTTAAGGCTCGAAATCGAACTCGATATGCCTCCGGGGTGAGTGCATAGCGGGCCAGCAGATGTTCCTTGACCCGCTCGTACACCATACAGTCTTCGTCCGCCACCGCCTGATAGGCTTCCGCCGCCCTGCCGGTCAGTTTGCTCGCCAGGATGGGTACCCAGTCTCGGACCGCCACCCCCTGCAGGGCACATTGCCTCTCGAAATCCTGCAGGAACCCGTCGATGTCTTCGCTCCCCTCTGGGAAGAGTTTGAATGCTGCGAACGGTATTTTCTGTTTGGGGGTCCGGTACTGCCTTGGGGGGACAGCGACCCCCGGACCTTTGCTGCATCTCTGCCTGGCGGAGCTTGTCTGTGTCGGCCAGGACCCTTCCAATGATGTCTGCGGAGGGGTCTGTTCCATATAGGGCCAGCCGCCACTGCACCTCTCGCCTCCATTCCGAGGTCTCGGAGCCCTCAGAGGGAGCCACGCTGTTGCGGTCGTCCTCCATCAGTTCTCCGATGATGACCGCTTTCGCCTTGCCTCCGGGCGCCTTGCCTCTGGCTTTTAACAGTTCTTTCAGGACCGTGCGCTTCAGCCCTTCGTAGCGCTGTGCCATACGGGGTCACCGCCGTTGCTGGTACTGTCCACCTCTCAAACCCAGGGGTGTCTGAGTCCGGGGTCAAGCCGGCGGCTGTATCTCCCCCTGCTGGGCTGGTCTCAGATTCTCCCCCCGGATGATGTCTACTCCAGACGCTCGGCATGTCGCAGTGGCTGAGACTGGGGTCAAGCCAGCGGCTGTATCTCCCCCTGCTTGTCTGGTCTCAGCCAGATCCCAGCGCTGCCAGCCAATGTAGCGGATCCCTGCTACCCTGCCCGGGTAGATCCACCGTCAGCGCCGAACTGGTCTGGGGGTGTAGAGTCAGGGGTAGCGGGCTGTAGGGATTCGGCGTTGATCCAGCGTTTCTTTCCACGGTCCTTGCAGCGTCGCGGTTCCCCAAGCCCTGTTATCCCCAATTACTAGCCGAGGCAAGAGTAAAGGTTCAAACAGGAAGGAGTTTATTTTAACATAGAGAATACAGGGTTATTTATGAGAAATGAAACCATTGTTCTCCCCTGGCCCGCCCTCAGTCCTCCTGCGGTGATCTGTGTTTGTACCTCAAGCCATAGCCCAATCTGCCTGGGTTAACTTGGGGGAACCCCTACGGTGCGCAGCCCTTATCTCGGGTCTCGGCGCCAGCTCGTCTGTTCCCCCCTCCCAGAGCTTCTCCCTGTCTGGCCAGCACCCGGCCCCCCCTGTGGTGTGAGCGCTCCTTGTGGCTTTCTGCCCGAGTTTGGGGTTTTACCAGGGATTTCGGGGTGATTCCCTGGGAGCGGCGGCATGCTGGTGGTACAGCCTGGTAGCTCGGGTCTGGGGGCTGGTTCAGTCCAAAAGGCGCCCGGATCGGATCCACGGAGCCCGAGCTGCAAAGGGGGAAAGTTCGGCGGCTGTACCCGAGCAAGAGTCACTGGTTGCCGTTGGCGTTCGGGTTTCTCGGGGTGTTTCGTTCTATAATTCGCACCCCCGTAAGCACCTACTTTTAGGAGCCCACTGGCCAAGAAGCGCTCTTCTGCTTGGTTTCCACGCTGAGGGGCAAGACGGGCAAGTTTGGGCGGCTTGGCAGAGACAGTCAGCGGCGGCTCAAGGCATTCACAGACCGGGCGTCTTCCCGGGGCTGTGGACAGGCGGGGAACAGGTCAACCATGGGGAGAATTACAGGGGGAACTCATAAAAATACAACCTAACGAATTCTTTAATACACCATACTAAAACAACATTTTTAAAATTTTGTACCGCGCTACGGTATAGTGGCGGCCGTTCCGTCACACACACAAACTATTTTGCTAATTTATTCACCTCCCTCGTCTGCGGTCTCAGCTGCTTCGGCTGTGTTCGGCTCCTGCTCGGGCTTGGTTTTCGGCAGGTTAGTCCAGATGTTTTTGTGGCTTTTCGGCGTGCATTCGTTGGGTTTTACAGTTCGTTTTCGTCGGGTTTGTGGCAGCTTTTCCCTGCAATTCGGGGACCCTGTGGTGCTTGCTGAATACACCACAGGGTCACCGAAATGGGATCGGCAAAAGGAACCGAATTGAAGAGAATGAAAAGTCACCGAACGTGCGGTGACTTTTCGAATCTCTTTGAATAACCCTGTAAGTGTTACATCTCCCTGCTGCCTCTTTCATTTCAAGATATTGTGGTTGCCGTACGATTTAATGAATTGGCAAATTTTAGCCTTTGAAAGTCTGAATTCATCACTAGTATTTAGTAAGACCTATTCTTATAATCTACCGCGATACCACACTGGTGCCCACCCGCATGATTGGTTTGTGATATTACGAATTTACGTTTTTTTGATGTGTGTTTAGCAAAAGTTTTCTATTAATAAAGTTTTCCTTTGGAATTGACCACAGAATGGCATTCAGATTTCTCCTTGGATCAAGAAGCTTTTACCCATATATTAAATATTATAACCATTAATATTCTGTGTCTGCAGGAAGTCATCCAATCGTTTTTTTAAAGTCTGTACAGTCTCTGACCCAACCACCTCAACAGGCAGAGAATTCCACAGCTTTATTGTTCTCACCGTAAAATAACCCTTCCTATGCTTTAGGCTGAATTTTCTTTTGTCCAGTCTAAATGGGTGACCCCGTGTCCTGTGTATAATTCTGTTAATGGATAGGTTTCCAGAGAATGGTATGTAATGGCTCCGTATATTTATATGAGGTTATCAGATCCCCTCTAAGGCGCCGTTTCTCTAAACTAAACAGGTTTAAACTTGTTAGCCTTTCCTCTTAATTTAGTTGCCCGTCTCTTCACTCTTTCTAGCGCTATAATACCCTTAAGACAGGTGCCCAAAATTGCAAGGCATATTCAAGATGCGGTCTTACCATTGATTTATACAGATGCAAAATTATGTTGTTTTCCTCCCGAGACTGAATTCCCCTTTTAATGCATGCCAATACCTTGCTGGCCTTGGCTGCTGCTGTTTGACATTGATTATTCCCAAATCCTTCTCCTGCTTTGATTTCCCTAACTCAGTACCATTTAGGGTATACGTTGCTTGTGTGTTCTTCACTCCAAAGTGCACAACTTTGCATTAATCTGCATTAAATTTCATCTGCCATTTAAGTGCCCAGTCCCCCAATCTATCTAAATCCCTCTGCAGCGAAGTAACATCCTGTTCACATTGTATTACTTTTTCTAGTTTTGTGTCATCTGCAAACACTGACACATGGCTTTCAATGCCTATCTCAAGGTCATTTATAAATAAATAGAATAGAATTGGTCCTATTACAGACCCCTAAGGGACACCATTACCACTGATGTCCATCTTGAAACTGTACCATTTATGACAACTCTCTGTACCTTATCTTTTAGCCAGTTTTCTATCCAAGAACAAGTATTTTCATCTAGACCAATTTTTCTTAATTTAAATAGTAACCTTTTGTGTGGAACTGTGTCGAAAGCTTTGGCAAAATCCAAGTAAATCACATGCACTGCGACCCCCTCATCTATACTTCTACTTATTTCCTCATAAATCGCAATTAGGTTAGTCTGACATGATCTGTGGTTCATAAAACCATGAAGATTTTTGCCAATTACGTTATACCTCCCAATAAATTTGTCAGGATCCCTGGCTGTAGCCATCCTGAAACCCCCCCTGGTGGTACACTTCTATGTACTGTTCCTGCCCTGTAACCAGCATTCACTATCAGCATCCAGCAATGCAACAGTTAACACCAAAACACACGTGACTCACAAAATAAAGGGCTCTGCCCCACAATTAACATTGCTGGTTCATTACAGCTCTTGTGCTGAGAGAGTGAGGTGCTGCTAACTCGCTGCTCTGCTATACCCATCTGTTCCTGTTAATTATTTATGTTTCCTGCAACTCCACCATCATCCTTCTGAGAATCATCCGGTCAGTTTATTTCCACATCATCCTCCCTACCCCTTCCCGCCTGCTTATCAGTGCAGGACACTGCATCCTGGGCTTATACCCCTGCCATCCAGGTGCCACCCAGGTACCATCCCCACGTTCCTAACAGAATGAACCAGCCTAATACTAATGAGCCCGCAGTGCTGCACTTAATGGTGGAGCTACTGAAAACCACCTTCCAGGAGCTATTCAAGAACCTGGCTGATACCCTGATGCAAATGCTGCAAACTTTTCTGGGCACCTCAACTAAGGTGTGCGCTCCTCCAAATAAACACCATGATCCCCTGTCTCCTGAAGAGCGTGTCAGGAGACAAAATAGTAATTTGTGCCTGTACTGCGGGGCAGGATCACACTGGATATCGAATTGCCCAGAAAACCCCCCCAAATCAGCGTTTGTCAAGCCAGCACCGGTTTCCAAGCCAGCTGCAACTTCCAAGCACGCTCAGGTGCGTAGAGCTCTGAAGCAGCCCCAGGCTTCCAGGCCTGCTACAGCCACTGTGTATAATACACCTGCTTCTATGAGACCTGCCGTTCCTAAGCCGGTACCCCTACCCAGACCGGCCCCCAAGAGATTTCCTGAACCCAGACCTGCACCTCGAACAAATCATGCACCTATACCTGTCCCCAGACAAACTGTACCCAGGCATGTGACGTCTTTAGAGGTCAGCGACACCCCCATGGGCGTTGAAAGCACATCTGTGGAACCAGAAGCAATGGACATTATGCTTACACAGGTTCCAGGTGAAACTACAACTCCCATCACTCCCAGCCAGCACGATCCGCCGCTGTCTTCCTGGGTTTCTTCCCTGTCTGAATATGACCCAGAGGACATCATTGTCTCTGAGGAGAGCCCACCGAGACAGACAGTCCGACGCTCAAAGGGACCCCCAGGTCAACACCAGGGGTCTGACACCCCTATAAAGGCATGGCGAGGCTTCTGTTCTTCATCCAGCGATGGATCTGTATCAGAAAGGGATTGTGGCTGGGAAGAGCAAGAAGAAGAGGACGAGGGCATTAAGTCCTGGCTGTGCGACTATCCTTCCCTAAGTGATGGATCAGGTTTAGAAGGGGAACCGGGAGAAATGGAGAAGATGCCTACTCCGATGCCTTCTTCCTATGTGGGCACCAGGTTCGAAGGTGACTCTGCCTCCTACTTGTCTCCTTCTGTCGCCAAGGCCAGACGCTCCAAGGACACTCCTGTTCATCAAGACCCCTTACCCAAGGATACATGTCCCTATACGGTACAGGGATGTTTTGCTCTACCTACCTTGGTACCACCTAGATACATGGGCACCCTCATTCCTAATGCATCATTTGACCCATCACCGGAGGACCGAGTCACTGCTTCTAATGGGACTGTGGTTCGTCGCAAAGATCTCGGCATCTTCGAAAAGGGGTTACTCCGGCGTAAGGAGATTGAAGATGCTGAAAGGGGAACGCCATCTGGGTACACGGGTGTTCTCATTCCTGTCATGTCTGCTGACCACAAGAAGACCAAGGCACGGCGGTGTCAGAGGAAGGCACGTGCCCAACCCTGTACCACCACTCCTGACCACCGTTCTGCCCTCCAGTGGTGTGACGAGTACTGGTTCCAGCACCCACCAGAGTGACCCGTGCCTGGTCATGGGCAGTCCTGCTGCCATCCTTGGTCACTCGGAGCGTGACCTGAAGGGGGAGGTACTGTCAGGATCCCTGGCTGTAGCCATCCTGAAACCCCCCTGGTGGTACACTTCTATGTACTGTTCCTGCCCTGTAACCAGCATTCACTATCAGCATCCAGCAATGCAACAGTTAACACCAAAACACACGTGACTCACAAAATAAAGGACTCTGCCCCACAATTAACATTGCTGGTTCATTACAGCTCTTGTGCTGAGAGAGTGAGGTGCTGCTAACGCGCTGCTCTGCTATACCCATCTGTTCCTGTTTATTATTTATGTTTCCTGCAACTCCACCATCATCCGTCTGAGAATCATCCGGTCAGTTTATTTCCACATCATCCTCCCTACCCCTTCCCGCCTGCTTATCAGTGCAGGACACCGCATCCTGGGCTCATACCCCTGCCATCCAGGTGCCACCCAGGTACCATCCCCACGTTCCTGACAAAATTCCTGAATATTATCCCTTAGTAACCCCTCAATTACTTTCCCAGCCACAGATGTTAAGCTCTCAGCTAGTGATGAGCTGAACACCCCTGTGTTCGGTTCACATTCGAACTCGAACAATTTCAAAAGGTCGAGTTCGAACACGATTCGAACTCAATGCAAGTCAATGGTACTTGAACGTTCGATTTGTAGAGTGCCCTCCAAGAGGGCATATATGCAAGATATTTGCCTTAAAAGGTGTATGGGGGTCCGGGTAGTGCTCTGGAGGACAGGAAAGAAGGACAACATTTTTAAAAAAGAAATTTTTAAAGGAACAGTGAGTTTTCCATGAAATAAAGGTTAAGAATAACAACGAAAAATTCCTTCAAATATCGTGCCTAGGAGGTCCCCATAACCTGCCCGTGAAGTGGTGGATTTGTAGGATGTATAGAAAAATTTAAAAACAAAAAAATGACATTTCAAATGATGGTTAATGGTTTTCCTTTAATCTATTCATAAACAACTGCTTGGGGCGGCAGCCTGTATTAAAAGAGGAGACGTTTTAGGAAACGCAGAGCAAGTTTAGTGATTTTTTTTGGCTAAATTATGGTGAAACTTATGCAGGCTTTAGATGAAAGGAACAATAGGTGCTTTAAAATTGGGCCTTTAGTGTGGGCAACAGTGCCGTCACACCGTAACCCCTCTGTGGTATTGTGGAAGAGTGCAGGGTTGGACCCTGCGGTGAAATATTAAATTGATATGAATCTGGTGCAGGCATCAGTACACCCAAATATTGGGCCTTTGGTGGCAGCAAGTGTCTTCACACCGTAACCCCTCTGTGGTATTGTGGATGAGTGCAGCGGTGGACCCTGCAGTCCAATATTAAAATGATATGAATCTGGTATAGGCGTCAGTGGCATTGCACCCAAATATTAGGCCTTTGGTGCCAGCTAGTGCCTTCACAACGTAACCCCTCTGAGGTATTGTGGAAGAGTGCAGTTTAGTGATTTTTGGGCTAAATTATGGTGAAACATATGCAGGCTTTGGATGAAAGTAACAACAGGTGCATTCAAATTGGACCTTTGGTGCCAGCTAGTGCCTTCACACCGTAACCCCTCTGAGGTATTGTGGAAGAGTGCAGTGGTGGAGGTTTTGGGAATGCAGAAGAGATCCCCGATCTATTCAGTTACATCAGCATCAGGGGAGTGATAGCTGCTGATCCAGGACTGACTCATTTTTATAAATGTCAGCCTGTGTACAGAGTCGGTGGACAGACGCACTCTTTTGTCTGTGACAAAACCTCCAGCGGCACTGAATGTCCTTTCAGAAAGCACACTGGATGAAGGGCAACCTAGTAGCTGCATAGCATATTGGCTACGTTCTGGCCAGTGATCCAATCTCAAAACCCAGTAAACCAGTGGATCATCTGCTGTAAAAGGTATCCAGGTCTGCCCTTGCCCCTAGGCATATGGTGCCTACATTTGACGTCCCTGGTGCGTCGTGGACTAAATTTTTTTAAAAAGGCATCAGTCAAGCGGCCCCGGCCTTCACCGCTCTTCATCTGATCATCCGCAGCCTCAGAAGCACCTGCGTCATCACTTGGTAACCTACCAGTGCCTGGAAAAGGTGTTACACAAGTGTCGCTTTAGAGCGTACTCCAGTTGTTTCATCCTGTCCTCCCTCTGTGCAGGCAGGATGAGCTCTGCAACTTTACCCTTGTATCGTGGATCAAGAAGGCTTATCAACCAGTAAGGATCCCTATCCTTGATAGCACGAATCCTGGGGTCTTTTAGCAGGCTTTGCAGGATAAGGGAGCCCATGCAGCGTAGGTTGGAGGTGGCATTAGCTTCCGAGTCTTCCTGGTCAATGAGGATTAGAGATGAGCCGAACACCCGAGTTCGGTTCGTATTCGAACCCGAACTTTCCAAATGTTCGAATCCGAATTCGAACCCGAACTCAAACTCAATACAAGTGTATGGGGCTGAAAATTTGGTTTATAAAGTGCCCTCCAAGAGGGCATATATGCTAGATATTTGCCATAAAAGGTGTATGGGGGTCCGGGTAGTGCCCTGGGGGACAGGAAACAAGGACAAAAAGTTTTAAAAAAAAGTTTTTAAAGGGACAGTGAGTTTTCCATGAAATAAGGGTTAAAAATAAAAAATTCCTTCAAATATGGTTCCTAGGAGGTCCCCATAACCTGCCCGTGAAGTGGCGGATTTCTAGGATGTATAGAAACACTTAAAACCCCAAAATTACGTTTCGAATGACAGTAAATACTTTTCCTTTAATCTATCCATAAACAACTGCTTGGGGTGGCAGTCTGTATGAAAAGAGGACACGTAGAAAAAGTTTACTGATTTTTTTGGGCTAAATTATGGTGAAACTTATGCAGGCTTTGGATGAAAGTAACAATAGGTGCTTTAAAATTGGTCCTTTAGCGTCGGCAACAGTGCCGTCACACAGTAACCCCTCTGAGGATATGAATCTGATACAGGCGTCAGTGGCAGTGCACCCAAATATTGTGCTTTTGGTGCCAGGCCTGCAAGCACTATCATACAGTAACCCCTCTGTAATAATGTGGAAGATTGCAGGGGTGGACCTTGCGGTCCTATATTAAAAAGATTTGCATCTGGTAAAGGCGTTAGTGCACCCAGATATTGTGCTTTTGGTGCAGGCCAGCAAGTGCATTCATACAGTAACCACTCTGTGGTATTGTGGCAGAATGCAGGGGTGGACCATGCGGTCCTATATTAAAAAGATATGAATCTGGTAATGGGCGTCAGTGCACCCAGATATTGTGCTTTTGGTGCCAGACTGCCAGGCCAGCAAGTACTATCATACAGTAACCCCTCTGTGGTATTGTGGAAGGGTGCAGGGTTGGACCCTGCGGTTCAAAAAATTAAAATGATATAGATGTGGGACAGGCGTCATTGCAGCCAAATATTGCGCCTTTCATGGCAGCAAGTGCATTCACACCATAACCCTTTTGTGGTATTGTGGAAGAGTGCAGGGTTGGACCCCGCAGTTCAAAAAATTAAAATGATATAGATGTGGCACAATCATCAGTGCAGCCAAATATTGTGCCTTTCATGGCAGCAAGTGCATTCACACCGTAACCCTTTTGTGGTATTGTGGAGTAGAGTGGTATTGTGGAGTTCAATGCTGGAGGTTTTGTGAATGCAGAAGACATCCCCAATCTATTCCGTTACGTCAGCATCAGCGGATTGATAACTGTTGATCCAGGACTGATTCATTTTTATAAATGTCAGCCGGTCTACAGAGTCGGTGGACAGACACAATCGTTTGTCTGTGACAAAACCTCCAGCGGCACTGAATGTCCTTTCAGAAAGCACGCTGGATGAAGGGCAACCTAGTAGCTGCATAGCATATTGGCTAAGTTCTGGCCAGTGATTCAATCTCAACACCCAGTAAGCCAGTGGAACATCTGCTGGAAAGGTATCCAGGTCTGCCCTTGCCCCTAGGTAGTCCTGCACCATACGGTGAAGACGCTGGCAATGGGTGCCTACATTTGACGTCCCTGGGCGTTGTGGACTAAAAATTTTTTAAAATTCATCAGTCAAGTGGCCCTGGACTTCACCACTATTCCTCTGATCATTCGCAGCCTCAGAAGCACGTGTGTCATCACTTGGTAACCTACCAGTGCCTGGAAAGGTGTTACACAAGTGTCGCTTTAGAACGTCCTCAAGTTATTTCATCCTGTGCTCCCTCTGTGCAGGCAGGATGAGCTCTGCAACTTTACCCTTGTATCGTGGATCAAGAAGGGTTGCCAACCAGTAATGATCCCTCTCCTTGATAGCATGAATCCTGGGGTCCTTTAGCAGGCTTTGCATTATAACGGAGTCCATGCAGCGCAGGTTGGAGGTGGCATTAGCTTCTGAGTCTTCCTGGTTAATGAGGATGACCCCATCGTGCACTTCCTCCTCCCAGCCACGCACTAGCCCTTGTGTTTCTGGGCACACGAAACCCTCCCTTGAGGAATCCCCATCTTCAATGCCCCCACTACTTAAATTTTCCTTCTCCTCATCCTGCTCCTCCTCCTGTCTGATCTGAGAAGGACCCACTGGAATGCTGTCTGCGGAAAGACTGGGGCCTTGAGAGCTAGGGAAGGCTTCCTCTTCCTCCCGCTGCTCTGCCTCTAGAGCAACATCTATAATGCCCCGCAGAGTGTGCTCCAGCAGGAACACTAAAGGGATTGTGTCACTGATGCATGCACTGTCCCTGCTCACCATCGACATTGCCTCCTCAAATGGTGACAGTACAGTGCATGCATCCTTGATCATCAGCCACTGTGGGGGGGGAAAAACAATTTGACCTGAACCTGTCCTTGTGTCATTCTCACACGTACTCATTGATGGCCCTCTGCTGCTTGTGCAGATGCTGCAGCATTGCTAATGTCGAGTTCCACCTGGTGGGCATGTCACAGATCAAACGGTTTGTGGGAAGGTGGAATTCTCTTTGAATTTCTGCCAGGCGAACACTTGCTGGGAATGACCGTCTGAAGTGGCTGCAGACTTTTCTGGCCTGGCTGAGAAGCTCTGGCAGCCTTGGGTACTTGGTTAGGAAATGCTGTACCACTAGATTTAGGACGTGTGCTAGGCATGGTACATGCGTCAATTTACCCTTGCGTAGGGCGGAGAGAAGGTTGCTGCCATTATCACAGACGATCATTCCCAGCTGAAGCTGGCGTGGTGTTAACCATCTCTGCACCTGGCCCGGCAGAGCTGACAGAATTTCTGACCCGGTGTGGCTCCTGTCCCCTAAACAAACCAGCTTAAGCACAGTAGGGCTTCTTTTTGCTTGAGCTATTGCGTAGACCCTGTCAGGCATCGGTTTAACTGCCACTTCGCCAGAGACAGAGAAGGAGGAGGAGGAAGAGGGAGAGGTGGTGAAGGAGGAGCAGACAGACCTCATACAAGCAGCTTTCTGGAGGCGTGGTGGATGAACAAGCTCCAGCACAGAGCCCCATCTTGGATCCCTCCCATCTGCAATCAGAGTTACCCAGTGTGCCATGAAGGAAATGTAACGACCCTGTCCATGCTTGCTGGATCACGTGTCTAAAGTCACATGCACATTGCTGCTGACTGCCTTTCCCAATGACTCCATAACATTGTCTTCCACGTGCTGGTATAGTGCTGGAATGGCCTTGCGTGAAAAGTAATGGCGTTTTGGAACCTGCCACTGTGGTACAGCACATTCAGCAAATTCACGGAAGGGAGCAGAGTCCACCAGCTGGAAAGGCAGCAGCTGCAATGCGAGTAATTTTGCTAAGCTGGCATTTAGACGCTGTGCTTGGGGATGGTTGGGACTATATTTTTTCTTACACTGCAGCAGCTGCGGCAACGTAATCTGACTGCGTAAATCTTCAGCTGATGGGATGCTGTCACATTGTGAGGAAGGACCTGGTACATCCATTACTGTAGCATCATCCCTGTCAGTGGAGGTTGTAGGCAATGACATGGCAGGACATACAGTGGGGGTAGAGACAGATGAGGAGGAGGAGGACCTAGGCAAAGTTCTGCGCCAACGGGATGTGTGGCAGGAGGTCATATGTCGCCTCAAGCACATGGTACCCATGTGTCCGGTGTCTTTCCCACGCTTCAGCCTCATCTGACATAGATTACAAATAGCAACGGTGGGGTCTGCTGCGCATTTCTTAAAGAACTCCCAGCAGACAGCAGAGTTCCTGCGTGTGTGCTTTTAGACAATAGCACTCTGCACCGGAGCAGCTCTGACATCTGATGCCTTGGACTGGCTAGTGCTATGGTTGGTCATAGAGGATGTTGTGCCTCATGTTTGCTGTGCCTCCTCCCCCTCCTCTTCCCCCTCCTCCTCACTTTATTCCTCTGTACGATCTGGCACCCAGGTGGAGTCAGTGACCTCATCATCAATGTCATCTTCACCCCCTATCTCCTCATTGCTGGAGCCAACTTGGCAGTATGCGGCAGCTGCTGGGGCAACATGAGTGCCAGTTATTTGTGTGTCATCACTGGCACCCCCTTGCTCTAGGTTGATTATACTCCCTTCCTCAACCTCAGAGATTGAATCAGAGCACTGTACTTGCTGCGCATCCTCAAGCAGCATGTCACTGTCATTGTAGTCAAACAATTCAGCTGACTTCTCCGTGTGTGATAGCGAGGCTACGGCAGGAGTAACTGTGGACATGGAGGCTGCATTAGATGCTTTGGCAGCTGAGGTGGACTGTAAAGCATTACAAGCCTGGCTGGCAGAGTACTCGGAGGATGAGGATGGCCTGGTTAGCCAATCCACCAAATCCTCTGTATGTTGCTGCTGCTTAAGAAGACGGCCAGCACCAGTTAGAAAGGACAAGCGTGCCCCTGCAGAGGATGCACCACGTCCACCACGACCAGAGGCACAGCCTCCTGACACAGCCGCTGCTTGCCCTCTTATCTATGTCTGGGAGCGTCTGCCTGTCCTTTTCGTTCTTTCAGACATGGTGAGTGATATATAGATTAAATATATACAGAACTCTGGTATAACTCAGTGAGACACCCTGATAGCTGGCAGCCAGTGACAAGACATAGATTACAATTCCCTCCTATAAATCAGTGTGACCCCCTGATGGGTGGCAGTGAGACGCCACAGATTACAACTGGCATAAATCTTCCAGAAGTATGTGGGACCCCCTGATGGGTGGCAGTGAGAAGCCACAGATTACAAGTCTCAGAAACCTCCTATAAATCAGTGTGACCCCCTGATAGCTGGCGGCAGTGAGGAGACACAAATTACAATTCTCATAAATCTGCTAGAAGTATGTGGGACCCCCTGATGGGTGGCAGTGAGAAGCCACAGATTACAAATCTCAGAAACCTCCTATAAATCAGTGAGATCTCCTGATGGGTGGCAGTGAGAAGCCACAGATTACAATTCGCAGAAATCTGCTAGAAGTATGTGGGACCCCCTGATGGGTGGCAGTGAGAAGACACAAATTACAAGTCTCAGAAACCTCCTATAAATCAGTGAGACCCCCTGATGGGTGGCAGTGAGAAGCCACAGATTACAAATCTCAGAAAACCTCCTATAAATCAGTGAGACCCCCTGATGGGTGGCAGTGAGAAGCCACAGATTACAAATCTCAGAAACCTCCTATAAATCAGTGTGACCCCGTGATGGGTGGCAGTGAGAAGCCACAGATTACAAGTCTCAGAAACCTCCTATAAATCAGTGTGACCCCTGATGGATGGCAGTGAGAAGCCACAGATTACAATTCACATAAATCTGCTAGAAGTATGTGGGACCCCCGGTGGGTGGCAGTGAAAAGCCACAGATTACAAGTCTCAGAAACCTCATATAAATCAGTGAGACCCCCTGATGGGTGGCAGCCAGTGAGAACACACGGATTATAACAATTCCCAAATATTTTGTTGAAATTTGTGACCCCCAAAATACTTGCTGGCAGTGACAAGACACAGATCACCTCAATTCCCAAATATTTTATAGAAATTTGTGACCCCCAAATACTGCGTGGTACTGGCTGTGTGACAAGAGACAGATCACCTCAATTCCCAAATGTTTTGTAGAAATTTGTGACCCCAAAATACTTTCTGGCAGTGACAAGACACAGATCACCTCAATTCCCAAATGTTTTGTAGAAATTTGTGACCCCCAAAATACTGCGTGGTACTGGCTGTGTGACAAGAGACAGATCACCTCAATTCCCAAATGTTTTGTAGAAATTTGTGACCCCAAAAAGACTTGCTGGCAGTGACAAGAGACAGATCACCTCAATACCCAGATATTTGGTAGAAATGAGACCCCCCAGACCCCCCCAGTAGCGTGGCAGACCGGCAGTAAGAACACAGAACAACTATCTCCTCTGAAATCTCCTCTCAAATGTGTACAGAAGCGCTGCGTGGAAACCTTTTATAGTGTGCTGCGGGACTTAGCTCTGTGAGCACATGATTGGGCAAAATTTGCCCAATCAGGACTCTGAGCCGTGATTGCCATACTGTTGAACCTGTCTTGCACCAGACCTGTGGTGAGGTGCAAGGCTGTAGCCAATTACGAGCTTCAGGCCAGTGGGAAAGTGCATTGTGGTCCATTGTGGTGCATTATGGGCGAACACGCGGCAAACACCCAGAAATGTTCAGGGTTTGCGAACAAACGAACAGGCTAAGTTCGGTCCGAGCTCCGAACCGAACAGCTCATCCCTAATGAGGATGATCCCATCGTGCACTTCCTCCTCCCAGCCACGTACTAGTCCTTGGGTTTCTGGGCACACGAAACCCTCCCTTGAGGAATCCTCACCTTCAATGCCCCCACTACTTAAATATTCCTCCTCCTCATCCTCCTCCTGTCTGATCTGAGGACCCGCAGGAATGATGTCTGCGTAAAGACTGGGGCCTTGAGAGTTAGGGAAGGCCTCCTCTTCCTCCTGCTGCTCTGCCTCTAGTGCCACATCTATAATTCCCCACAGAGTGTGCTCCAGCAGGAACACTAAAGGAATTGTGTCACTGATGCATGCACTGTCCCTGCTCACCATCCTCGTTGCCTCCTCAAATGGTGACAGTACAGTGCATGCATCATTGATCATCAGCCACTGTGGGGGGGAAAGAAAATAAGTTGACCTGAACCTGTCCTTGTGTCATTCTCACACAGGTACTCATTGATGGCCCTCTGCTGCTTGTGCAGACGCTGCAGCATTGCTAATGTCGAGTTCCACCTGGTGGGCATGTCACAGATCAGATGGTTTGTGGGAAGGTGGAATTCTCTTTGAATTTCTGCCAGGCGAACACTTGCGGGTAATGACCGTCTGAAGTGGCTGCAGACTTTTCTGGCCTGGCTGAGAAGCTCTCCCAGCCCTGGGTACCTGGTTAGGAAATGCTGTACCACCAGATTTAGGACGTGTGCTTGGCATGGTACATGCATCAACTTACCCTGGTGTAGGGCGGAGAGAAGGTTGCTGCCATTATCACAGACGACCATTCCCAGCTGAAGCTGGCATGGTGTTAACCATCTCTGCACCTGCCCCGGCAGAGCTGACAGAATTTCTGGCCCGGTGTGGCTCCTGTCCCCTACACAAACAAGCTGAAGCACAGTATAGCAACTTTTTGCTTGAGCCATTGTGTAGCGTCAGTTTAACTGCCACTTCGCCGGAGACAGAGAAGGAGGAGGAGGAAGAGGTGGTGGTGGTGGAGCAGACAGACCTCATACAAGCAGCTTTCTGGAGGCGTGGTGGATGAACAAGCTCCAGCACAGAGCCCGTCTTGGATCCCTCCCAGCTGCAAGCAGAGTTATCCAGTGTGCCGTGAAGGAAATGTAACGGCCCTGTCCATGCTTGCTGGACCACGTGTCTAAAGTCATGTGCACCTTGCTGCTGACTGCCTTTCCCAATGACTCCATAACATTGTCTTCCACGTGCTGGTATAGTGCTGGAATGGCCTTGCGTGAAAAGTAATGGCGTTTTGGAACCTGCCACTGTGGTACAGCACATTCAGCAAATTCACGGAAGGAAGCAGAGTCCACCAGCTGGAAAGGCAGCAGCTGTCATGTGAGTAGTTTTACTAAGCTGGCATTTAGACACTGTGCTTGGGGATGGTTGGGACTATATTTTTTCTTATGCTGCAGCAGCTGGGGCAACGTAATCTAACTGCGTAAATCTTCAGCTGATGGGATGCTGTCAAATTCTGAAGAAGGACCTGGTACACCCATTACTGTAGCATCATCCCTGTCAGTGGAGGTTGTAGGCAATGGAGTGGAGGTTTTGTCACAGACAAAAGAGTGCGTCTGTCCACCGACTCTGTAGACCGGCTGACAATTATAAAAATGAATCAGTCCTGGATCAGCAGCTATCAATCCCCTGATGCTAACGTAACTAAATAGATCGGGGATCTCTTCTGCATTCACAAAACCTCCACCACTGCACTCTTCCACAGTACCACAGAGGGGTTACTTATGTTGTGAAGGCACTTGCTGCCACCAAAGGCACAATATTTGGGTGCACTGCCACTGATGTCTATACCAGATTCATATCATTTTAATATTGGACCGCAGGGCCCAACTCTGCACTCTTCCACAATACCACAGAGGGGTTAAGGTGTGGCGGCACTGTTGCCGACACTAAAGGCCCAATTTTAAAGCACCTATTGTTACATTCATCCAAAGCCAGCATAAATTTCACCATAATTTAGCCAAAAAAAATCACTAAACTTGTTTTGCGTGTCCTAAAATGTCTCCTCTGTTCATACAGGCTGCCGCCCCAAGCTGTTGTTTATGAATAAATTAAAGGAAAACCATTTACCGTAATTTGAAATGTCATTTTTTTGTTCTTAAATGTTTCTATACATCCCACAAATCCACCACTTCACGGGCAGGTTATGGGGACCTCCTAGGCACGATATTTGAAGGATTTTTTTATTCTTAACCTTTATTTCATGGAAAACTCACTGTTCCTTTAAAAACTTTTTTTAACTTTTTGTCCTTGTTTCCTGTCCCCAGGGCACTACCCGGACCCCCATACACCTTTTATGGCAAATATCTTGCATATATGCCCTCTTGGAGGGCACTCTAAAAATCGAACTTTCGAGTCCTATTGACTTGCATTGAGTTCGGTTCGTGTTCGAGTTCGAACTCGAACTTTTGAAATTGATCGAGTTCGAATGCGAACCGAACACGGGGGTGTTCGGCTCATCACTACTGCTTAAGACGGCCAGCACCAGTTAGACAGGACAAGCGTGCCCCTGCAGAGGATGCACCACGTCCACGACGACCAGAGGCACAGCCTCCCGACACAGAGGCTGCTTGCCCTCTTATCTGTGTCTGGGAGCGTCTGCCAGTCCTTTTTGGTCTTTCTGACATGGTGAGTGATATATAGATTAAAAATATACAGAACTCTGATTCAACTCTGTTATAAAAATTGGAGATATGCAGAACTGTAATTCAACTGTGTTATCTAGATTAAAGATTTCCAGAACTCTGGTATAACTCAGTGAGACACCCTGATAGCTGGCAGCCAGTGACAAGACACAGACTAAAATTTGCAGAAATCTGCTACAGGTCTGTTAGACCCCCTGATAGGACCCCCTGATAGCTGGCAACAGTGACAAGACACATATTACAATTCCCAGAAACCTCCTATAAATCAGTGAGACCCCCTGATGGGTGGCAGTGACAAGACACAGATTATAATTCCCAGATATCTGCTACAAGTCTGTGAGACCCCCTGATGGGTGGCAGTGACAAGACACAAATTACAATTCCCAGAAACCTCCTATAAATCAGTGAGACCCCCTGATTGGCAGTGACAAGACACAAATTACAACAATTCCCAGATAGCTGCTGGCACTGACAAGACACACTAACAGAACAATCTCCTCTCAAAAAACACGTGCTGGGGCTGCGAGGGACGCCTTATATACAGGGTTATTCAAAAAGATTCGAAAGTCATTGCGCGTTCGGTGACTTTTCGTTCTCTTTAATTCGGTTCCTTTTGCTGATCCCATTTCGGTGACCCTGTGGTGTATTCAGCAAGCACCACAGGGTCCCCGAATTGCAGGGAAAAGCTACTGCAAACCGGACGAAAACTAACCTCAAAACCCACCGAATGCATGCCGAAAACCCTCAAAAACATCTGGATTAACCCATCGCAAAACCCGAGCAGGAACCGATCACACGCAGCGAAGCAGCCGAGACCGCAGACGAGGTAGTGAATAAATTAGCAAAACAGTTTGTGTGAATGTGTGAAAATGAAACGCTGTTTGCAAAGAAACTACTGAGCGAAAATGTCTGACATTTGCATATGAGGTCCAGGGAATGATAATAAAGAGGGCTGTTACAGAAAAAATAAGTAAAGTTAAAAGAAATTCAGAAAAATGCTTAAAATATCCTAAAAGATCTATAACTAAAGAGACTCTTTACTGCAGAATTTTATAATGAACGGTTTATTAGATATTGAATTAAAATGGGAATATTTTTAACATTGAAGCCTATGGGATTCTCCTGAATAAACTTGCCGAATTAAACCACCGAATGGCAGGGCATTAGGGGAACCTTTCACTGCTGGTTTGTGTTCTCTGAATAGCCAAAGCAGTGCATTTTCATGGGGATTTCACTGCCCTCGAACAGGCACTGTATGTGCAGGCAATTCTCCAGGATTTGGCGAATTGCCTGCTCTCTGGATAGCCGAATGGCCAGGAAAGGTAACCGAATGCTGATTTTCAGCGTTCGGTTACCTTTCTCAAGCAATTCGGAGCTCTTTGGATAACCCTGATAGTGTGCTGCGGGACTTAGCTCTGTGAGTCCATGATTGGGCAAAATTTGCCCAATCAGGACTCTGAGCCGTGATTGGCATAGTTTTGCACCTGTCTTGCACCTGACCTGTGGTCAACCAAGGCAAAACCTTGTCCTGAGTCAACCAGTCACTTTGTATTAGTAAGTTTTTATCAATGAATAGCATGTCTCCTGTTATAGGTTTCTCTTTGATAAATACGGAAGAGAAATAATCATTCAAAATTTCTGCCTTATCTTGATCTTCAGTTAACAATACCCGCGACTCAGATTTTATGGAACCTACATTTTCACTCTTGGGTTTTTTCGAAATTATGTACCTAAAGAATCTTTTAGGGTTGGTCCTGCTCTCTTGGGCTAAACTAGAAAATGAAAAAGAAATAGCCAATCTAATTGCTTTTTTACATGCTTTATTGGCTTCCCTATATGCTTTATAGGTTGCCTCAGATTTAAAAGCTTTATATTCCTTCTTTTTATTTTACATTTCCTTGGTTACCTGCCTACTAAGCCACATTGGTTTCAGTCTGTTTCTCTTATATTTATTACCCAGTAGAATATTTAGTGACATGTACTTTTCTAGTGTTAGTTTACAGATATTCCATTTATCCTCAGTGTTATGATAAAGCAGTGGCGCGCTGCACCGCTGATGGTTTCTGGTAGCCTTGCACTTTGTTCCAGGGCTATGTGCTAGTAATGCATCTGCCCTGGAATGTGCTCGATAAAATGGAGACGGTCAGTAAAATCTGCAAGTGCACATAATCCTGCCTACCATCTCCATTTTACCAACAAGTGGAGTGGATTATGTGTAATGCAGACATGTCAATGAATCCCAGACTCTCTGTATTGCGTCCTCTCTGTGTAACGCAGCAGTTATCTGTAACTCTGGAGGGGACCCAAACGCTTGCTAAGCTTGTTGGCTGAGCTGCACTAAATGGATTATGGCCACTGTAGCATAATGGCAGCCAACTATAAACCCAGAAAGAGCCTAACTGCTTCCTATGTGCCGCACGGGCCATTCTGTGCTAACGCTGAGCTGCAGAATGGGCGATGACTGCTGCAGTATAGCCATCTGTATGTCTAAAAGAGGCTGACGGCTTCCCCAGTTTACCTGCGCATCCCTCTGTACCGCTGAGATGCACTACGTGGGGTTTCTTAGCAATTAAATCATTAACACAAGGATGTACATGTGGGTGTTGTATATATGTTACTGGTGCTTTATGTGGTTGTGACTTGTGTATGTTAGGGCACATGGGGGCCCCATACTCTCGTTTTGCCCGGGGGCCCCATCAGTTGTCAGTCCGCCCCTGGTCTAACCACATACCTAGATAATTAAGAGTACTGACTTAGGTCAACGTGCCATTTGATTTTGTCCTGATACATACAGGGTTTTTAGAGAGATCTGAAAAGTCACCGCACGTTCGGTGACCTTCCGTTCCCTGCACTTCGGGGCGATTCGGCGATTCTAGTTCGCCGACCCTGTGGTGTATTCAGCAAGCACCACAGGGCCCCCGTAGTGCAGGTAAAAACTTGCCGCAAACCTGCCGAACACTCGCCGTAAACCCACAGAAACTGCCGCAAAAACCCCGCCGAACAGCCGATCACAGTGCAGAGCAGCCACTGGAAAAAGCCGACAGGCAGACGAACGTGGTTAAAAAAATAAATAAAATCTGAAAAAAATCCTGAAGAATGCTTAAAAGATCCGATGGCTCCAGAGAGAGCCGAAATGTCAGTTCCATTTTAAAGATATCAATAAACTTTTTTTGTTTTATTTTTCTTGAGTGCAGCCATCATTCCTTTTTCTATGTAACTTTTTTGGCACTGCACCAGATATATTCTCTATTGCTGTGATTTGAAAGGCTGTGCTGGAATATACTTTGGCTATATTTGTAGCAGGAAATGGGGGAGACTGGTGCTTGACTTGAGGACCAGACCCAAACCTGCTGCAGAATTTGTCCCTTCTCTCAGGTAGAGCAGATCAGTCGCAGATTTCCTTTCTCCGCAACGCTCAGCCAGGACCTGAGGGAGTGCTGTATAGCTCTTAGTATCTCCCCAAGCACCAGACACAACTTAGTGCAAGGAAGAATACTAGTTTATATGGTGTTTTGCTCAGTTCTTTGGATGCCAAGAATAAATCACACATATAAAATATGTATAACAAATAGAGCGAATCAAGCAACATATTGTGAAGAAAGTAAGTAGAAAGCATCACCAAAATAAACAAGTAGATAACATCTCACCAGCACGACAGGCAGGTCCTACTGCAGTCAGGCAGAGATTCTCAAGACAGGCAGTTTCAATGGACACTTGTCAACCATCTGTTCTCCAAGCGACACCTCGGTTTGAATAATGTGCACTCCCGCCTTATACTGTATACTATACTAAAAGCATCTGTTAGCATCATCTCTTGATTGGTAACATGTTATCATGATTGTACCTCACGAGATTGGCCAAGTCCCATGAAAGTTCACCATGAGACCACGCTGCCTGCCCTATGCTAAGTTTGACATTGAGAACAGCTGGTTTTGGAAGGTAAAAAGATGTTTTAAAAAACGCAACCGCCAGCTCTGCAAAAGCAACTGTCACTTTAAAACAGAAGCTTTAACAGATACTGGGCTACATTACAATCCCTGCGTTAAAACGGAAAAGGTAGGGAGAAAAAAAAACTGTGCCCGCAGTTTACCCCCTACCGCCCCCGTTTTAACGGGGGATTGCAATGCAGGCACAAAAAAATGCTGCCTGCATTTGTAGCGGGCGCTACGCCCTGGGATGCTCGCCGCGAGCATCCACTCGTTGGAGTCCATAGGACTCCATTGAGCCAGACGCCGGCGGACACATGACCTGCCGGATTTTGCCTCGCGAGATCCTGCTAGTCGGCGTAGTGCAGGGGTAGGCAACCTTTCTGTGCCTGAGGGCCGGATGCAACAACTGTGAATGCATGGAGGACCGCATTCACCTACAAAGCTAATAAATGATGATAATATTGTAATAACTAGGGATGTACCAATACCACTTTTTTAAGACCGAGTACGATATGCCCCAGCTCTCATGGATATTGCCACAGCTCTCATGGATATGGCCCAGCTCTCATGCCCCAGCTCTCATGGATATGCCCCAGCTCTCATGCCCCAGCTCACATGGATATGCCTCAGCTCTCATGCCCCGGCTCTCATGCCCCAGCTCTCATGGATATGCCTCAGCTTTCATGCCCCAGCTCTCATGGATATGCCTCAGCTCATGCCCCAGCGCTCATGGATATGCCTCAGCTCTCATGCCCCAGCTCTCATGGATATGCCCCAGCTCTCATGCCCCAGCTCTCATGGATATGCCCCAGCTCTCATGCCCCAGCTCTCATGGATATGCCTCAGCTCTCATGCCCCAGCTCTCATGCCCCAAGCTCTCATGGATATGCCTCAGCTTTCATGCCCCAGCTCTCATGGATATGCCTCAGCTCATGCCCCAGCTCTCATGGATATGCCTCAGCTCTCATGCCCCAGCTCTCATGGATATGCCCCAGCTCTCATGCCCCAGCTCTCATGGCTATGCCCCAGCTCTCATGCCCCAGCTCTCATGGATATGCCTCAGCTCTCATGCCCCAGCTCTCATGCCCCAAGCTCTCATGGATATGCCTCAGCTTTCATGCCCCAAGCTCTCATGGATATGCCTCAGCTTTCATGCCCCAAGCTCTCATGGATATGCCTCAGCTCTCATGCCCCAGCTCTCATGCCCCAGCTCTCATGGATATGCCCCAGCTCTCATGGATATGCCCCAGCTCTCATGCCCCAGCTCTCATGGATAGAACGCGGCTGGTCACGTGGTTCCCCCAGGTGAGCGGCCGAAGCTCCATGCCTTGGACACTCATAGGGACCCAAAGATGGCGGCACACAGCACGCGGCGCCCCCCCTGTTAAGGCCTGCGGGTGTTTGCGATAAAATCACGGTCACCCGGCCTGCGATAAGAATCGGAAACCCTGGTTTCCGTGATTATTTTTTCGGCTGGTGATAACGGATTCCGCTTCTGCAGAATCCGTTAACACCAAGTCCTGGCTCTGGTTAACTTTCCGCTTCATGGTTTACATACTCACCATCTCACTCAACCTCCCTCACACGGTGACTCACTCTCAAATGCTTTCTTTTGCTGTCTCTTGTGCACGTTCTTGCTCGTTTCTCTTACGTGCGCTCTCTCTTTCTGATTCTCTTGCACACTTTCTCTCACCGTTTTTCCCTCCCACTCTGTGCCTTTTCTTGTGCTCTTTCTCGCTCCTCTTTTTCTTGCGCTCTCAATGCTTTGTATTGTGTTCTCTCTGCTTTTTCTTGAGTGTTCCCTGCTTTGTCTTGCGCTCTCTCTTGTGCTCTATGCTTTTACTTGCAGGTCCTTTGCTTTATTTTGTTGTCTCTCTCTACCTTTTCTTGCTGTCTCTTTCTGTTTTATCTTGATGACTCGCTCTCTCTGCTTTATTTTTGATGTACCTCCTTTTTTTCTGCTGTCCAGGAGGTGTACCTGCGGCTGTGTGAAAGCAAGAAGTGTGCCGCAATTATTATTACTCTTTACTAGATGTTAAGCCTGCCCGGAGGGCAGTCTATTGTTGTCGCCAGCTCAGAATCCATGTCCACATATTTGCTTTTCAATGTCCTATCCAAGAGTATCTCTATATATAAATGCGATTGTTAACGAATCCGTCGCCGTCCTGTCCGCAATGTGAGGGCCGAGTGAGCAGCTGTGATGGGTGCAGGCGCAGCTGACAGCGCATTACAAACACATTTATATATTAGAGCGGCTCCTCTTCCCTCTTAGATTGTAAACTCACCTGAGTGAGCTCCTCTTTTACTCCTAGATTGTAAGCTCACGTGAGCGAGCTCCTTTTTTCACTCCTAGATTGTAACCTCATGTGAGTGGGCTCCTCTTTTTACTCTTAGATTGTAAACTCACGGGAGCGGCTCCTCTTCTCTCTTAGATCGTAAACTCACGGGAGCGGGCTCCTCTTCCCTCTTAGATCGTAAGCTCACGGGAGTGGGCTCCTCTTTCTACTCTTAGATTGTAAACTGACAGGAGCGGCTCCTCTTTCCTCTTAGATTGTAAAATAATGGGGTTACAGGGTGTAATATATATATATCTCTCTATATATCGGGGTTATAAGTGTATATAAATATGGGGTTACAGGGTGTAATATATATATATCTCTCTATATATCGGGGTTATAAGTGTATATAAATATGGGGTTACAGGGTGTATATATTGGGGTTAGAGGGTGTATATTGGGTTTACAGGATATATATATATCCTGTTACATTGGAGTTACACGCATATATATATATATATATATATATATTATAGGGGTTACAGGGCGTATACATATATATTGGGGTCACAGGGTATATATATATATACACATATATATATATATATATATATACATATGGTGGTTACAGGGTATATATATATATATATATATATATATACAGGGGTTAGAGTGTATATATATATATATATATATATATATATGTTACAGGGTATATATATATATATATATTGGGGTTACAGGGTATGTATATATTGGGGTTACAGAGTGTAATATATATATATAATATATATATATATATATTATATATATATATATATATAGGGGTTACATGGTGTGTGTGTGTATATATGGGGTTACAGGGTGTGCATATATGGGGGTTACAGGATGTGTATATATGGGGGTTACAGGGTGTATATATATGGGTTACAGGGTGTGTATATATGGGTTACAGGGTGTGTATATATGGTGCTATAGGGTGTGTGTGTATATATATATATATGGGGTTACAGGGTGTATTTATATATGGGGATACAGGGTGCGTATATATATTAGTTTACACCGCGCGTATAGCTGTGAGTCTGGCTCCTTCCCAGTTTGGAGGTCTGCAGGGCAGGCTGGCTGGCTCTGTCCACTCCCCCCACACACACTCTTTTCTTTTCACCTTAACCCACCCCCCACTCTTTTTATTTCATCAAACCCCCCCCACACACACTTTTCTATACATTAACCCACACACTCTTTACATTAACCCTCCCCCCACACAAACTCTTCATTCCAACCCCCCACCCCTGTCCGATTCACCTTCGGTGAAACTGGGGGTGGGGTCCTCCTGCGAGCCACCTCTCTCCTCCGTGGTTGCATGTTTATGCTCAACTGCCTCATGGTGGAGCGCTGGGAGGAAGTGATATGATCACTTCCTCCCAGCGCTGCAGGGCAGAGACAGCAGCACTTGAGAGGAAGACTTGCAGTGGGGGATTCAGGGCTTGCGGCAGGTCCACTCAGCGGCGGCAGGACTTATCACTTTTTTTTTCCACTCGCGCATGCCGGCGGTTCCCCCCTCGTCTGCGGCGACGGACGCAAACATTTTTATTTATAGAGATTTATATAGCACCAGCATATTCCGCAGCACTGAACAATGGGCACAATATAGACAAGGTTAAAATACATTGAGACTGAACAACATTTTGATAAACCAGTACAGGAGGAAACGAGGACCCTCTTCCCACAGGAACTCACAATCTAGAAGAGTTGAGGTGGAAACCGGAGAAGAGGACTGCGAGGTAAGAGAGATGGACTTTTTGGGGCAGTGAGATGTATTAGTGAGTTGGGTGGTAGGCTTGCCTGAAGTGAATAGGAATGTTTTGAAGGAACCTTTCGAAGGAGGGGAAACTAGGGGAAAGTCTGACAGTATGAGGGAGAGCATTCCAAAGCATTAGGGTTGTGCATGAGAAATCCTGCAGTCTATCATGCGAAGAGGTGATGAGGGGAGAAGCTATGGTTGCAGGCTGTTTGATCTTAGGGAGCGGGCTGGGGTGCATTTGGTGATTAGTGAGGACAGGTAATGGGGAGCTGAGTTAGTGAGAGCTTTGTAGGTCAGGATAAGGATTTTGAATTTAATTCTACAGTGGATGGGGAGCCAGTATCAGGGCGGGTTACCACTGCATTACGGGGCAGGCTGCTGAATTAACGGCTGCTCGTAACATGGTGCTAAAACAGGGAAATCTGCAGGTGCAGGCTTTCCCCGTTACGTCACTGTTTTAGCACCTCTTTATGTAATATGGCCAACTGTGTGCACGGAGGGTAGAAGTTCACAGTGAAAGATCACAAAGTGGATGCACCCAGTGACATATATATACAGTTGTGTTCAAAATTATTCAACCCCCACTGAAATTGAGTGTTTTGGCCAGTTTGACATTGATTTTGATCATTCAGTCATCTTGCTCACAATTAAATCAAAGAGGCACGTGTAGGTCAGACAAATATAACATAACATTTATAATGAAATAACCACAAATATCTTTTCTGTGCTCACATCATTATCAGTTTTATTCAACCCCCAAATGACATTCAATCTTAGTACTTAGTACAACATCCTTTTACAATTATAACAGCTTTTAAACGTGAAGCATAGCTTGACACAAGTGTCTTGCAGCGATCTACGGGTATCTTCGCCCATTCGTCGTGGGCAAAAGCCTCCAGTTCAGTCACATTCTTAGGCTTGCGCACTGCAACTGCTTTCTTTAAGTCCCACCAGAGTTTCTCAATCGGATTTAAGTCAGGTGACTGTGATGGCCACTCCAAAATGTTCCAGCCTTTAATCTGCAACCATGCTCTAGCGGACTTGGAGGTATGCTTGGGATCAGTGTCCTGTTGAAAGGTCCAACGTCTCCCAAGCCTCAGGTCTGTGACGGACTGCATCACATTGTCATCCAATATCTCCTGGTACTGAAGAGAATTCATGGTACCTTGCACACGCTAAAGCTTCCCTGTACCTGCAGAAGCAAAACAGCCCCAAAGCATGATTGACCCCCCGCCATGCTTCACAGTAGGCAAGGTGTTCTTTTCTTCATAGGCCTTGTTCTTCCTCCTCCAAACATAGCGTTGATCCATGGGCCCAGACAGTTCTAATTTTGTTTCATCAGTCCACAGAACACTATCCCAAAACTTCTGTGGTTTGTCCACATGACTTTTGGCATACTGCAGTCGACTCTTCTTATTCTTTGGAGACAGCAAGGGGGTGCGCCTGGGAGTTCTGGCATGGAGGCCTTCATTACGCAGTGTGCGCTGTATTGTCTGAGCTGAAACTTCAGTACCCACATCTGACAAATCTTTTCTCAGTTCCTCAGCAGTCACACGGGGACTTTTCTCCACTCTACGCTTCAGGTAGGGCACAGCGGTCGAAGTCAGCATCTTCTTTCTGCCACGACCAGGTAGCGTTTCAACAGTGCCCTTTGCCTTGAATTTGCGAATGATGCTTCCTATGGTCTCTCTTGGTATGTTTAACATCTATGCAATCTTCTTATAGCCATTGCCTTTCCTGTGAAGAGTAATCACCTCTTCTCTTGTCTTCCTGGACCATTCTCTTGACTTCACCATGTTTGTAACCACACCAGTAAATGTCTAGAAGGAGCTGAGTATCACAGTCATTTTAAAGCTGCCTAATTGGTGCTTATTATGCTTTATTGCTGCTCCGTGACATCCACAGGTGTTTTCAATACCTGATTGAAAACACTTGAATGAACCTCTGTTCTTCAGAGTGGTAGTCTTTAAGGGGTTGAATAATTGTGTCAGTGAAGAATTCACAAAAGAAACATTTACTACTGTATTACAAAACCAATTGATGTCATTTTAGTTGCATATGGTTTTTTAAAAAGTCCTTGTAGGATTTCATTCTGAATACAATTACAAATGTACACTAAATTCCCTAAAACCCTTTACAGCATTGGGGGTTGAATAATTTTGAACACAACTGTATATATACATTGAAAGTCCACGTTCTCAGCACTCAAGCTATGGAAATTCCACAAAGGTTGCCGTGGTGCTAAAAATCCTTAAGTATATAAGATATCAACCGGGTAAGGATCACTCACGGGCTTGCAGAAAAAATAAAATAACTCTTGGTATGCCATTAAAAAAAATTTACGTTTCGGCCCACACAGGAGCCTTCATCAAGGATATATATATAGTGTAAAGTATTTTTTTAACTAAAAATACAAGAGTAAAAACAAAGCACATTTAAGATAAACAACATACAACAAACAAAAGAAGGACATTTATATTTTTGGTGGTAGTGGCCCTTTAAAAGCACACGAACAAAGCATGCATGTCCCATTAAACCAAAATAGCAAAAATAATATTCTCAATTCTGACAAACTGATATTTCCCATCAATGAGGATTACATGGAAATATTATTTAGCACAGAAAATGAATACCACTAATTTATGGGGGGGGGAAAACCCATTAAAAAATGTGCCCAAAAAAACTAAAACTCTCCAATTCATCCAAAAATCCTTGGTAGTAGTAATAATGTTAATTATAAATTAATAATAATAAAGAAGTAGTAATAATAAATATAGCAACTGCTGGATATCAACCACTTGATTTGCACTGACACCCTGTGGTAAAGCTTAAAATTACGTCATCACAATATCCATTATATCTATCCATTACATTGGGGTTAGCTTACTCATTACAAGTCAAAATTATGAAATACTCCAGTGAAGTTATTAATTCTGTTAATGATGTGAAGCACAGGGAACATGTGCCTCCCCCTGAGATACAGTCAGTGTTAATTTAGATGAATGATCATTTTCAAAGACCGTTGACTACATTTTTAGTGTGCCAAAAACTAGACTATAAGTATGATGACTAAGGCTGGGGTCAGACGAGCGTCATTGGAGAGTGGAAGGAACGTCCAGTGGATGTTCCTTCCACTCGTCGCCCGTCTGGCCACCTCGCTGAGTGCAGCCCCGTCAACGTGCGTCCTAGCGCATCGACGGGGAGGCTTTGATAACTGACACTTGTTACCAGGGCCGCCATCAGGGCATTACGGCCCATGCTGTTGTAAGGGGCCCGCCGACTAGGGGGGCCTGCCATCGGCGGTTATATTCACTTTAGGCCACAGGCCTCGGAGGAGGTACTGCGGCCTACCTGGGCCCGGAGACTCCAAGATGACGGCCAGCAGCCGACGGGCCCTCTCTGATGTCAGAGGGGGCACGCCAGATGGCTGCAGGCAGAACATGCCCCTCCGACTGGGTCCTGGCTTCCTCCCATCTGCGCCAATGCACGTGTACTCTGCAGCGCTGGGAGGAAGTGATCATTTAACGTCACTTCATCACAGCTCTCCATGATGCACATGGAGCTGTGGCTCACCTCACCGGCTCAAGTCCCTCCCAGGTAATAGATTGGGGGCGAATATAAAATGGAGGGGGGTGTGAATATAAAACGGAGGGGGGTGAGAGATGACTTTAAATTGGGGGGTGAGAGATGAATTTAAAATGGGGGTTTTATTGCTGTGGATTCTGATATGCTCACACACACACACGCTGCACATTGCTGGGGTTTATTGCTGTGGATTCTGTGATACGCTCATACACACACTGCATATTACAGTGAGTTTTATTGCTTGGGATCCTGTGTATGTGAACGTATGGCTGTGTGTGTAAATGCATGTATTAGTTTTTAAACAGGCTGCTGTGTGTAAAAGTCTGCGTCTGTGTCCTTGTCGCAGTTCGGCGTTGCCCCCATGCCCTGCATCCAAAGGGATGGTATTGCTCCTAGAATCACCACAATATCTACCTTTACTGTTGGAGAACTATTGCTGTGGATCCTGTGTATATTCATACTCAGTGCCTTTACCGTGAGTTTTATTGCTGTGGAGCTGATATGCTTAACCAGTGGAATAATCTAATTATACTTTATGCTACATTGTTTGCACTAATACACATTATCAGGGTTATCCAAAGAGATTCGAAAAGTCACCGCACGTTCGGTGACTTTTCGTTCTCTTCAATTCGGTTCCTTTTGCCGATTGCATTTCGGTGACCCTGCGGTGTATTCAGCAAACACCACAGGGTCCCCGAATTGCAGGGAAAAGCTGCCGAAAACCTGACGAAAACTAACCGAATGCACGCTGAAAACAAGCAAAAACATCTGGATTAACCTTCGAAGAAGCCGAAAAGGAGCCGAACAGGAGCCGAATCACACAGAGCCGAAGCAGCTGTGACGTAGAGGAGGCAGTGAATAAATTAGAAAAACCATTTGTATGAATCTGGGAAAAAGAAACGCTGTTTGCAAAGAAACTACTGAGCGAAAATGTCTGAAATTTTCACAGGAGGTCCAGGGAATGATAATAAAGAGGGCTGTTACAAAAAAAATAAGCAAACTGAAAAAAAAAAAAAAAAAAATCGGACTTTTAATTTTTTTTTAAAAAATTCAGAAAAATGCTTAAAGTATCCTAAAAAATCTATAAATAAAGAGACTTTTTGCTGCAGAATTTTATAATGAACGGTTTATTAGATATTGAATTAAAACGGGAATATTTTTAACATTGAAGCCTATGGGATTCTCCTGAATAAATTTGCCGAATTAAACCACCGAATGGCAGGGCATTAGGGGAACCTTTCACTGCTGGTTTGTGTTCTCTGAATAGCCGAAGCAGTGCTTTTTGATGGGGATTTCACTGCCCTCGAACAGGCACCGAACAGGCACCGTATGTGCAGGCAATTCGACAGGATTTGGCGAATTGCCTGCTCTTTGGATAGCCGAATGGCCAGGAAAGGTAACCGAATGCTGATTTTCAGCGTTCGGTTACCTTTCTCAAGCAATTCGAATCTCTTTGGATAACCCTGTATGTGATTTTAAAGGTATTGGGAGCAACACTCTGAAATATGATCTTGATTCATATTTTTTAATCACAATTTCATATGGTCTTAAATTATTTGAACCAGAGAGATACTTTATGTTAAATGTGCTGTTGTGCGAGCAATGTGTGGGATTTTAAGATATTGGGACTAGTACTCTGTAATGTGATCACGGTTCACACTAAATATTGTATTTCCTATGGGAAGAGGGGATCGGGGGGCCCCATTCTGAGGGTTAGTAAGGGGCCTCAAAATTTTTGATGGCTGGCCTGCTTGTTGCGCGCGCATTTCGTGCGCGCACAAGCGTGTGACAGGCCCTGTTACAGCGTCGCAACGCTCCGCTGGGCGCCGGTATGCACGTCAGTACGGGCTCACTTAGGGCTACATTACTTTCTGGGTGCTAACGTTAGCCCAGGTAGCCACCGCGTATCGCGTATTACAATCCAAACGCTAACGGGTTAAGAAACCCGTTAGCGTTTGGTACCTTATGCGTTTCAGCTCAAGGTTACTGTACTTTGTGCTTCCTATGCTTAACATGGGGAGCGCAGTGTTAATCAGCGTTAGGATAACAAAGTCCTAACGCTGACTAACGTCCGGCTGCGGTTAGCAAAATGTTCCCACCCAATAGTGGGACATAGTGACATATTGGGCAGTATTACAAAGTTGGTGCTAACTTAACCAGAGCTGTTGTTAACAGCTCCATAGGCTATAATGGCTCTGATAAGTTTACAACAGCTTTGGTTAAGTTAGCACAAACTTTGTAATATAGCCCATTATGTTTGCACACTCATTGAAATGAATGTAACTAGGTTCCACTGTATTCCGTAAATTACAAAACCCAGGTGCTGGTGTTTTCCAAATAATTTATTTTCCTCATAGGAAGGGCCCTATTACATTCTTTGTTCAAATTCGTCCGCACAGCGCAATTTTTTTTGCGCGCAGCGTTACGCTTTATCGCATGAAAATTAAGGGTGGTATTACGATCTGAACGCATTTTCTCATCCGTCAAAAAATAACGTTCGTAAAAACGATGCGCAAAACGAAGAGTAACACTTGCGCAGTAACGTAGCGCACGTAAATCAGTGTGCGGTCTGTTTTTTTCACAGGATTCAGCCAATCAGAATTGAGAACCTTAATCCGCAGCAGAGGGGCCAGTGAGGAAGTGCAGCTCGCCTGGGCTTTTAATCTAAGGACTCGCCGTCGGATCTCCGCGATTCAGCATATACCATGGACAAGACCGAACTCATCCAGAAAGCCAAGCTGGCAGAACAGGTCGAGCGCTACGACGACATGGCTGCTGCGATGAAGGCCGTGACAGAGCAAGTTGACCAATGAGGAGCGGAACCTGCTCTCTGTGGCTTACAAGAACGTGGTTGGCGCACGCCAGTCCTCCTGGCGTATGATTTCTAGCATCGAACAGAAAATGGAGGGCAACAAGAAGAAGCGACAGATGGCGAAAGGATACCGTGAAAAGATCGAGGTGGAGCTACACGACATCTGCAAGGATGTGCTGTGTCTTCTGGATAAGCATCTGATCGCCTGGGCCGGGCCATCAGAAAGCAAGGTCTTCTACTTGAAAATGAGAGGCGATTACTACCGATTTGTGTAAAAAAAAAACGCAAAGTATAAAATGGCATTAAAACGCTTGAGTTTAGATTTAAATTTGTTACTTTCCTGGGTCTGTTTTTTCCTTTTTTCTGATCACTGTGATTACAGGGTTTTTTCACTAAAATTATATAGAAATATGTTCTCAGAGATGAACACCTGCTATGTTAAAAACGCTATCGTTGGAGTCCAGTTCTGTATCGGTTTTACAGAGTTTTGATCACTGTACTGTGGAACAGTTGGATTTGTAACACAATATCATAGACATATTTCTGTAGTGGGTAACTGTTTTTGGACTTTCTTTTCAGGTTTACAAATGAAGAAAATAAATAAAAAATCAAGTTTAGAGCATTAAATCTGTTTTTTTTTAGACTGTCTTAATGCTCACTTGCCACTGTAGCCATAAATCATGGGCGTTAACAAAATACAATATATACTGTACAGTAATACCTGTATATCAGTGACGTCCATTTATAGATCTTTGTGCGTATGACCCCTTGACCCACCGTAACGGTTAAAGTTGTTGTTGTATCTTGGTAATCTTATCTTTGAGGGGTTTTCCACCATATTTTAATGGTTTACATTTCATTATTTTAAGTTTATAATTAATATAAACTCCCACCTTGTTCTGCTTGCCCTTTACGACACATGTTCTGTTAAAACCTATTTGCACAACTCAGCTTGGTTGAAATCTTCCAACCTATACATTGTCTGCAATGCAAATCTTTTTTTCTTGCTCCCCCCTTCCCTCCAGCTCCATGACTATTATTGGTGATATTAGAAAACTATGTTATTGACCGTTGTGTTCTAGGTAGTACTTTAACAGTACCTAAATATCAATTTGGTAAATTGTATTTAAAAGTGCTGTACTGTATTCTGTTTGTATTCACTGTCCCGGTATCACCGCATCATTCCCCTTTTACCATTCCACTTGGCTGTGACTCTTTTTGGTGTCTGTTCATCTGTCTGCTTTAAAAGCAAAATTCATGCACTGATTTTCAGAGTTTCCTAAGTCGAACAAATCCGTGCAGTTAAGACTTGTGCTTGATAAATGCAGTAGTGAATGTGGAACTGAGCCTGTCTGTACATCTGGTAGCTCTATTTTGCTTTGTTTTTAACTGACCAGTATTCTGCCTAAAAGTTTGCTTCTGTGTTGGTTTTATTACCTAGCACACACGTGGTTGTGAAAATAGTCTAGCAAAAAAAAAGCAGAGAATTAAGAACCTTAATTGACATCAATTTACCTTAATTGACTCACTTAAGTTTTTGCGCCTGTCAAAGTAAATCTGTGTATACATGCTGCAGCAATAATAAAAACACGCACAAATTCACAATTTTATTGTTTGGGTATGTGTAGAATGTGTAACTATACTGTGCTGTGCTGTATTTTATTTTTCGTGCTGATGTTTTTCGTTTTGGCCAGAACGTTCAGATTTGCAGTTACCACCAGCTTTTCAAAGATGTTAAAATTATGCGCGCTAATGTCGTTCGTAAAAAGATGCTCATAGATTGTAATACCATCCGCGTTCCAGCGCACAAACGCATTTGCGCTCACAATGTTAAGTATAGGACGCGCACAGTTCATCACACTCGCGCAGATCCATCCGCGTTAAACGATAACGTGCATCGTTTGCGCAAACGTTGTAATACGACCTACTGCGCAAAGGGTTTTGCCCCTCGCGTTAATGCGTTTTTGCGCACACACGCACTTTTTTGCGAGAAGAATGTAATAGGGCCTGAAATGTTTTACTATTCATAACTGTCATTTAACACTGTACATGTGAAAAATACCATAGCAAATTTAGCTAATCAAATCAATGTCCTATTTTAATTACCACAGGTGAAATCTCAATGCCTTATTTGGTATATGGGAAGAAAATAAAGTAGCAGCTGCGCGTGACGCTGGCCAGCGGAGAGAGTAAAATCAACTACACACAAAGTATAGCTTCATCATGTCTGAATATCCTTTGTTTAGACAGACCAATTTATTAGATTTCAAACATCCAATGAGAATGTTTGTCTTTGACATGGTTTCATTTCCGCCCCAATCAGTATACAGATACATTTCCACGTCAGAGTTTGGCCAGCACAACTAAAATAAAAAAACACCTACAGGGTTATTCAAAGAGAATTGAAAAGTCACGCACGTTCGGTGACTTTTCGTTCTCTTCAATTCGGTTCGTTTTGCCGATCCCATTTCGTCGACCCTGCGGTGTATTCAGCAAGCACCACAGGGTCCCGAATTGCAGGGAAAGGCTGCCGCAAACCCAACGAAAACTAACCGCAAAACCCGGCGAATGCACGCCGAAAACCCGCAAAAACATCTGGATTAACCCGCTGAAAACGCAGGAAAAACCCGAGCAGGAGCCGATCACATGCAGCGCAGCCATCGGAAAAACCCGACACCGCAGATGAGTGAAGTGAATAAATTAGGAAAACAGTTTGCTTGAATGTTTGAAAAGTGAAACGCTGTTTCCAAAGAAACTACTGAGCGAAAATGTCTGAAATTTACATATGAGTTCCAAGGAATGATAATAAAAAGGGCTGTTACAGAAAAAATAAGTAAACTTAAAAAATAGCGGACTTTAACAAAATAAAAAAAAATCCAGAAAAATGCTTAAAATATCCTAAAAAATCTATAAATAAAGAGACTGCAGAATTTTATAACAAACGGTTTATTAGATATTGAATTAAAACGGGAATATTTTTAACATTGGGACTCTACTGAATAAACCTGCCGAATTAAACCACCGAATGGCAGGGCATTTCGGGAACTTTTCACTACTGGTTTGTGCTCTCTGAATAGCTGAAGCATTGCTTTTTTATGGGGATTCACTGCCCTCGAACAGGCACCGAACAGGCACCGCATGAGCAGGCAATTCGCCAGGATTTGGCGAATTGCCTGCTCTCTGGATAGCCGAATGGCCAAGAAAGGTAACCGAACGCTGATTTTCAGCATTCGGTTACCTTTCTCAAGCAATTCAGATCTCTTTGAATTACCCTGTTATTACCATATATGGTTCAGAGATGGCTTTTTTTCTCTGGCTCCCAAATTTTGCTCACTTTTTCCCTACACTAAGGCTAAGGTCAGACGAAAGCAGTTTTAACGTGCGTTTAACCGCACTAAATCACGGCCGTGCTAGCAGCAAATGATGTCCAATGCCGGGCTGCATATGAAGAACGGCCGCACAAAAGTGCGGCTGCGCAACGCAAGTGGCAAACGAACGCATTTTTCCGAGAACGTCAAACCGCTAGTACTGACGTACAGAGTGCGCTGCGTCCGCATAGCGGCGTGTTTGCATGATTGGGAGACGTCAGACGCTGCTAATGTACGGCTAACATAACGTCCAGACACAAAAAGTGTTTTATTGATGATCCGTACAAAATCACGGACGAAAATGCGCATTGTACGACCGCTATCGCGTATTCCGTGAAAAAATGTGTCCATTCATTCGAACGCACTTTTTCACGGACAACGCGAAAGATGCGTTAGTCTGACCCTAGCCTTAAAGTAACAAAGGCTTACAGGAAGTCTGATTTTAGCTAAAATTCCATAGGCCACATCCTACGAAAGAAAAAGCTATCTACATATAGTATTGAACACTTAAAATGAGCTATGACCCCCCCCTTTTCTATCAGAACAGGCTTTTCAACACAGGATATTTATATTCATACATAAAATTAAAATCTAACATACAGTAATGTGTAAAAAGTAATGTAAACTTTCAATAGTCCTTGAAGTGATGAATTAAATCATATGGTGTGTCCCCAGCTGCAAAATAAAAGTGCATTCAGTGAGATTAAGGTAATGCTATAATCTATACATACTGTCACAAGTCTCATGGTCAACGGTTGCTTGTTTGTGTGCTAATGCTGCCTATTTCCAGTTGTTGCCAACATACTGTCAATACCTTGTTGCATGTTATTCTATCTGCAACGTTGACATCCTTGAAATAAAAGATTGATCAACTTTTTTTTTTAAATTCTTTATTTTAGGATTTTAAGCATTGACAGCATAGAAAGCAGACAAAATTTAAAGGCCGCACAGGGCCAATAAAGTCAGCCTTGTAAGCATAAAGAAAAATAATAAAAGCAGGTAGGCATAAGATACATCTGCCAGAATACGTGACAATAACAGAAAAGTCATCGAAGAGTCTTCAACCAGCAAGGTTGGCCTCGTGGGGCCAGACAGCAGATACTTCTCAAACATGTAAAACATAAAGAGGGAGGGGAAATCACAGAAAAAGCTCTGTAAAAAGTCAAAAAGCTGAGGGGGGGGGGTGATCAAAGTCAGCAGGTACATTTAACAAAAATGCTCAGCGGGGGGGGGGGGGGAGTGTCCGCACAAGAGGGGGGTGCATCAGAGAAAAAAACGGGTCTGCAACAAAAATAAGGCGAAAAGGTGGTCAAACAGACTGTGTCAGCCTGTGTCGAATGGAAAGGCCGCACGGGTAGACCCATCGATCCGAGGCATCCATCGCTCCAGAACTTGGCCAAAGGCTGCAGCCCCTGCAGGCCTTCCATCCACCCAAAAAGCCCACTGCTTCTGCCCCGGCTGCATCGCAGCATATCTCTTATCACCATCAGCACAGAAAAAGAAAGTTCTGAGCAACGTCACCGTGGGAGGTGGGGGTAGGCCCTTCAGGCTGTCAACAGACAACCCCCCGGAGGTCCGTCATGGTCCTGTCGCAATCCATGCAGGCAGAAGCATTGGGCACTGCGCTGGTTCCTCCGATTCCCCGCCAGTTTCCTCAGCCAGTAACTCCTCACCCCCACACCACTCCGGGAGCCCGGCCCCCTCTCCAGGTACATCTTCCTGACAGCCTGCAGAGGATCCATCCTCTGAATCAGCTCCATCCGAAGCCTCCTCCTGCTGACCGTTCCCCAGTACCGCCATCAGTTGGCGTCATGCACCGCGTGTCAGCAGACTGTCGTCATCTCCGGGCATCGACTCCAAATAGGCATCTAGGTCCTCCAATACAGATCCCAAGGTCCTGGCAGGGGGTGATTTAGAAAGCCGCCACCAGTCCGTGCACCCTACCACTCAGGGGACCGCCACAGCAGCGGGAGCCCTCCATCCCCACAGCTCGCAATAGCCGCACTCCCAGGCCAGGAGTCAGTGTCTAGGCCCCAAGATGGCTGACAGGGGACCGTGCTCAGCAGGGAACGAAGGCCCCATATGGTGTGTCTCTTGTCCAGGGGGGGATAAAGAAGGCCCCAGACTGCTCAGTTCCGGTGGCTAGCCCCCCCAGGCACATCTAAGTCAAAAATCTCTGCAGTAGTAGTCAGCCGGAGGCCCCCAAGGGTAGCAGACATGCAGAGCTCCACCAAAACACGTCTGCTCCCAATGGTAGCCAGCCACACCCCTTGATCTAACTTTTTAATAAAATTGTGTTGTATGAATAACATGTCTCTGTACTGTGTCACTGTCAGGAATAGGTACAGTTTGACAGGGCCAGACTTCATGATGTTGAACATTTGGGTAGCATTTCATAGGTAGAGCACTACGCAAATATACTCACATGGTAATGTGGACATGTATATCAACAGAGGGGCCCAGCAGCTCATTCTTCTTCAGGAGATACAGGGATAAATGCACATTAGTCACACATCCATGACGGCACATTCAATTTAATAATCTCAATAAAGACCTGCTTTAATTTAAGGCACTAGTAAGATAATCGATGTGGGTGTGCATGGCTAAATGATCCATTGGACTTGTCTCATACTTCATCATCCTGACGGGGTGTCTAATGGCATTTATGTGAGACACACGATAACCGCATTATTGTATCTATGTCATACATATAAATTACTCAACGTAAGTGACACACAGTCTGATGAGCGTTTCACCGCAACCGCGGCTTCATCACTAAGTTGCTGACTGATGAAGCCACGGTTGCGGTGAAACGCGTATCAGCCTACCCATTTTTTTGCATATTCTTGTTTTATCATGTATCAATTTAATAAATCTATTTTTTATTAAAATCACGAGTATAGCAGTACGTAGTGATACCTTTTTTATTGGACTGATGTTACATTTAAAAGACAAGCTTTCGAGAGTATATCCTCTCTTCCTCAGGTCTGGATGCTTACTGATCAGTTTCTAGAATTGAACATTAGGACATTAAGGGTCACATGGGCGGGGGGATTTAAATGTCGTAAAGAGTGAGTCAAATGGTATATTCAAAATGGGAAATAAACACCTGAGGGATCTTGGGCTCATAATAAAACAACAGAGATAAGATCATACAACCTAGAATGAAAAAAGGCAAAAAAAAACAACAAACACAAAACAGTGAAGGCTGAAAGAGACATGAAAAAAATAAATAAAAAAATTAAACCAAGGAAAAAACAAAACATCAGCCAGAAATTAGAATGTTATGTGACGTTATGATAGTGGGTTAAAAACCCAGAAGCGACATTGAGTCCAGAATTTATAATGTTAAAATATGTGATCATTTTCATTTCATATGTTTTGCGTTCATGGTGGTCTTTAAAATGTCCTTTGAGGATTTTAATTTTGAGGTTTTGGATGGAGTGGCCTATTAGATTGAAGTGATGTCCCACTGGGGTACAATATGTATTTTCCTGGTGGTTCTTGATGGAGATTTAGTTTCACCAATATAGCAGCCCTTATCACACAGGTACACACAGCCCTTGATGTTGTGTGTGGCGTTGTTGTGCCGTGCTGCTGTCACATATATGTTGGCACAGTTTGCAGTGGGACTTGTTGCGGTGTTTGGTCCCATTCTGTATGTCACCCTGTTCCTGAGAGAGTTTCCTGCGGACCAGTTTTTGCCTCAGGTTGGGGGGGGGGGTTGCTCGAATGCCAGTAAGGGGAGCTGTGGGAATATTTCTTTGAGTGCAGGGTCCTCTGTGACCAGTGGCTACAGATCTTTGATGATTTTGCAAATTCCCTCTAGAGTTGGGTTGTATGAAACAACTAGAGGGGTCCGTGTGGTGTTTTTCATTTCTTTGTAGTGCAACAGCTGTTCGCGCGGTGTTTTCAGGGCAGATTTGATTTTTTTCAGAGATTATCCTTTCCTTATAGCCCTTCCGCTGGAATGCTGCAGATAGATTGTTCAGGTGTTCATCCCTGTCCCCAGTGTCCGAGCAGATTCGGTGGTACCTGATGGCCAGGCTGTAGATTATGCCTTGTTTGGTGTGGTTGGGATGAAAGCTGGCCTTGTGGAGGTAGCTCGGCCTGTCTGTGGGTTTCCTGTACACAGATGAGTGCAGTGTGCCGTTGGCAGCTGATATGGTACAGTCCAGGAAGCTCACACTGTGCTTGGAAAAATCCATCTTGAGTTTGATCGATGGGTGGAACATATTGATTGCCTTGTGAAAGTCTAGAAGGCGTTCCTCTCCTTCTGTCCATATGATGAAAATGTCATCGATGTATCGTAGATATTTGGGTGGTTTGTGAGGGTGGATGTTCAGGAACCTCTGTTCTAGATCTGCCATGAAAAGATTGGTATATTGTGGTGACATTTTACTACCCATAGTGGTCCCAGTCATTTGTAGGTAGCAGTTATTGTTGAAGCTGAAGCAGTTTTGTGTGAGAATAAATTCAATTAGCTTGTTAATAATTTCACTGCTATATTTATGTGGAGTATTGTGGGAGGAGAAAGATTTGAGACAGGCATTAATTCCTTCTTTATGAGGGATGTTGCTGTATAGGGATTCTATATCCATAGTAACTAATATAGTGTCGGCCGGTAGTATCTGGATATCTCTGAGTTTGTTTAGAAAGTCTGTGGTGTCCTGTATATAGATGACAGTGTGGGTAACTAAGGGTTTCAGGATACCCTCTATAAGGCCAGAAATTTGTTCGGTAAGCGTGTCCATACCTGTGATAATGGGTCGTCCTGGGTTCCCGGGCTTGTGGATTTTGGGCAGCATGTAGAAAGTGCCCATGCGAGAATCTGGAAGGCACCAGATTCTCCAATGCTTGCTGTAGGTATTTGGGGAACGACCTGATAAGTCTGACAAGTTGGGTTTTGTATTCTTTTGTTGGGTCTTGAGTCAATTTCCGGTAATAGTTTTCATCAGACAGTTGTCGGTCACCTTCTGTGATGTAGCCCTGGATGTTCATGATAACTACTGATCCCCCTTTGTCAGCCGGCTTGATGATGAGGTTGTTGTTGCTGGATAGATTTTTCAGGGCCATCCTTTCTGCTTGTGAGAGGTTTGGTGGTATTTTTTTCTGCTGCTGCTGTGTGGTAACCAGGGATGTCACGCTCATGCGAAATTTTTCAATATACTGTAGCTGTCCAATTTGTCATTGCGTCCTGCTGCAGGTGTGAAATCTTGGTTCCTAGCTTTCCCTTTGTTGTTCATTGTAGAAATAGTCATTTTTGTCAAAGAAAAATTCCTTCAGTCTCCGTCTTCTAAAAAACTCCTCCAAGTCTGAGTATAATTGGATGTGGTCCAGTTTGGTGCTGGGACAAAAAGTTAGTCCTTTGGACGGGACTGCTTTTTCTGGTATGGACAGGTTATGATCTGACAAGTTCACAATCTCAGAATAGTCAGTGAGGGGGTTCACTGATGCTAGCAGTGTCAATCTTACCAGAGATTGCGTTATGAGTGGTGGCGATCTGATCAGTGTCATTGTCGGTGTCATCAGTGGGTCTTTTGTGCCGGACGTCTTTGTGCATAAAGTTGCCGTCCCTATGTGCTAGGAGTCCTGCGACTTTCTTCTTTTTCTTGCGGATGAGCCTTTGTTGTTCCTTTTTGTAGAGGCATTCCATTTCAGTTTCCATAACTTTGGCTCTTGATGGGATTTGTTGTAGGTTGAGCAGTAAAGATTCTTTCTGCCCAAATATTTTTTGCTTCTTGTCATAAAGTAAATGAATTAAGTGGTTCTACAGTTTCTCGCTAGTGCGTTTGCAGATGTTTTCAGCATGCCGGGAGTTGTGGGTGGTAGAAAGTGGGTTCCTGATATGGAGTCCCTTGGGGACAAGATTCATCTTTTTACATTGAGTAAGAAAAAATATGTTGCTGTTTACTTTTTATTAAGTTATACATAGTTCGGGGCTCTTTTGTACTCCTACTTTCCAGCTGAGGCCAGATAGTGTTGGAGGACCACAAGCTGCAGAGAGGGGTCGGAGGCTACCTGGAAAAGACCTCACAGGCCTGCATCCTTGGAGCCGGGTTAAAGGGCTCAAAACATTCAAACAAGGAGTTCCAGTGATCTCCAACGTTGATCCATAGGCACCCCTAAAGAGACTTTTTCATCCTGAATTTCAACAATTTTGGACTATATAGGACTGAGGCACTTTCTATTTATTCTGAACCATTCCCTGAATATTTAACTGGATCTTACTCCATTGTTTGGTTATTATTATTATTATTATTATTCTTTATTTATAAAGCGCCAGCATATTCCGCAGCGCTGTACAATAAGCACAGTATAGACAGGGTTACAATACATTGAACAACATTTGACAAACAGTACAGGAGGAGATGAGGGCCCTATTCCCGTAGGAACTCACAATCTAGGAGGGTTGGGGTTGGAAACAGGAGGAGAGGACTGTAAGGTGAGAGTGATTGATGGTTGTGTCAGTGAGTTGGGTGGTAGGCTTCCCTAAATAGGAATGTTTTAAGGGAGCGTTTGAAGGAAGAGAAGTTAGGGGAAAGTCTGACAGTACGAGGGAGAGCGTTCCAGAGAGTGGGGGCTGCGCGGAGAAATCCTGCAGTCTATCATGGGAAGAGGTGATGCGGGGAGAAGCTAGGCGCAGGTCACTGTTTGACCTTAGGGAGCGGGCTGGGGTGTATTTGGTGATTAGTGAGGACAGGTAGTGGGGCGCTGAGTTAGTGAGGGTTTTGTAGGTAAGGATAAGGATTTTGAACTTGATTCTGCAGTGGATGGGGAGCCAGTGAAGGGACTCGCAGAGGGGAGCGGCAGAGACAGAGCGGCGGGTGAGGTGAATTAGCCTGGCGGAGGCGTTCAGGATGGATTGTATGGGGGAGAGGCGGGACAGAGGGAGGCCAGATAAGAGATTATTGCAATAGTCGAGTCGGGAGATTACCAGGGCGTGTATGAGTTGTTTTGTGGTGACAGCGGTAAGAAATGGCCGAATTCTGGAAATATTACGCAGTTGGTATCGGCAGGAGGAGGAAAGAGACTGGATGTGGGGGATGAAGGAAAGAGCAGAGTCAAGTGTAACTCCAAGACAGCGAACTTGGTTTGATGGGGAGATGGTGATACCCTCCACCGTGATAGAGAAGTCAGGAGGTGGGGAGGCATTGGAGGGAGGAATAAGTAGGAGCTCAGTCTTTGACATGTTGATCTTTAGGTGGTGGGAGGCCATCCAGGAGGAGATGCCAGATAAACAGTCACTGACTTTTGAAAGGACAGGGGGAGAGAGATCAGGGGTAGAGAGGTAGATCTGAGTGTCATCAGCGTAGAGGTGGTAATTAAAGCCAAAGCTGTTGATGATTTTGCCCAGGGAGGAGGTGTAGATGGAAAAGAGCAGAGGACCAAGGACAGAGCCTTGAGGTACACCAACAGATAGAGGCAATGAAGAGGAGGAGTTACCAGCAAAGGACACACAGAAGGACCTGTTGGATAAATAGGAGTCAACCCAAGCAAGTGCAGTGTCACCGAGACCCAGAGAGTTGAGGGTCTGTAGAAGGAGGGGGTGGTCAACAGTGTCAAAAGCAGCCGAGAGGTCAAGCAGGATGAGAATAGAATAGTGGCTGTGTTTTTTAGCAGTTAGGAGGTCGTTGGTGACTTTGGTGAGGGCAGTTTCAGTTGAGTGTAGGGGACGGAAGCCAGATTGCAGGGGGTCAAGTAGAGAATTGGAGGACAGGAAGAGGGAGAGGCGGTTGAAGACTAGTTTTTCTAAGAGCTTTGATGTGAAGGGAAGCAGGGATACAGGGCGGTAGTTGGATGGAGAGTTGGGGTCTAGGGATGGTTTCTTTAGTAAAGGGGTAACTAGCGCGTGTTTGAAGGCGGATGGAAAGGAGCCAGTGGAGAGAGATAGGTTGAAGATGTGTGTGAGAGCAGGGGTGAGGGAGGAGGAGAGGGGAGGAATTAAATGTGAGGGAATGGGGTCGAGCGGACACGTGGTGAGATGTGAGGAGGACAATAAGGAATTGACTTCCTCCTCAGTGCCTGGGAGGAAGCGGCAGAGGGTGGCAGAGGGGACCTGTGGGAGTGGAGGTGGCAGAAGTTATATATATATTGTGTATATACTGCTTATACATTTTATTAGGTTTTATGTTTCTAGCACTTTATGCACTTTGCTTGGATATACAGATTCCTCTCCTTGTGTTTTTCATGCTTTGCTGACTTTAAGGCTAGGGTCAGATGAACGTGATTTCTACGGACTGTACGTCCGTGCACACGGACGTATGTCAGTACGGAAGACGCAGTAGTGGCCACACAGTCCGTGATCACGTCAGTGATCACGTCCGTGATTTGTGACGGATCAATATAAAAAAGTGAAATATGAGAAACCAAATTAATTGCAGATGAAAAAACCAAGGGAAAAAGGGTATAACAAGCCATTTTGGGGAAGGTGGGGTTTTCCACACCTGTCTGTGAAGAAGCGGGTGTTTAATTATAGGCAGTCGCGTGCTAGACGGTATGTCGAGTGTACCTTTGGCATACTGAGTAACAAGTGGAGGATTTTTCATAGGCCGCTAGATGTGCATGTAGATTTTTGTGTAGATATAGTGAAATGCTGTTGTGTGTTGCATAATTTTGTTCGTGCGCGGGATGGTTTTAATTTTGATGACTCCTTGTCTGTTTGTGGTTTGGAAGAATTTATAAATGATGATGTTATGCCTGTGAAGCGACACAGCAACAGGCATCGTGATGCGCTGGCAAACTATTTCACTAGCGAAGCAGATCAGGTGCCCTGGCAGATGGGGAGCATTTGACATGTGACGTTCATGAATTTGTTAGCCATTTACATTTTGTTTGGATTAAATGTGCATTTGATTATGAATATAATAATCATATACTCACTCTGCACTTTCTGTTCATGATCAGACCATGTGTCATATGCAGGGTACACCGCTCTTGTCACATCAGCCCATGCGTTCCCCTTGCTGATCCTGTCCTTGTATTGTTGGCTGGCTGTGTCCCACAATTCTGGGTGCTCCTCCACTTCGGTGATCAGCCTCTCAACGTCCATGTCACCTGCAGCGTCCACTCTCCAGTGTCCAGGATACACTCTCCAGCCTCCAGGATATACTCCAGCCACGCCAGGAAAGTTCTGGAGTCTGGACGTGATGTAGGCCGCAGAACAGGTGCGTCTGACGTCTCCCCTCACGTACACAGGCCGCTAGGCGGAGGCGGCGCACTCTGTGCGGCCGTTCTAGGGGTTGTACGTTCTTCCCTGCCTTGCATCCGTGGGCCGCGCCCGTTGTGCGTCTGCAGTTCAGTGCGGACGTACTTCGTGTAACGGGTCCGATGGGCTTTCTGTTATTCTATCACGGATGTACTTTTAGGCGCAATCACGGACGTGAACACTATGCTCGTCTGACACCAACCTTAGCACAACATTGTCCAAAAGAGCACATGTGGAAGAGGTGTGTTTTTTTTCCTCCCCTCAGTACTATTGCTTTCTTGATTGATACAGGTATAATTACTCATCAAGATAATTGAGACAAGCCACTTGCACTGGTGTGATTTATTTCACTACTATTTTTGAAAACAGCACTGATGTTTTTGCGCTCGAGTGTGTCACTTACGTTTAGTATCTATTTTCCTGACAGAGATTTTTCTGGGGATTAACGGTGTCACCACTCTTATTTGTAGAGCAGCAATGTATCAGTAATTATAGGACTTCCCTCTTTGAGGGCTCTGTGATATAGGGTTTTGTTCTTCTCCAAATAAATTAATTAGCAGGGGATACTCGAACAGTTTACAGAGGGTTTAAATTCGGAGAGCAAGTTTGGTGTGACGTTTGTGCTGTGCAAGCATGCTTCATGAAGGCTGCTTCCATGTGCAGCATAAACATAGCTTTATTCCTCAGAGAGATCTTTTCCCTGTTGTGCCAAGGTACATTTCTCCATAGGCGACTCTACAGGGGGCAATTGCCCCCCCTAGGTTATTCCTTGCCCCCCCATGTGCCCCCCCCCCCCACCAAAAATCAGCATCCAGCTTCCCACACTTATTGGGACCAATGTATCTCCGTCCCTGTGCATCGTATATTGAGGTTCTATGTGTCATTAGACAGGGCAGGTTCTGGCCTTTCCAATGACATCCAACATGACCATATTTAGTGTGACGTAAAAGTCATAAAACATTAAATAAAAACGTGCACTTAAACTTAAACATTTTCACAGGGTTGAAATGGCTCAGTAGTGAAATGGTTAATGTTCAGACTATACATTACATTGTGTATTACATTAGTTTTTGCCTTGGTTTAGTTGTATATTAAGGGTTAATGGGTTGGCTTCATCCCTTACAGTATACATTTGTTTTTCCTTGATTAATGGCATTTTAGGGGTTAATGAGTAGGCTAAATGCAACAATGTTTATTATTTTTATTGTATTTCCCTGGGTTTATGGCATTTATGGGGTCATTATGGAAGTTAGAATCTAAAGGGTCTAATCATCTTTAGATCCTCTACTTTTCGTCACATTTCGGGGAATTCATTTTGCCAAAAATATGCTGAATTCCCTATTAGTGAATGGTCACCGTAATTTGCTAAAATTGGAGCAGCTAAAGGACATTCAGCGAAAACTGCCGAATTGCAGCAAATAAAATTTTGAACTTAACCCCTTCCCGACCGCGGACGTACCATGTACGTCATTGCAGCGGTCTCTTCTTAGACCGCTGACGTACATGGTACGTCCTGCCGTTTTTGAGCTGCTGGAAGCGATCGGATCGCTTCCAGCAGCTCAAACGCCATTGCAGGATGCCTGGGAGTCCAGGCATCCGTGCAATGGCGCTGAGAAGTGCCGGGGCACCATGTGATCGCTCCCCGGGAGCGATCTACATCCGGTTTGACCGGAGAGGTGCCCGGCACTTCTAAAGAGCGCTGGAAGCGATCGGATCGCTTCCAGCAGCTCAAACCCCATTGCAGGCTGCCTGGGAGTCCAGGCAGCCGTGCAATGGTGGCTACAAGTGCCGGGGCAACCTTGTGATCGCTCCCCGGGAGCGATCTACATCCGGTTTGACCGAGAGGTGCCCGGCACTTGTAAAGAGCGCTGGAAGCGATCGGTATCGCTTCCAGCTGCTCTGTGTATATTGCAGGGATGCCTCGACATCGAGGCATCCCTGCAATATGCTTACCTGCCGCCGGTCCGTCGGTGATCGCTCCCCCCGAGCGATCACTTCCGGTAGCGGCAGGAAGTACTGAGTGCCACGAGGTATCGTGGCACTCAGTACAAAAAGTGATCATAAGTGATCAGGTGCTCTGCTGGGTGCCTTGAGGGATCAAGGCACCCAGCAGAGTAAATAAGTGTAAAAAAAGTGTAAAAAAAAAAGAAAAATAAATGAATAAAAACGAATAAAATAAAAAAACTGACAGCCAAGATGGCGCTGCCCTTCTAAGGGCAGGGTCATCTTGGGGCTGAGTGGGATGTTCCTAGCCTGCCTCATCAGAGAGGCAGGCTAGCAACATCCAATCAGAAGTAAAAAAAAAATCAAAATAAAATCTCTAATTTGTCAGGTCAGGTCAATATTTTGTAAATATTGGCTCTGACCTCTGTGATTCTCCCTCCCTCTCCTCACTTGTGTTTTGGTGAGCGAGAGAGAGAGATCAGATTTGACAGGTTAGAGATTTTAGTGAGATTTAGTGAGATTAGAAAAATTTAGGCAGATTTAGAGAGATTTTAGTGAGATTTAGAAGAATTGTGGCAGGTTTAGAGAGATTTTAGGGAGATTTAGAAGAATTGAGGCAGGTTTAGAGTGATTTAGAGAGATTTAGGTGTATTTGTATTTTCTTGTAAAACCCAACGGTTCTTCTAAGAACAACAATCCGCTATTATTATATATATAATTATAAAATTTTATAATCTATTATATATAATGTCTGAGAGGGTGTACAGCGCCGAGGAGGCATATGCCATCCTGGCGTCAGAATCTGAGGCATCTGCGTCAGACTCCGACCCTGATTTTGACCCCGCTGACTGTTCAGAGACGTCGCTAGATACGTTGTCTACGCTGGTTGATGTATCTAGTGAGGTTTCTGATGCAGATCCTGGGTCACCACCTGCCAGCAGGAGACGCACAGCTCCAGCTGAGGAGTGGTAGTGCCTCATCGCCAGAGGCCAGATATCCTCCTTTCACGGCAAATCCTGGCATCAATATTGATGTTGCAGGATTTACCGCACATCAGTTTTTGCAGGTGTTTATGGGGGATGATTTGTTGGGCCACATCGTGGCCCAATCAAATCTGTATGCCCATCAGCATTGTGCTGCGAAGCCAGACTCGTACTTGGCAAGGCAGCAATGGACCCCGCTAGATGTGCCAGAATTTCTGAAATTCTGGGCACTTACTATGCTGATGGGCATCATAAAGAAGCCCTCAATTCGCTCCTACTGGAGCAGTAGCCCCATCTGGTCTACCCCCATTTACCCCCAATCAATGTCACGTAGAAGGTATGAAAGCATTTTGCGTTTCATGCACTTCAGTGACAACAGCCTGTGCCCTCCTAGAGAGCATCCCCAGTTTGACAGGCTGTATAAATCCGCCCCCTGATTACCCACTTCGCCGCCAGGTTTGCAGAGGCTTATACACCGGGAAGGAATATCTGCGTTGATGAATCCCTAATGAAATACAAGGGAAGGCTGGGATTCAAGCAGTATATTCCTTCCAAACGCTCCAGGTATGGAGTGAAGGTGTATAAGCTCTGTGACAGCGAGAGTGGGTATACTCAGGCCTTCCGGTGTACGAGGGAAAGGATAGTAGCCTTGACCCTCCAGGTTGCCCAGAACACATGGGAACCAGTGGCAAGATTGTGTGGGACCTACTTTTTCCCCTGATGAACAAAGGGTACCACTTGTATGTGGATAATTTTTATACAAGTGTCCCTTTGTTCAAGCTGCTGTATTGTTTTGATACAGCAGCATGCGGTACTGTTCGCAAGAACCGCGTAGGTTTCCCAGCACAGCTTGTCCGCACCCGGTTAAAAAGGGGGAGACCTCAGCTCTGCGCCAAGAGGAGCTGTTGGCGGTAAAGTACAGAGACAAGAAGGATGTATACCTTCTGTCCACCATCCACACTGAGAGGTGTGTGGAGGTCTCTGTACGTGGCAGAGCTGAGCGCATCAGGAAGCCAGTGTGCATCAAAGCCTATAACCGGCATATGGGTGGGGTTGATCTGGCAGATCAGCTGCTCCAGCCCTACCAGATTATGCGGAAGTCAAGGGCCTGGTACAAAAAGGTTGCAATTTACCTGATGCAAATTGCAACCCACAATGCCTTTTTGCTCTGCAAAAAGGCAAACCCCGAAGTGACACTGTCCTTTTTACAGTTTCAGCTCCAGGTCATTTCGGGGCTTTTGTACCAGGATGCACCTGCTCCCCGGGCGGTGATGGGGGACAGAGTTGGGGCTACGCATTTTATTTATAAAATCCCCCTACTGAGGGCAAACAGAAACCCCAAAAAAGGTGCAGGATGTGTTTCAAGAGGGGGCAGAGGAGAGACACAATCTTTTATGACTCGCCCTGAGAATGCCCTGGACAACCCGGTCTGTGTCTTGGGGACTGTTTCAAGATATATCACACTGTGCGTGATCTGTGATTTTTTTTTTCCTTTCTATTTTTTTTCTCAAACTCCAGTTAGTTAGTTCAGTTTAGTTTTTTTTTTCTTTTACTGCACCAGACTTTTACATTTTATTCGTACATTTTTATGTTTCTACAATTGGTGCTGTATTTTGCCAAAACCTTTGCACACCTATGCATGGGGGCATGGGTGTACTCAGGGTGTACACAGTCCAATCTAATGTGGGCGTAAAAAATAAAAATGAAAAAATTACCGCCACACACTTCTCAAATGTTTTGGGCTAAAACCGTTGCATCCATGGCATCAAAGCACTCCATATGCAATACCTTGGGGTGTCAACATAACAAATATAAACAATTTTCTGGCAATAATTCAAACTGGGGTACGCGGTAGACCCAAAACCAAAGCTAGGCCTAGCTGAAGAAATGATCTCAATTTCAACTCCAATGACAAAGTCATAAAAATTGTATTTGAACCTCCCAAAATCCTGGCAAAGCTATGCATGGGGGCATGGGTGTACTCAGGAGACCTTGCAGAAAACAACCTGGAGAGTTTTCATGCAGTACAAATAACAGTGTCTCCTAAATCACAGTCCAAATCTAATGTGGGCGTAAAAATCTGAAAATTGAAAAATTACACCACACACCTTCTCAAATGTTTTGGGCTAAAACCGTTTCATCCATGGCATCAAAGCACTCCATATGCAATACCTTGGGGTGTCAACATAACAAATATAAACAATTTTCTGGCAATAATTCAAACTGGGGTACGCGGTAGACCCAAAACCAAAGCTAGGCCTAGCTGAAGAATGATCTCAATTTCAACTCCAATTGACAAAGTCATAAAAATTGGTATTTGAACCTTCCCAAAATCCTGGCAAAGCTATGCATGGGGGGCATGGGTGTACTCAGGAGACCTTGCAGAAAACAACCTGGAGAGTTTTCATGCAGTACAAAAACAGTGTCTCCTAAATCACAGTCCAAATCTAATGTGGGCGTAAAAATCTGAAAATTGAAAAATTACACCACACACCTTCTCAAATGTTTTGGGCTAAAACCGTTGCATCCATGGCATCAAAGCACTCCATATGCAATACCTTGGGGTGTCAACATAACAAATATAAACAATTTTCTGGCAATTTCAAACTGGGGTACGCGGTAGACCCAAAACCAAGCTAGGCCTAGCTGAAGAAATAATCTCAATTTCAACTCCAATGACAAAGTCAATAAAAATTGTATTTGAACCTTCCCAAAATCCTGGCAAACCTATGCATGGGGGGCATGGGTGTACTCAGGAGACCTTGCAGAAAACAACCTGGAGAGTTTTCATGCAGTACAAATAACAGTGTCTCCTAAATCACAGTCCAAATCTAATGTGGGCGTAAAAATCTGAAAATTGAAAAATTACACCACAACACCTTCTCAAATGTTTTGGGCTAAAACCGTTGCATCCATGGCATCAAAGCACTCCATAATGCAATACCTTGGGGTGTCAACATAACAAATATAAACAATTTTCTGGCAATAATTCAAACTGGGGTACGCGGTAGACCCAAAACCAAAGCTAGGCCTAGCTGAAGAAATGATCTCAATTTCAACTCCAATGACAAAGTCATAAAAATTGTATTTGAACCTTCCCAAAATCCTGGCAAACCTATGCATGGGGGGCATGGGTGTACTCAGGAGACCTTGCAGAAAACAACCTGGAGAGTTTTCATGCAGTACAAATAACAGTGTCTCCTAAATCACAGTCCAAATCTAATGTGGGCGTAAAAATCTGAAAATTGAAAAATTACACCACACACACCTTCTCAAATGTTTTGGGCTAAAACCGTTGCATCCATGGCATCAAAGCACTCCATATGCAATACCTTGGGGTGTCAACATAACAAATATAAACAATTTTCTGGCAATAATTCAAACTGGGGTACGCGGTAGACCCAAAACCAAAGCTAGGCCTAGCTGAAGAAATGATCTCAATTTCAACTCCAATGACAAAGTCATAAAAATTGTATTTGAACCTTCCCAAAATCCTGGCAAACCTATGCATGGGGGGCATGGGTGTACTCAGGAGACCTTGCAGAAAACAACCTGGAGAGTTTTCATGCAGTACAAATAACAGTGTCTCCTAAATCACAGTCCAAATCTAATGTGGGCGTAAAAATCTGAAAATTGAAAAATTACACCACACACCTTCTCAAATGTTTTGGGCTAAAACCGTTGCATCCATGGCATCAAAGCACTCCATATGCAATACCTGGGGTGTCAACATAACAAATATAAACAATTTTCTGGCAATAATTCTGGGGTACGCGGTAGACCCAAAACCAAAGCTAGGCCTAGCTGAAGAAATGATCTCAATTTCAACTCCAATGACAAAGTCATAAAAATTGTATTTGAACCTTCCCAAAATCCTGGCAAACCTATGTATGGGGGGCATGGTGTACTCAGGAGACCTTGCAGAAAACAACCTGGAGAGTTTTCATGCAGTACAAATAACAGTGTCTCCTAAATCACAGTCCAAAACTGATGTGGGTGTGAAAATGAAAAATGACCACCAAACAGTATCCAATTTGTTTGGAGCAAACGGATGCATCCATAGCATAAAAACACTCCATTTACAATACTTTGGGGTGTTAGCTTACCAAATATATGCACGTTCATAAAACTGGGGTATGTAAAAAGGCCCCTAAAAAGAAGATAAGCAAAGAAGATACTGTATGTCAAATTAGAAAATTGACAAGCACATGTCAAAGATTGGCGTAGCACCCCAAAAACAACAGAACAAATCTATATATGGGTGGTATCAATTTACTCAGAAGATGTTGCTGAACATTTTTGGGGTGTTTTTTGGCAGTAACCCATAACTGGATTTGACAATTCATGCCTAAAGTACAATGTGTGTGAAAAAATAACACAAAAAGTGACTACCTGAAAGATTGACATAGAGCTAGTGCATGGAAAGTGTTAAAATACAACTCTTTGAAGCACCCCAGGGTGTGCCCTTTCTAAAAATATATGGTTTGATGGGGGTAAATTACTTTGGCCGGCTTCAAAAATGTCCCAAATAGGACATGGGTGCATGATGACGAAACGTGAAAATTCCAAGTTGGAAAACTGAAATGCGCACCCCCCAATAAGGCCTATTAGCCCCCAAATGACCCGACATACCTATACATGGGTGGTATCAATTTACTCAGAAGATGTTGCTGAACATATTTTGGGGTGTTTTTTGGCAGTAACCCATAACTGGATTTGACAATTCATGCCTAAAGTACAATGTGTGTGAAAAAAATAACACAAAAAGTGACTACCTGAAAGATTGACATAGAGCTAGTGCATGGAAAGTGTTAAAATACAACTCTTTGAAGCACCCCAGGGTGTGCCCTTTCTAAAAATATATGGTTTGATGGGGGTAAATTACTTTGGCGGCTTCAAAAATGTCCAAATAGGACATGGGTGCATGATGACGAAACGTGAAAATTCCAAGTTGGAAAACTGAAATGCGCACCCCCCAAATAAGGCCTATTAGCCCCCAAATGACCCGACATACCTATACATGGGTGGTATCAATTTACTCAGAAGATGTTGCTGAACATATTTTGGGGTGTTTTTTGGCAGTAACCCATAACTGGATTTGACAATTCATGCCTAAAGTACAATGTGTGTGAAAAAATAACACAAAAAGTGACTACCTGAAAGATTGACATAGAGCTAGTGCATGGAAAGTGTTAAAATACAACTCTTTGAAGCACCCCAGGGTGTGCCCTTTCTAAAAATATATGGTTTGATGGGGGTAAATTACTTTGGCCGGCTTCAAAAATGTCCCAAATAGGACATGGGTGCATGATGACGAAACGTGAAAATTCCAAGTTGGAAAACTGAAATGCGCACCCCCCAAATAAGGCCTATTAGCCCCCAAATGACCCGACATACCTATACATGGGTGGTATCAATTTACTCAGAAGATGTTGCTGAACATATTTTGGGGTGTTTTTTGGCAGTAACCCATAACTGGATTTGACAATTCATGCCTAAAGTACAATGTGTGTGAAAAAATAACACAAAAAGTGACTACCTGAAAGTTTGACAAAGAGCTAGTGCATGGAAAGTGTTAAAATACAACTCTTTGAAGCACCCTAGGGTGTGCCTTTCTAAAAATATATGGTTTGATGGGGGTAAATTACTTTGGCCGGCTTCAAAAATGTCCCAAATAGGACATGGGTGCATGATGACGAAACGTGAAAATTCCAAGTTGGAAAACTGAAATGCGCACCCCCCAAATAAGGCCTATTAGCCCCCAAATGACCCGACATACCTATACATGGGTGGTATCAATTTACTCAGAAGATGTTGCTGAACATATTTTGGGGTGTTTTTTGGCAGTAACCCATAACTGGATTTGACAATTCATGCCTAAAGTACAATGTGTGTGAAAAAATAACACAAAAAGTGACTACCTGAAAGTTTGACAAAGAGCTAGTGCATGGAAAGTGTTAAAATACAACTCTTTGAAGCACCCTAGGGTGTGCCCTTTCTAAAAATATATGGTTTGATGGGGGTAATTACTTTGGCCGGCTTCAAAAATGTCCCAAATAGGACATGGGTGCATGATGACGAAACGTGAAAATTCCAAGTTGGAAAACTGAAATGCGCACCCCCCAAATAAGGCCTATTAGCCCCCAAATGACCCGACATACCTATACATGGGTGGTATCAATTTACTCAGAAGATGTTGCTGAACATATTTTGGGGTGTTTTTTGGCAGTAACCCATAACTGGATTTGACAATTCATGCCTAAAGTACAATGTGTGTGAAAAAATAACACAAAAAGTGACTACCTGAAAGTTTGACAAAGAGTAGTGCATGGAAAGTGTTAAAATACAACTCTTTGAAGCACCCTAGGGTGTGCCCTTTCTAAAAATATATGGTTTGATGGGGGTAAATTACTTTGGCCGGCTTCAAAAATGTCCCAAATAGGACATGGTGCATGATGACGAAATGTGAAAATTCCAAGTTGGAAAACTGAAATGCGCACCCCCCAAATAAGGCCTTTTAGCCCCCAAATGACCCGACATACCTATACTTGGGTGGTATCAATTTACTCAGAAGATGTTGCTGAACATATTTTGGGGTGCTTTTTGGCAGTAAACCTTAAAGTTCACAGTACATGTATTCTTAAATTGCGTTCAAAAAAAAAAATCACCAAAATTTTTTTTTTCCTCAAACTTTGGCATAGATTTGTGGTAAAATGGTTTGCATGGAAAGAGTCAAAATACCCCAAGTTTAATACCTTGATTTGTGTACTTTAAAAAAATATGTATATGTGGAGGGTTATTCAGCAATTAGTGACAGATATCAGTGTTACAATGTCACTATCACTAGTTTTGAAAATAAACTCTTTGGAAATGGCAAAGTGCTACTTGCACTTATTGTTGCATAAAATAAGGAAAAAAGCGAGGAATATGTAAACATTGGGTATTGCTAAACTCAGTACTAAATTTAGAAACTACTAAGGAATAAAATTTTTTTGACGGTTGTTGATACATAAGAAATTTTGGGGGTCAAAGTTCGAAAAAGTGGTGTTTTTTCAATTTTTGTGTCATATTTCACAATATTTTTTATAGTAAATTATATGAAATGATGAAAAAAATGGTATCTTTATAAAGTCCATTTAGTGACGAGAAAAACAGTGTAAAATATGTGTGGGTTACATAAACGAGTAAGAGGAAAATTTGACGTAAACACTAAGAGCGCAGAAACGTAAAAACAGCTGCGGTCACGAACGGACGGATTTGTGTAAAACCGCCCGGTCACTAAGGGGTTAAGTATTAGGTTAGTACAACAAAAAGGCATCATTGCATCAGATTACTCTGGGGTTTTGGAATCTTATTTATATGTACTCGTGATTTATATATACTTATTTAGGGCACTATTACCTGGTATGAGCTAACCCTAGCATCAGCATGTTTTTGCGTTAGTGCCAGGTTAATTCTAGTCTAGAATTCGAGTCTAGCGCCGGACCAACAGTTCGTTTGCCTCCCGCTTCAAATGGGAAAAATCACATAGCGCGTTGCTATTAGCGATTTTTTACCGCGAGCTTACTGTACTTTCCGCGTCCTTTAATTAACATGGGGAGCACTAGAGATCTCTAGCGCTTTTGCAGCTAACAGATCACTTGGTGCCAGCGCTAATTTTTTGAGGGAAGCTAATTGCAACATTTTACCTACTGCTCAACCCTGGTGCTATCTCCAAAAAGACAGAAAAAAACAGATCCTCGCCCAAAATTAATAGGCAATGCAGCACAGGTGTTCTCTTGGCCCCATTCACCATAGTAATGGATCTGGTCAGCAATGTCGCTGCTGTTGCAGTAGGCTCTATTATGATATATATGTATCCTTTATTCACATATATCCTAATTCTAATATATTGCCTAATTTTAAACATTTTATGCTGGGGGTTATTCATAGTATGTAAGCGTATGATTATTAGGGTGACCGTGTGGACCATGTTTAAAGGGACACGTGAATAAGTCTTGCCCTGAAACATGTATTATTTATATGCTGCAGCAGGGAAGTTATTGTGGCTCACCTGGCCTTCCTTTTGGATCTATTAAATGCAGTGTAAGGATTCTACATGCTCTTGGGTGGCAATTATCATGCAATGCCCACCAGCCTTAATATATGTGTGCATCAAAACATGGATGATACGACCACCTTGGAGGAATTTAATAATTATGGGGTGTGAGGTTATTCACTGGATGTGTTCATATTCAAGCTTGTGAGGGTGGGGAATAGGTATGGCCCGGCACAACCGCATTAGCGCTGGGTCTCAGCCCGGGTCTTAGAGTTTCCCTAGCGTGCGCCAAATGACCTTGTTCATGGACTACCACGGACAAGGTGATCTGTTAATAGGTCGTCAGGCACTAACATGGTTATTCAGAAAGCAGTGAAAAGCAGGAGAATGACTGGAGAATGGAAAATTCTAGGTCAAAATAGCCGATTTGGAAAGTGAGATGAATGGGATAATTTTTCTGGTTTGGCTATTTTGACTAAGAATTAGGGATGTGCGTTTCGGGTTTCGGAATTTCGGAATTTTCACAAAATTTCCCGATTCGTGCATTCGGATTCGGCCAATTTTACGAAAATTTTAAGATCCTAAAACGGCAGATCCGAACGAATTTTCGTGCCAAAACGAAAACTTTTCGCAATTTTCGAATGGACTAGAAATGTGTAAAATCGAAATTCATTTTCATTCCATTCGTGATTTCGGCTCAATTCCTGATTTCTGTTCCATTTCAGTAATTTTGGACATCGTATTTATATCGCTGATTCTGTAATTAAGTTTTGTATCATTCCCATCTCAATGTATCCTTCCTGGAAAATCAGAGAAATCTCAATGTATCCTTCCTGGAAAATCAGAGAAATCTCAATGTATCCTTCTTGTAAAACATGAGAAAATCTCAATGGCAGAATTATCGTATAGGCAGAATTATCGTATCGTATAATTATCGTATCCGAAAAACCATTAGTTTACGTCAAAACGACGAATAGACACTTTGAAATGAGGAGAACAGACGTTCCGAAACACACGTAAATTTCCGAAATCACGAAATAAAAGTAGATACGAAAAACGAAACGAACCGAAACTAAACGAAAATCGGCCGAAACGAGTCGAAACGACAATTTTCAAAATCCGAACCGAAAAAAAAAAATCGGTGCACAAGCCTACCAAGAATTTTCCTTTCTCCAGTCATTCTCCTGCTTTTCACCACTCTGTGAATTACCCTGTAAATTTTAGCGACTCGCGCTAAATTTTTCATTTAGTGATGGTGTTTTAGCTCACACCAGGTGATGGGGCCCTTAGTTTTATTCAGTGGTATGATTTAGTGGTGAAAATTATTAGTGCCCCCTCAGTTTTGGCTGCTGAATCTTATGTGCCCCCCTAAATATTGTTCCTAGAGTCGCCACTGCATTTCTCTATACAGTTAATTGTGACTGATGGGCCACATTGTCCTGGATACATATCCCCATTTCACGCAGGGTGTAGCTAATGTAAAAGTGCTGCCCTGCAACAGGTCTATTCCATGTGTTGCAGTTTGGGAATCAAGAGGGCATGCCACGTGTAATTCCTTTTCTGCAGCGTATGGATTGTACATGATACAGGGTGGCATTTTACATGCACTGAACTTCAGAATGACTGATATACAGTATGTCCAGGAATGCATGGCGTATCTGACAAACCAAGATGTGATATGTGTTTACACAGACAATAGCAAAGGAAATATGTGTTTGTGCACCTTACCTGTGAAGTATTGCTGGACAATGGGCTACCAGTCATGTGTGCCCACATCCTCTGCATCATCTGCTGGTGCTAGTGGGACCCCGTCAGTGGCCACATCAAGGTCAGGCTCCAAATCTCATAGAGTCCCATCATATTGAGCAATGTTGTGAAGCATCGCACATGCTAGGACAATAACGCCAGCTCTCGGGGGCTGTACTGCAATGCACTGCCAGACCTATCAAAACAGCGGAACCTCATTTTAAGGAAGCCAAAGGTCCTCTCTATGACAGTCCTAACCTCTGGTGCACAGTGTTGCAGGCCTCCTGATCCAGTCCTTCAGGCCTCCAAATGGGCATCATCAGCCATGGTCTGAGAGGGTTTCTTGAATCACCTAATTATTAGGCCCACTACAGGCCAGATTTTGCAGATCACATGGGGAAATGCAGCTCAATCCTGCAATCACTGAGCAGCTAAATATATCACCTGTGCTGTGCTTCAGCTATCCCATAAACCTGGCCTGTTAGTGGGTCCTGGGACTGGAGTTGAGAAACACTGGAATACATGGTACATAACACACATTAATATTCGATTAATATATGTTAGATTAGGCAATACTATCAATAAGTAGACTTGTGCACCGATTTCTTTTTTGGTTCGATTCTGTTCGGTTCGTTTGGATTTTGTAAATTTTCGTTTCGGTTCATTTCGGCCGATTACCGTTTCGCTTCGGTTCGTTTTCGGTTCCTTTTTCGTATCGACTTTTTTTTCGTGATTTCGGAAATTTTTGTGTTTTTCGGAACGTCTGTTCTCCTCGTTTCAAAGTGTCTATTCGTTTTGATGTAAACTAATGATTTTTCGGATCCGATATTTCTGTCGATACGATAATTCTGTCAATACGATAATTCTGCCATTGAGATTTCTCATGTTTTACAAGAAGGATACATTGAGATTTCTCTGGTTTCCCGGAAAGGATACATTGAGATTTCTCTGGTTTCCCAGGAAGGATACATTGAGATTTCTCTGGTTTTCCGGGAAGGATACATTGAGATTTCTCTGGTTTTACAAGAAGGATACATTGAGATTTCTCATGTTTTACAAGAAGGATACATTGAGATTTCTCATGTTTTACAAGAAGGATACATTGAGATTTCTCTGGTTTCCCGGGAAGGATACATTGAGATTTCTCTGGTTTCCCGGGAAGGATACATTGAGATTTCTCTGGTTTTCGGAAGGATACATTGAGATTTCTCTGGTTTTCCAGGAAGGATACATTGAGATTTCTCTGGTTTTACAAGAAGGATACATTGAGATTTCTCTGGTTTCCCGGGAAGGATACATTGAAATTTCTCTGGTTTTCCAGGAAGGATACATTGAGATTTCTCTGGTTTTACAAGAAGGATACATTGCGATTTCTCTGGTTTCCCGGGAAGGATACATTGAGATTTCTCATGTTTTACAAGAAGGATACATTGAGATTTCTCTGGTTTCCCAGGAAGGATACATTGAGATTTCTCTGGTTTTACAAGAAGGATACATTGAGATTTCTCTGGTTTTCCAGGAAGGATACATTGAGATTTCTCTGGTATTACAAGAAGGATACATTGAGATTTCTCTGGTTTTCCAGGAAGGATACATTGAGATGGGAATGATACAAAATTACAGAATCAGCGATATAACCGAAAAATACTTTGTCCAAAATTACTGAAATGGAACCGAAATCAGGAATGGAGCTGAAATCACGAATGGAACGAAAATGATTTTCGATTTTACACACTTCTAGTCCATTTGAAAATTCCGAAAAGTTTTAATTTCGGTTCGGAAATTTGTTCGGATCTGCCGTTTTCGGAATCCGAAAATTTTAGGAAAATCGGCAGAATCCGAATGCACGAATCGGGAAATTTCGAGAAAATTCCAAAATTCCAAAACCCGAAACGCACATCCCTATAAATAAGGACATTTATATTAAAGCATACGTATACCCACCAAGAATCCACTCTTCTGAGAACATCCTGTCCTGGAAGTCACAGGGCACCAAGGAGTTCTGCAGAATATATATCATGGGCACTACCAGAAAACACTGTAAACAGATACATGATGCGCATTTTGGCATCACAAACCATTTGCACATTGATGGAATGGAAGTTCTTACGATTGATATAAACCACAGGATCCATTCAGGGTGCACAGATCTCTTTGTGCATAGAATCGATTGCCCCAGGAAATTGGGAAATCCTTTGAGGGCTTCACACTACTCCATCCCTCAGGGGTGGTAGGGTATCCAATATACTGCTGGCAGTTGCCCCGCATAGCTATGAGAATTTGGAGAAGGCGCCCTGGCTGACACCACCTAGATCTGAAAGGGGCTGCTGAAATGTCCCAGTAGTGAGGAACCTTAAAAAGCACAGCAACTTGTTTTTTTTATTATTATTGTAGATGTATTTTATTAAACGTTTCAAAGTATAACAACAAGATGATAAGTCGCAGCTCATCAAACATTCAATTTTCAAAAAGCATTTGAAAAAGAACCATGTGTTATCAAGAGGGGAATAGCGGAGGGTGAGGGGAAGAGAGAGCAGGGAGCTCTGGCTCAGGCTTATCTGTGCCAGGGATGACCAAATTGTTGAACCTTATGTGCCGAAGCACAGCAATTTGGTCATCCCTGGCACAGATAATCCTGAGCCAGACCTTAACACAAGATGGGACTGCAGCTGTATGTAGTGTCTGCATATCTGGTAAGGGCTCAGTCTAGACTGAAGGTGACACACTGCATCACTCACATTCTCCACCGTAAGTTTAGTCCATTGGGCATGAGGTGCCCCAGAGACTGGACGTGCCATCTCTAACTCCTGCTGGCGTCAGACACAGTATGTGAGAGAGTACAAGCTAGGGATGTGCAATTCGTTTCATACAGATTAATTTTTTCCTTAGAAATTTACCATTTTCGTGCTTCCGAGGGCATCCTGAATCCGAAATTTCGACCACACGAAATTTCGGATCGATTCGAAATTTTGATTCAAAATTTTGGATCGATTCGAAATTTCGGGTCAAATTTCGAATTGATAAAAAAAAAAGGGTTTATTATGTATTTATTATTATAAATTTTATTTTAAGTTTATTATATATATTATTATAATGCTTAAAAGATCCGAAAAAATCTAAAAATAAAGAGACTTTTTACTGCAGAATATTATAAGCAGCGGTTTATTAGACATTGAATTAAAATTGGAATATTTTTAACATTGAAGCCTATGGGATACAACATTTCCCACACTATCGAATTAAATATCAACTATCAAATTTGAAATCAAATTTCGAATTGATATTAACTATCAAATTGATTTTAATTTACAATACAAGTAATAGTCAGCAAAGGACTTTATGAAACAAATTAATTTAATTTCACTGTTTAATTTGACTCAAGTACAAAATCCGTGACACAGCTTAATATTTAATAGGGATGTGCGTTTTGATTCTTCAATTCGGACCGATTGTTTTTTTTCATGAATCGGGCCGATTCGGTGCTTCGGATTCGTCCGATGTTCCGAATCGGATCGGCACCAAAATACACAGCACTTCTACAGTACAATAATGCAGCATATGATTCCGCACACTGCCGGGCAGCACCTCTACAGTATTATTAATGCAGCATATGATTCCACACACTGCCGGGCAGCACCTCTACAGTATAATTAATGCAGCATATGAATCCACACACTGCCGGGCAGCACCTCTACAGTATAATTAATGCAGCATATGATTCCGCACACTGCTGGGCAGCACCTCTACAGTATAATTAATGCAGCATATGAATCCTCACACTGCCGGGCAGCACCTCTACAGTATAATTAATGCAGCATATGAATCCTCACACTGCCGGGCAGCACCTCTACAGTATTATTAATGCAGCATATGATTCCACACACTGCCGGGCAGCACCTCTACACTATAATTAATGCAGCATATGATTCCGCACACTGCCGGGCAGCACCTCTACAGTATAATAATGCAGCATATGATTCCGCACATTGCCGGGCAACACTTCTATAGTATAAATAATGCAGCATATGAAGCCTCACACGGCCGGGCAGCACCTTTACAGTAGTGATGGGCGGAACATTTGAAATAGTTCAAATTCGAACCAGAACACGAGTCGAACGCAATGCAAGTCCATGGGGCTCAAAAGTTCGAATTTTAAAGTGCCCTCCAAGAGGGCATATATGCAAGATATTGGCCATAAAAGGTGTATGGGGGTCCGGGTTCTGTTCTGCCCTGGGGGACAGGAAACAATGAAAATAAAGTAAAAAAAAAAATGTTTTTTTTAAAAAAAATAAAGAAATGTGCACCGATTTGGATATTGACTAACTCGAATTTGAAATGAACTATCAAATGGATATTCATTTGATAGTTCATTTCAAATGTTAAAAAAAGTGTTGGAAATGTTTTACCCCATAGGCTTCAATGTTAAAAAAGGTGTGGGAAATGTTGCATCCCACAGGCTTCAAAGTTAAAAAAGGTGTGGGAAATGCTTTATCCCATAGGCTTCAATGTTAAAAAAGGTGTGGGAAATGTTTTACCCCATAGGCTTCAATGTTAAAGGTGTGGGAAATGTTTTACCCCATAGGCTTCAATGTTAAAGGTGTGGAAAATGTTTTACCCCATAGGTTACGATGTTAAAAATGGTGTGGAAAATGTTTTACCCCATAGGCTTCAATGTTAAAAATGGTGTGGAAAATGTTTTACCCCATAGGTTTCAATGTTAAAGGTGTCAGAAATGTTTTACCCCATAGGCTTCAATGTTAAAAATGGCGTGGAAAGGCAGCCGACTGCTGTTTGCTGGGAAGATGGAGGGCCCCCATCCCCCTGTCACTATGGTGGTCGGTGTACTGGAGCCGGGAGACGTGGATGTGAGGAGAGGCCGGCTCACTCCCCTCCTCCTGCCGGATGAGAAGATGGACGCGATAGCAGGCCTTGATGCCTGTATACAATTGCTGGGGGTGGAGGATTCGGGCCCGCTTACTAAGGGAACATGGCGTTTGATGATGGCCGCACTGAGGAGCTGCCGAGGGGTTGAAGATGCCCACAGGGGTGAATCGGAAACGGCCTTACTCACCTGCAGTGCGTTGGAGTGTTCAGAGGCGGTGGAAGAGGTGGCTCGTAGTGAGGTGCCGGGAGACCTGGAAGTGGATCAGATGCAGGTCCTTCTGCTGCCGGGAGCTGTGCCTGTTCTGGATTGCAAGGAGGCACCGATCACACGCAGAGGAGCTGCTGAGGATGCCGTGGAGCAAGCCGGTGGATCTCCCCTTGAGAAACCCGCGTCGAGGGGATTTTCTGTGGGTGCTGAGTGGTCCTTTGGAGTGGCACTGAAGGACTCTCTGCCTCGTGGGGAAGATTTTTATGCAGCTGATTTTCAATGGCGCAGGTTGGCCCGAAGAGCATTGTATGCAGTGATCTTTTTTGGTGGAGCCGCTTGCACAGCCCTTTGGCGAGATACCGGCTGAAGGGGCTTTTAGGTCCTCTTATTTTTTTTATTATTATTTATTTATTTATTGCCCTCCCTTTCTTTGGTGCCAGGCTTGCTCGGATTCTAATGCCTACCCTCGTCTCCCTTATATATATATCCCTCTATTTGTCCCACCTCCATTTACCCCACCACTAGCTGAGATTTTGTCTACCTATTGCTGCGGTGATTGAGGTGTTTTTGCCGTGCTCTCTCGACACTTTTATTTTTCAGATGACGCTTCTTTTGAACTTTGTTTGCCCACACGCTGAGACATTCTTTTTTACTTTTGTTTTTCGATGAGATCCCCCTAATTGGGGATGATTTTATTAACCTCTAGCTGTCTTTGATCTTATATATTTTGTTTATTTTCTTTAAGCTGTGCCACTATAGAAGAATACGTGCGGCCCTCAATTTCTACATAATTGTATGATGACATGTTGTTTTCTCTGTTGCCTCACTCCTCCCCCTCCCTTTTTTTTCTCTCCCCCCATTTTTGTTTAGTTGGCGTTTTTGGGATACCCTGAGGGATGTAGCTTACCTCCCCAGGTGCTTGGTCCTAGTGCCTTTCACCCCCTCATGGCCTTCTCCTGTGGGCTTCGGCCACCCGGGATTCTGCCAGGGTCGGCACATTCTTAGTCTTTTGCCATATTTTCCCCCACCACAATCAACTTCCCCATCCCTTTTTTTTTTTTATGACCCCTGCCCCCTTTTATAAAGATCCTTGCTCACTTTGTTGCTGATGATCCCCGGCCGGGGATTAGAAACATAGAAAAATGTCGGCAGATAAGAACCTTTCGGCCCATCTAGTCTGCCCAATTACATGGATACTTTACCTGGATTTATCTTTTGTTTAGGATAGCCTTATGCCTATCCCATGCCTGCTTAAATTTAAATACTGTTTTGGCCTCTACCACTTCTACTGGAAGACTGTTCCATGTATCTACCACCCTCTCAGTAAATAATGCTTCCTGATGTTACTTTTAAACCTTTGCCCCTCTAATCTAAGACTATGTCCTCTTGTTTTGCTATTTTGTTTCCTTTTAAATATACTCCCTTCCTCTACCTTGGGGATTCCCTTTACGTATTTAAATGTTTCTATCATATCTCCTCTGTCTCGTCTTTTTTCCAAGCTGTACCTGTTAAGATCATTAAGCTTTTCCTGGTAACTTTTCTCCTTCAAGCCGTACACCATTTTAGTAGCCCTTCTCTGAACTCTCTCTAAGATGTCTACAGTCAGGTCCGGAAATATTTGGACATCGACACAATTCTAACATCTTTGGCTCTATACACCACCACAATGGAGTTGGAATGAAACAAACACAATGTGCTATAACTGCAGACTGTCAGCTTTAATTTGAGGGTATGTACATCCAACTCAGGTGAACGGTGTAGGACTTACAGCAGTTTGCAGATGTGCCTCCCACTTGTTAAGGGACCAAAAGTAATGGGACAGAATAATAATCATAAATCAAACTTTCCCTTCTTAATACTTGGTTGCAAATCCTTTGCAGTCAATCACAGCCTGAAGTCTGGAACGCATAGACATCACCAGACGCTGGGTTTCATCCCTGGTGATGCTCTGCCAGGCCTCTACTGCAACTGTCTTCAGTTCCTGCTTGTTCTTGGGGCATTTTCCCTTCAGTTTTGTCTTCAGCAAGTGAAATGCATGCTCAATGGGATTCAGGTCAGGTGATTCACTTGGCCATTGCATAACATTCCACTTCTGTCCCTTCAAAAACTCTTTGGTTGCTTTTGCAGTATGCTTTGGGTCATTGTCCATCTGCACTGTGAAGCGCCGTCCAATGAGTTCTGCAGCATTTGGCTGAATGTGAGCAGATAATATTGCCCGAAACACTTCAGAATTCATCCTGCTGCTTTGTCAGCAGTCACATCATCAATAAATACAAGAAAACTAGTTCCATTGGCAGCCATACATGCCCACGCCATGACACTACCACCACCATGCTTCATTGATGAGGTGGTATGCTTAGGATCATGAGCAGTTAATTTCCTTCTCCATACTTTTCTCTTCCCATCACTCTGGTACAAGTTGATCTTGGTCTCATCTGTCCATAGGATCTTGTTTCAGAACTGTGAAGGCTTTGTTAGGTGTTGTTTGGCAAACTCTAATCTGGCCTTCCTGTTTTTGAGGCTCACCAATGGTTTACATTTTGTGGTGAACCCTCTGTATTCACTCTGGTGAAGTCTTGTCTTGATTGTTGACTTTGACACACATACACCTACCTCCTGGAGAGTGTTCTTGATCTGGCCAACTGTTGCGAAGGGTGTTTGCTTCACCAGGGAAAGAATTCTTCGGTCATCCACCACAGTTGTTTTCCGTGGTCTCCCGGGTCTTTTGGTGTTGCTGAGCTCACGGTGCGTTCCTTCTTTTTGAGAATGTTCCAAACAGTTGTTTTGGCCACGCCTAATGTTCTTGCTATCTCTCTAATGGGTTTGTTTTGTTTCTTCAGCCTAATGATGGCTTGCTTCACAGATAGTGACAGCTCTTTGGATCTCATCTTGAGAGTTGACAGCAACAGATTCCAAATGCAAATAGCACACTTGAAATGAACTCTGGGCCTTTTATCTGCACATTGTAATTGGGGTAATGAGGGAATATCACACACCTGGCCATGGAACAGCTGAGAAGCCAATTGTCCCATTACTTTTGGTCCCTTAACAAGTGGGAGGCACATCTGAAAACTGCTGTAAGTCCTACACCGTTCACCTGAGTTGGATGTAGATACCCTCAAATTAAAGCTGACAGTCTGCAGTTAAAGTTCATTCCAACTCCATTATGGTGGTGTATAGAGCCAAAGATGTTAGAATTGTGTCAATGTCCCAATATTTCTGGACCTGACTGTATATCCTTCTGGAGATACGGTCTCCAGTACTGCACACAGTACTCCAAGTGAGGTCTCACCAGTGCTCTGTACAGTGGCATGAGCACTTCCCTTTTTCTACTGCTAATACCTCTCCCTACACAACCAAGCATTCTGCTAGCATTTCCTGCTGCTCTATTACATTGACTACTTACCCTTAGATCCTCTGAAATAATGACCCCTAAATCCCTTTCCTCATATGTTGAGGTTAGGATTGTATCAAATATTCTATATTCATCCCTTGGGTTTTTACGTCCCAGGTGCATTATCTTGCACTTAGCCACATTAAAACTCAATTGCCACAACTCCGACCATTTTTTTAGTTTACCTAAATCATTTGTCATTTGGCTGATCCCTCCAGGAACGTCAACCCTGTGGCAAATCTTTGTGTCATCAGCAAAAAGACATACTTTTCCATTAATACCTTCTGCAATATCACTAATAAAAATATTAACGAGAATGGGATTATCTAGATTTTTGTGCTACCCCCTCCCCTCTTGTTCCCTATTTCTCGCTGAGACTAGGGATGAGCTGTTCGGGTTCGGACGGTTCGGAGTTCGACCAGAACTTTGGCAGTTCGAAAGCTCGCAAATTTCGAACTTTTTGGGCGTGTTAGGTTCGGGTTCGAAAAAAAAAAGAAATTTTGAAAAGAGTATAGAAAATGCTTAAAAAAATACAAAAAAATCTAGAAATAAAGAGACTCTTTACTGCAGAATATTATAAGCAACGGTTTATTAGATATTGAATTAAAAACTAATGTGTACGTGGAAAGATTATCAACTCTAAATGACCTCTGTTCACAAACAGGCATAACACCAGGTGTTTTTAGTCTGGTAATCAATTTGATACATTGTACAATATAGTGAGGGGGTGGGGTGGTTGATTGAGATTTGAGAATTAATTTCCCTAAAACATCCTAATATGCTGCATTTAACTCTTTTGCTGCTGAGGCTTTTCACACCTCTGTGCTGAGGTCATTTTTACCGCTTTCGCCCATCATGTTTAACTGCGGTTTGTAGCCATATTTTGATATATGACCCAGACATATTATATATCGTTCTTTCCGGCAGATTCATAATATGTCATTATTATATGTATACGTTATGTCATGTCTGTATATTATAACAAAAAATGCAATAAAATTTGAATTTTCAATAATTTATTATGTGTAAAGTGTTTTTTTTCACATTTTAACACGCGATCGTTTGCGGTTATATTTTGTATGGGGTGCGCTTGTTAAAAAAATTAGAAATGGGGTCTCGTTACATTTTTTTTTTGGGGGAAATTTCACTTTTTTTAACAAACGCACCGCATACAAAAATCGTTAGTGTAGCATTATTGTTCACATTATAATTGAAATGGGAACAATATTGCTGCATTAACAAAACAAAAAACAAACAAAAAAACTTGTGTATTTTTTTTTAAAATATTTTTATTTTTTTATTTTTTAAAAAAAAATAATTTCATGCTCATGTTTAGTATCCTTGGAAAGGCCATGCTCTGGCTGATCCAACAATATCAAACATTAACCCCTAGCTGCCACGGATCGGGAGATAGGGGGTTCATTGGAACCCCCTATCTCCACCATTGGTGGCAGCTAGGGGTTAACTCCAGGACTGGCGTCATCGTGCTATGCATGATGACGCCAGTCCTCAGGGGGAGTTCCTGGAGGCTTGGCCGACATCCAAGATGTCCAGGAGAGGATCACGATCCGGCACTTTTCAGCGCCGATTCGTGATCCGGCTCCCCAGGGGTTAATCACAGCCACCGTTTGGAAGGGCAGGCTGTGCCCTTCCAAACGGTGCCTGGATTAACCCTCTGCCCCCCCCCCGGTGATAGGGAGGGAGAGAGGTCTGAAGGACCTCCCCCTCCCTTTCAGGCGCTTCCTCCGCACATGCGGGGGTCGCCTGAATTAGATGTCATCGCGCCGCCGCGATGACATCTAATTGCTCCGCCGGGGTCCCGGAGTGCTGGGCTGACATCCAAGATGTCAGCCCGCACCGGGGGGGGGGGCGCAGCAATCCGCCGGAATCCGGCGGATTGCTGCCTCCTGTGCATGGACACGCTCAGCGCGTCCATAGCACAGGAGAACCACTTGGCTGGATGCGCTGAGCGCGTCCATAGCAGCCAAGTGGTTAACTGGTGTTTGAAAAAAATCTAAAGCAATGTTATTTTTCACCTCGGGATTAAACATTCACAGGGTTATTCAGAGAGCGGTGAAAAGCAGGAGAATAACTGGAGAAGTGAAAATTCTAGGTCAAAATAGCCAAACCAGAAAAATTCTCCCATTTAACTCACTTTCCAAATTGGCTATTTGGTCTAGATTGTTCTCTTCTCCTGCCAGTTCTCCTGGCTTTCACCTCTCTCTCGGGGTTGTTCAGAGAAAGGTGAAAACCAGGAGAATGGCGAAAACCAGGAGAATGGCAGGAAAAGAGAACAATCTGGACCAAATAGTCGATTTGGAAAGTGAGATAAGGCTAGGGTCAGACTAACGCATTTTTCGCAGCGACCGTCAAAAAGTGCATCCGAACGCATTGCCGTATTTTTTCACGGAATGCGCGAAAACGGTCATACGATGCGCATTTTTGTGCGTGATTTTTTACGGATCCAAACCAGGAAACTTTGGGTGTCTGGACGTTATGTTGGCCGGACATGAGCAGGGTCTGACGTCTCCAAATCACGCACACACGCCGCTAGTGGACGCAGCGCACTCTGTACGTCCGTACTAGCGGTTCTGCGTTCTCAAAAAATTGCGTTCATTTTCCACTTGCGTTGCTCAGCCGGACTTTCGTGCAACCGTACTTCGTATATTGGCCGTCATTTGCTGCTAGTGCGGCCGTGATTAAGTGCGCCTAAACGCACGTTAAAAATTCGCTAGTCTGACCCTAGCCTAAATGGGAGAATTTTTCTGCTTTGGCTATTTTCACCTAGAATTTTCCAGTCATTCTCCTGCTCTTCACCGCTCTCTGAATAACCCTGACAGGGTTATTCAGAGAAAGGTGAAACTCAGGAGAATGGAAAATTCTAGGTCAAAATAGCTGAACCAGAAAAATTCTCCCATTTATCTCACTTTCCAAATCGGCTTTTTGGTCTAGAAGTTTCCATTCTCCTGCTTTTCACCGCCAAAAAAAATCAGTAAACTTTTTCTGCGTGTCCGAAAATGTCTCCTCTTTTCATACAGACTGCCGCCCCAAGCAGTTGTTTATGGATAGATTAAAGGAAAAGCATTTACCGTCATTTGAAATGTCATTTTTTGTTTTTTTACATATTTCTATACATCCTAGAAATCCGCCACTTCACGGGCAGGTTATGGGGACCTCCTAGGCACGATATTTGAAGGAATTTTTCATTTTTATTTTTAACCCTTATTTCATGGAAAACTCACTGTCCCTTTAAAAACGTTTTTGTTTAAACTTTTTGTCCTTGTTTCCTGTCCCCCAGGGCACTACCCGGACCCCCATACACCTTTTATGGCAAATATGTAGCATATATATGCCCTCTTGGAGGGCACTCTAAAAAACCGAATTTTCAGCCCCATTGACTTGCATGGTGGTTCGGACCCGAACAAATGGGAAGTTCGGGTTCGAACCGAACTCGGGGTGTGTTCGGCTCATCCCTAGCTGAGACCCCCCTAACTGGGGATGTTTATTGTTTTCTGTATTAGATGATTTTGGCACACCTTGTGGCAATCCAGAAAGTGCCATAAAAAAAAAGGGGCGATGTGGGTAAGAGCCACCAACCTCACTATGACACTTGTCCAAAGTAGTCAGCGCGTTGCCATAAGAAAGACATCTTAATAACCATCAGACAAATAAAATATGTCACGATCAAAGTTCAGCAGAGAGAGTCAAAAGTCCTTAGGGAACCTCATGAGGGTGGGGGATAGGGGAAACCGGGTGAGGGAGACAAAGGATAGGCGCAGAGGCGATAAAACTTGAGGCGATGTCCACAAGGGGGCAAAGCACCTGTATCATCCCGGATCACTCGAGGCAGGGTTCTGGGAGAACCCCAGCGAAGCTAGCAATAGCCATTGTCAGGATACAGGTTCCGGGGCAGCAAGGTCAAGCCAATATGCAATGAATGGAATCTTACAAGGCAGATAGATTTATATAAACAGATTTATTGAAAGCATAAAATGAATGAAGCAAACACAGATAATGAACAGGAAGAAATATATATATAGCAGTGGAGTATCAAGGAATCAGAGAGGATATATTATATATGCAGATTGCAGGTATAGGCAGAATATAATAGACTATAACATGAACCACACTTTAGGAAAGAATGAGTGGCTAGTCCAGAAACATATAGAAATAAATAGCAATAAACAAATATCAAGGAGCTGGGTAATACTGACAGGAAGGGGAGACACTGTATAAATAACCAGCAATAAAATTAAGCAGAAGACAAGTTGAGAGAATGGTAGAGAAAAGAAAATACTAAACCTATACTGAACTATAATACATAAGAAAGTAGATATAGCAGGGTTAGGCCGAGTATGGAGAGAGACCTAGTTAGGAGACTGGATATTGGAGGAAGGTCTTAGGAAAAATAGAAAACAAAAGCAGAGAATTAGTTGTAGGCAGAGAGTCCGGGGAAATGCAGAGGGTTCTGTATCTGTAGAGGATTCTGCAGGATAGTGGGTTGAGGATTCTGCAGGATGCAGGGCAGCGGTTTGATGATTCTGAGGAGTCGGCAACAGGAGATCTTTTAACAGGAACTGTGGTAGAAGGTCTTTTAACAGGAACTGTGGTAGAAGGTCTTTTAACTAGGCTTGTGCACCGATTTTTTTTTCGGTTCGATTAGATTTTTCGGATTTTTAAACTTTTCGATTCGGCTCGTTTCGACCGGTTTCGATTCGGTTCGGCCCGTTTTTCGAGTACATTTTTTTTTCGGAATTTCGACCATTTTTCGTATTTTCGTGTCACTGTGCTCGGTTTTTGTATCGACTTTTCGTTTTTTCGAAAAAATTTCGTTTTTCAGAAAACTTTCGTTTTTACAAAATTTTCGTTCTTCGGAAAATTTTCGTTTTTCGGAAAATTTTCGTTTTTCGGAATTGCACCTTTTTCGGGATATCGACCATTTTTCGTATTTTTCGTGTCATTTTGCCTGTTTTTTGTATCGACTTTTCTTTTTTTTTCGTTTTTCAGAAAATTTTCGTTTTTACAAAATTTTCATTTTTCGGAAAATTTTCGTTTTTCGGAAAATTTTCGTTTTTCGGAACATCTGTTCTCCTCGTTTGACACATTTCAAGCCCATTCGAAAAATCCGAAAATATTTCGTTTCGGCTCGGAAAATATTTCGGATCTGAACTTTTCGGATCTAAAATTGTTCGGAAATTCGGCCTCATCCGAAAACACGAATCGGGAAATTTCGTGAAAATTCCGAAACCCGAAACGCACATCCCTATTTTTAACAGGAACTGTGGTAGAAGGTCTTTTAACAGGAACTGTGGTAGAAGGTCTTTTAACAGGAACTGTGGTAGAAGGTCTTTTAACAGGAACTGTGGTAGAAGGTCTTTTAACAGGAACTGTGGTAGAAGGTCTTTTAACAGGAACTGTGGTAGAAGGTCTTTTAACAGGAACTGTGGTAGAAGGTCTTTTAACAGGATCTGTGGTAGAAGGTCTTTCAACAGGAACTGTGGTAGAAGGTCTTTCAACAGGAACTGTGGTAGAAGGTCTTTTAACAGGAACTGTGGTAGAAGGTCTTTTAACAGGAACTGTGGTAGAAGGTCTTTTAACAGGAACTGTGGTAGAAGGTCTTTTAACAGGAACTGTGGTAGAAGGTCTTTTTTCTAAGACGAGGTCCAGCGGTAAGGAAACTGGTATTCAGGTGATCTGGACAAGACAGGTTTAGCTCCTTCCAGCTTGGAGATTCCAAGGCAATGAAAAAGCATTGGTCTTCAGGTGTGGCTGGGTTTTAAGCATGGAACATTCAGCTAAATTATACAACACCTGTGCGCTGTATGGTGGAGGTGAGTCTTGGTAATTACTCCTGAGAGCTTACTATGAGCCAGCACTAGGTTTTTTATTACGCCGGCGGCGACGCTCCTTACAGCCATGCTTCGTCAGGTGTTGAGGCTATTTGCACCACCCCGTTAATCGTCAGGAAAATCGTGCCAGCGGCCCTACCATCTGTAGCGAACCCCCTCAGCATGTAGGCGAGTTGTCACCTCCTTAAAGCGCCTTCGGGCCATCACTGTCGCAAATGGGAGGTCAGCGAAGAGGGACAAAGTCAGCATCTCATAAAGAAGGGGTGAATGGGCAGCCGGGACCGCCAGAAGCCTACGTCTCACAGCTACATCTCTCGCCACTGCCAGAACGTCCCGGGAGGCTGCAGTCGGGCCATTGGGGACTTTCTAAGGCGCAGCACAGAGCCAAAAACTCCAGGGTCGGTCGGTTCCAATCAGAGTAGGTGAGCTGCGAGCCGGTTCACCAGCTCTAAGACCGCCTGGGTCGATAACTCATCTGGGATCCCTCTGATCCTAATATTCCACTGGCGGTGACGGGTTTCCATCCAACTGCTCCACTGGTCGCGAAAGGTGGTCCACTTGAACCTGTAGGGATTCCACTTGGGTCTGCAAGTGACCTTGGGCCGCCTCCACCCCAGACGTACGTTCTTGGACCTCAGTCACCTGAGCCTGGACTCCGGTCATCTCAGCTTTCACTCCAGCAATGTCAGCTTGCCAGGTCGCTTTTAGGTCTGCCAGCATGGCTCGAAGGTCACCCTTGGTGGGGAGCAAGTGATCATCATGCACTACAGCTTCACTCCCAATCACTGCGGGAGGCAATACAGCTGGATCGACCCCCAGACCTGCACGTCCCAACGTCAGCTCCATGGTAGTACCTTCTCAAAGCAGTGGGGACGTCCCCCTGGCCCTGGGTCCTTCTTTCTCCCCCTTGGTGTCCTGCACTTGCGGTACGAAAGTCTCCAAGGCCTCTCGGTTGCGCCTAGTTTCATCCCCCATAGATTCTCTGATGTCCCGCTGGCGGCCGTCCGCAGCCGGTTGGGACTTCGACTGTAGTTTTTTCCCCATCTAGCTGTCCCTGGGTATGGGGCTGTACCTCGTGTGCGGGAGTCCTGATCGTCCAAGTCCCCATGTGCGGCACAGGTTGGCTCCGCTCTGCAAAGTTCCCCCACCTCGTAGGCCTCAAAATGGCCGCCGGGCTGCTTGGAGACTCTGAAAAAGTCTGCTCGCGGGAGGTAGCAACAGCTGCAAATCCCCGATTTTGGGTGCCCTGTACCCTCTGGTACACTGATGCGGCAAAGAGAGAGCCAGAAAAGCCCCTAGTGAGGCAAGAAAGTCAGCTATCGGGGACCCGGTTTTGGAGCTCCAAGGGAACACGTCTTCTCTCCCGCTCAGCTAAGCTCCCAACAAAACGAAACTAAACAAAATTTTTAGCAGTGCACATCTCTAGTACAAGCAATAAAGCAGCAGCGATAATTCTGACATGCCTGGCGACATCCATAACTCTGGTATGGGGCCAATAGAACATGTGCTATGCTGCATTCCTTTTTATAGGCTGGGGATTTTGCGCTTGCCCAGGTTCCTCGCTCGAGTTTGGAGTCAGCAGCTGCTTAAAGGAGTAGCTAAAATTTTCAACATCATATCCCGGCAGCAAGTAGTAGTAGCATGTTAAAGTATAAGTCATGCAAAGTACAGTAAGCTTGCGCAACCTCCGATGTGCTAAGTGATTGTTTTACAGGCTTAACATCAGGTTATGGGTGCCATGTGTTAAACACACTTACCCTAACGCTTACACATCCAGATGCTATCGTTAGCATTAACCATGGAACAGTGACCTTAAACTTTAGAAGATACCCCGTGACTTTGACTATTTAAAATCACTGAGTATTCCCACCAATTAAGCACGTGATCAATATGCATGTTATGTTGTGAACCCACTGCTTTTTATGTTTAAATCACAAAGCAAAATTTTCATACTTGGAGAATATGCTTTCAGTTTTATTTATGTGAAGTGTTGCCTGCATTAGACGCTATTTTCCATATTTGTTGAATCACTGGAAAGGCAAACTGTTCCCTCATTCTGTTTCACTCCCGGGAACAAATATAGATAAATCCTATAGTTCTGTATGCACAATATGGGTGCCTGGAACATTGTGGACCTCCATTTATGTACATCCCTACAATTTGCAGAGTTTGGTTCCTCGTGCAAAATGAGGAGTCATTTTTCCTCATGCAAAAAGTCATTTCACGTCTGTGTGCTGAATTATTTTCACAGTTTTGTGCTTATCATGTTTATCCGCGATTTGAAGTCATGTTTTATTGTAGGACCCAGACAAATTATACATCTTTTTTCGTCAGACTCAGCAGATTCATAATATATCTTTATTATAGTATATGTCATGTCCTGCCAGAATGATAATTTTTTTTTTTTTTTTTTAAATTAAACAGTGAATTTCCATTCAAATTGAAATCATCAACAGCGTATAAATTTTTATTTTTTTCACATTTTATCATCCGTGCCTATATGATTATATATTCTATGGGATATGTTTGTTAAAAAAAAATTAGAAATGGGAGGGGCGTGTCCTGAACCCTAACCAAGATGGCCACATAATGCTTGCGCTCCAGAGTCCCCTTCCGGCAATAATCTGATTATGCTCGCATATCAGGTCATGGTTCGTGGCAGAGGGAGGCAGAATACCCCTAGAGCACCTGTGCGCAGACCAGACCGGTCCTTGGGCCTGCTGGACCCCTTTCTGCTGCCATCTCCGCCGTGTGCCAAGATGGCGGATGGGCCTTCCACCTCGCGCCAACCCTCGGATCCAACCGCGGCCATCCATCGACTGGAATAATTTATCTCAGCTCTCACCACTAAGACCGATCTCTCGGACCTGCTCACTGATCTTCAGGAGAGCTTCGCTGGGGATATCCACGCGGTCGTTGAGGCCTTGAATTCCAGAATGTGCCGCCTAGAGGATGGCGCGAACCATCCGCCCTCCTCCGCTCAGGTGCCTCCACCGGCTGCTTTTGGTGAGCTGCAATGGTGTGTGGATGACCTGGATAATCGGGGACAGCACAGCAACATTCGTGTTAGGGGCCTGGTGGAGTCCGACGGCCCGGAAGATTTTCGTGAGGCTTTCAATATGGTGCTGGACTGCGCATTAGACACCGAGGTCCCTATAGACAGGGTCCGCAGAGCATTATGCCCTCGACCCCCGCCTACCACAGCTCCCCGAGATATCATCTGTTGCCTCACGAATTACACCCTCAAAGAGAGGATTACGGCCGGGGCCCGGGCTTCCCGCCCCTGGACCTTCCAACACAGCCAGCTGGAGTTCTTCCAGGACCTGTACCCTTTCAACTTGGCTGCCAGACAATGTCTACATCCCGTCACACAGGCCCTACATCAAGCTGAAACTCCCTCCAGATTATGCTTCTCCCCATGTTGGGGGCCTGACTTCCACCCTACGGAACAAATTTTTTGCCATAATTTTTACGCATCACCCCCTAGTGACGCACCATACTCTCTTCTTTCCTCATCCTGGAGACCTAACCTCTGGATGAATATTTCTTCGCAATTTTTGCGCCTCACCTCCGAGTGAGGCACTGTACTCTTTTTTTATCCTTCGCTGCATGACTTTTCCGCCTTTCCTCTGTGCCTGGAACTGTCATAACTGCTGTCTCCGCATGTGGGGGACACCATTCTTAGAGTGATTTTTGCTCCACTCCCCTGAGGGCATATATATGCTCTTCCTTTCCTGACGTTGGGGGCCGGAGATGTTTTTTCATAGATTTTGTCATTTATTTTTGCGCCTCACCCTTATGTGAGGCACCGTACTCTTGTTTATTTTCACCTTGTTGATGACTACTAGGGATGAGCTGTTTGGTTCGATCAGTTCGGAGTTCGATTCGAACTTTGGCCGTTCGCAAGTTATTTTTTTTAGAAAAAAGTATAAAAAATGCTTAAAAAATCTAGAAATAAAGAGACTCTTTACTGCAGAATATTATAAGCAACGGTTTATTAGATATTGAATTAAAAAATAATGTCTACGTGCAAAGATTCTCAACTCTAAATGACCTGTGTTCTCAAACGCCGTAAACAGGTTTTGGAAATAACCGGTTCAATGGTGTTCAGTCGATATATCCAAGAGAGTTCTTTCTTTTTGAGTGCCAGTTCCCTATCACCACCCCTGATGGATTTATTAACTGTATCGATAACTTGGAACCTCACTTGGGAGATCTCATGGCCAAATGAAACAAAATGATGTGGTATGGGTAATTCTATCTTTTAAGACGGATATCGGACTTATGTTTAGTAAAGAACTCTCTTGGATATATCGACTGAACACCATTGAACCGCATGGTTTGAAAAGGGATTTTGACCTCTCCCCTTTTCTGCAATAGTTTAAAAGAACCTTGATTCTTAGTAAAAAAAAACTTGATCCTAAATCTAAAATCTTGACCGTATCTCCATATAGTGTTATGGGGCATTTAGATCTATTTGTTCATCATAGGCAAACTTTTCACATCAAAAAATAACATTTAAAAACCAATATTCCAAATTAATATTAAAAATTTATATAATATAATGGATAACAAACATTTAATATGAATAATATTGTTGAATATATCTACAGTCAATAATATTGCAATGCTGGTATATTTGTGATTTTTTTTGATGTTTTTATTTCTCACATGTTTTTTTATTTCTCACATGTTTTGTATTGAGTTAATGCAATAGGTTCCAGCTTAACCTGAGGGGTTAAACCATTTGGAGCTGAATATTGGAGAAGATTTGAGAGGAACTAAAGAGTCACCTCCTTGCAATTGAATCATTAACCTGATTGCTGCCTTTTCACCTGTTGCTGTTACCTATTTATATGTGCAAAATACTTCGTATGTTTAGACTTGACAAAGACCTGTGAAGGTCGAAACGTTGTCTTTTTCCTGTGCTCACCATGGAATAAAACCATTTTATTCTTCACACACAAGAGTTGGTAAATATTTTTCTATATTATTGTGTCTGGATTTGGAAGACTTCCATGCCAACTGTGGATCCTTTGTGGCTGCAACAAATTTTTAGTTCTAAACGCAACCTCACAGCATCTCTATACACTGTTAGAGATTATTGACTTCTTTAATAGGTCAGGGATATATTAATTATGACGCATATTTTTCTTATTGTTGATATACATAGATATATATATATTATTGACAGTGCCTCCAATACCAGTGGTATAAATTGGTATTTAACCCCAACATAGGGATTAATAACCAATCAATGAATATACGTCTTAACAAATATATGGCGCGTTATCCCGAGTTCTTTTGATGCTCTCTAGATATTTTTAAACACAATAAAATCAATAAAGATGATATGAGACTGCGTAACGGTAAAACAATTCAAACCAAAATTTATTCACACGTCAAGTTTCATACAATCATATGTTATCAACGGATTAGCAAGATACAATTTACAAGTGATTATAGATCGTGATTAGTAGCGATACTGCGACACGCAATAATCTAATGGACAGATATTTTAGGTTTATAGACCGCACCACAGATATACACGCCTCAATTCTTAAACACACAAACTCTATTCTATTCACTTAAACCTTTCCCATTATAAACCAATCCTCCACCTGGCTAAGATAAACACTCAGTTACTGGGCATCACCTGCAGCACAATTTATTATTGTGGGGGCCTATTCACTAAATGCAACTTCCTTCAGGGAGACACATAACACACTCGATAGGGAGACTATCTCTTCCACAGATCAAACACAGCACTTCATTCGATATACGTTAACCTAACGCTTCTTAATGACTTACAGTGCATGCATTCATTCGGAAGGGCTGCAAGATGGATATGGAAGGAGTTATGCTAGGTTACGAATGGGGCGGACAGTACTTGACATATAAAAGCTATTTCACGGTCCCAGCGTATCTCACTATAGGTATATAATTGGTCTTTAGATGTCCACAAACAGTATTCTTGGAATATAAATAATTTCACTAAATTATGGCTCAAGTATGCAGCCGGTAATAGGTTTCTCCCTTAGCAGTCCTCTGCAGTGGACTGTAAAGGCAGAATTTCTATTCTACTGATTATTAGGCTCAAACAGCAAAATAATTCATTTATATTCCTTCAGTTTGTGATGGACATCTAAAGTCAGGACTATGCAATTAGAAAATAGATATCATATTATTCAGGTATACTTTACCATCTGGTTAGTGAAGATAGAGTGGTGGAAGATTAGGGTGTGGTCGGTCTTAAAGGGGCGGCCGATGGTGATTGCCTTTCTTCCCTCCAAGCGTCCCTCAGGTCTCTCCCCAAGCTTTTCTCAGTGTGTCTGTCCCCTTCTGCTCTGGAGTGTCCCCTCTATATAGTGGTCTTCCGCCCAGTTTTAGATCTAGCCCATCACTATGTGGCCTCATTTGATTGGAGGATATATATATTCATCAACTCCAGGGGTCTGTCCAGGTGTTATATTACCTGGCCAGCAGATGGCGCTCTCAGATCATCCATCAACCTTCTGCAGGAATTAATTTATGTGTTTGGCCAATCTTTTACTGGTTTGGGGTCTTTTATTCCTATATCCCGGGACTCCATAGATTTTATTAACAAATCAAAATTTATTTCTATTGTGGCATCGCCAGCATACTTCGCCACGGCGTGTGTGCATCTCATCCCCCTTTACTTATATGCACAGGGATGTGTATGTGAGGGGATATCCATTCATTGATTCGTGGTATCGTTTTTAACATTCACACGTTACCCGACTTAATCGGCTTCATGCGGGTTAGTACACCAGACATTTGTAATAATCAACTGAATGTGGTAGGGCCTCTGTTTTTATAAGATGCTAAAATTATCAGTTCTAACTAATAAATATTCTCATACCATATAGTACATATTGCCGAATAGCATAGCATTACAAGCTGGTTTACCCAAGCCATTTAACCTTCTTTGGGTTTTTCCTTTATTGGGCAACCTATTGTTCCATGTTTACGTGGTCTTTCAGAGTTTCGATGTGACGAAATAAACACAATACTGAGATTTCTATCTTAGTTGTCATTGTGTTCCCTTACTTTTAAACCATTTGATCTAACCCCTGTTTGGTTGTAACAAATAAATAAAATAAACAGAGTCCATTAGACCGTCTTTGATCAATGTTAAATGTCCTTTCTTGTATGCGTAACACTAACGAGTTTAGCTTATCTCTTGTTCTTGTTATATATTAACGACGCAGACAAGTTGTTCGTGTGGCGCAATTCCTGGCCCCAAATTTAAACATTCCTGCGTTATAGAAATTTTATATCTAAAAAGGTCTGACAAATCCCCCTTTTCAATATCTACTCATCTAGATTCATGAGTAGGAATTGACATGGACCAATTGGATAGGAAATTTTACATCTGTACGGTAGCCTTAGTCTTTAACAAGTTGTTAGGGATCGACTCCATGCGATAATTGGTGCAGAAGAAAAAAAAAATTGGTAAATGCATGATGGGTTCTCACGACCATCCCCCTTTTGTGGTTCCCCATTTCTTTTACGAACGGGGTAATCTGAGGGTGAATCAATGAACTCCAGTTGATGAAAAATGGATTTGAATCAAGCAGTGTTTTCCCCGGGTAAAGACCTTTCAAGCGAAACATCTTGTGGCTTGTTGATCTTTTCATCTATGGAGGTTGATTTTCAAATAACCAATAATGCACTTGTCGTCATCCTTCCAATTCTTTGGGTATCCTTTATGACAGGGTGCTTCCATGACTTTCTGTCACTTCCAGCCTTGCTGCTCCTGACATCTGAGTCTTTAGGACACGTCTCCATGCGAGTGACCAATTGTCACTTTACTCATCTTATCTTTCTAAAATGAGATGAACTTCATAAGAATTGATATACACAACATGTAAATATTTAGGTTAACACTTCATCTATGTGACTTTAGGATCATGGTAAATGGAAACGGGTAATCTTCCCCATTTCTGATTTATTCCATGCTTTCCCTTAGATGCAGCGCGGCATTTATTTTAATTTTAATGCATTTCATCAAGACAGTGGCACATAGATTATTAACCCTTTCAATTCTTGCGAGCCATTAAGTATATCATCCCCCTTTTGTGGGCTTGCTTTCCTAATAGGGGACTGAATAGGATATCGCCCTGTAGAGATATATATATAAATACGTATTTATATATATATATATATATATTTCCTACAAATTTAATTTCTTTGACCGTATTAACGGTTTAAAACCAGTGATTGGATTCGGCCTTCCCACGAGGTTTTACTCCTGCAATCATGCAGTTATTGTAGGGATTTATTATAACAGACCCTGTTAATACCTGTTTCTAACCTCCGAGGGCAACTCCATGAACTGGTGTTGAAAATCACTTTACCTGGGGTAGGGAGATTCTCATTCTTACCACCGTACAGAGACCTTAGGTTTCTTGTAGGCTAATGCGCAACGGGTAGCTGGCTCTCCATCGGGGCATCTGGCTACGACGATCTCCTGAGAGTCGGTTGCGGTTAATGGCCTGTTTATATCAGAGGGACTAGAAGTGGGCTGAAAAATAGGAGAGTGGTTAGCATCCAACAGCAGAAATCCCCCTTTACATACTTTTAGATTCCTTATTAATATGTAGACCTGGGGATTCAATGGTGTCAGGTTGTGCCACCTATGCTATTTCATTCAGTTGTTCCCTCTGATTCAATAACATCTGAGGTGTTATTGGTCCTGTGGCCCTTGGGTGGCCACTGGATTTATCCCTAAAGAGTTATCAGGCCGCTGTGCCCATACATACTCGGTGATCTTCACCAATTGTTCAGCTAATTGATATAACCGGTATTCTAATTGGTTTATTCGGTCATTCTGATCATTTCGTTTAAGGTATCTATTTCTGCGGATCCTATTACGCTCGGGCCTAGAATTATTTGATGTGTCAGAATCAGCATTACTACTTCTGTTCTGACGGTGTGATCTGGGCCTGGGGTCTCCTGTCTGACCTCCCCTTCTATTTTCAGGGACCCTAACGCGAGGGGGTGACCTACCTATTTGAAGGGGATCATCACTTTGAGGAGAATCACTAGATTGGGGATACCTATTTCTTTGGGCAGGCCTAGGCCCTTGGGCATATTCCCTGTGACTATTGTGCGGTCGTGGCCATTGCTCATATCTTCTGCAGTCATTGGGTGACCTCTGCACCCCACTTCTTGGTGGGTGCGGGGCAGGCGTGACCCTGGGGTTCCTATCTGGATTATTCCTCTTACCACCTCAGCGTATGATTTCCTCCTGGCAACATATACCTGGGAGGCATCCTGATGTTGCTTAGGGGCAACTTGGCTTGTGGTATGGGCCCTTTTATTTGACCTATGACTCCCATGACTGGTCTCATTAGATGGCTGGACCTGCACTTTTATAGGCCTTGAAGGGATCCCCCTTTCGCCCTGTTTAACATCATCTGCGGGGCTACTTCCAGAATCTACCCCACTGTCCTTGGCATGCTCTTTTAAATGAGGGCCAGCATCAGGCTTATGGTCAGAGGAAACAGTTTCTGTTTGTCTACTCTTTACCTGGGATATGGAGTCTATCCGGGCTTTTAGTACCTTCAAGGTTTCCAGTGAGCATTGAATTTCATCTGTGTCAGTTTCAACACTTTCATCACTGCTTGACACCTCGGACCCACTTGAAAGCATTATTTCCTGCATATAGCCATCCAGTTTCTGCTCTAAATTAGAACATTTCTCTTTAAAACTGTTTAATTCAACACAACTCTCTTTATATACAGCTTGTAAGCTTTGGAGTTGTTCTTGCAGTTTCTGGCTCTGTTTATTTAAAGTAATTATTTCTGTGGTGGCTTTCTCAAGTCTGACTGTTAAATCATTAACATTTTCTACTTTTGCATTTAAGTTAGCGATGGTCTCCATCATGACAACCTTTTGTTTTCTGTTTTGTTTATCCAATGCACAACACAAATACATTATGGAGGGCCATGATTCCATTATAATGCAATTCCTTGTTTCCTTGTCTTTTGTGTTTGTAAACACATCCAAGAATTTACACACATCCCCTTCTTTGTCCCACATATCGTGTGCAAGACTTTGGGCGCGGTCTTTGATAGTATCAACAAGCACCATCAGACTGGATTTAATATGCAATGACTCTCTGATATGTTCTACCACTTTACATATTTCAAGACGTCTTGTTACTTTTTTAAGTCTCGATTGAGAGATTGCCTTCTGGCTACCAGTATCTGAATCAGACATGTTTCTGCGCTACAGCAATCAGATAACAATAATTCAAAACAAAGTATCCACAGCCAACAACAAACGTTACTTGATTACCACTGTTTTAATCCAATAGCTTAATCTGCTACTTGACGACCAGCAAGTTTATGTTACTTTCACAAATACTTGATCTGGCGCTCACAACCACTAACCTGCTCTTTTACTTGATAGATAAACTTGATTTTATTGTGAAAAATTCTTTTAGCATCACAACAGTGCAACCTCCAAATATCTTAGATAAACTTGATTTTATTGTGAAAAATTCATTTAGCATCTCAGCAGTGCAGCCTCCAATATGTTAGAGATTATTGACTTCTTTAATAGGTCAGGGATATATTAATTATGACGCATATTTTTCTTATTGTTGATATACATAGATATATATATATTATTGACAGTGCCTCCAATACCAGTGGTATAAATTGGTATTTAACCCCTAACATAGGGATTAATAACCAATCAATGAATATACGTCTTAACAAATATATGGCGCGTTATCCCGAGTTCTTTTGATGCTCTCTAGATATTTTTAAACACAATAAAATCAATAAAGATGATATGAGACTGCGTAACGGTAAAACAATTCAAACCAAAATTTATTCATACGTCAAGTTTCATACAATCGTATGTTATCAACGGATTAGCAAGATACAATTTACAAGTGATTATAGATCGTGATTAGTAGCGATACTGCGACACACAATAATCTAATGGACAGATATTTTAGGTTTATAGACCGCACCACAGATATACACGCCTCAATTCTTAAACACCAAACTCTATTCTATTCACTTAAACCTTTCCCATTATAAACCAATCCTCCACCTGGCTAAGATAAACACTCAGTTACTGGGCATCACCTGCAGCACAATTTATTATTGTGGGGGCCTATTCACTAAATGCAACTTCCTTCAGGGAGACACATAACACACTCGATAGGGAGACTATCTCTTCCACAGATCAATCACAGCACTTCATTCGATATACGTTAACCTAACGCTTCTTAATGACTTACAGTGCATGCATTCATTCGGAAGGGCTGCAAGATGGATATGGAAGGAGTTATGCTAGGTTACGAATGGGGCGGACAGTACTTGACATATAAAAGCTATTTCACGGTCCCAGCGTATCTCACTATAGGTATATAATTGGTCTTTAGATGTCCACAAACAGTATTCTTGGATATAAATAATTTCACTAAATTATGGCTCAAGTATGCAGCCGGTAATAGGTTTCTCCCTTAGCAGTCCTCTGCAGTGGACTGTAAAGGCAGAATTTCTATTCTACTGATTATTAGGCTCAAACAGCAAAATAATTCATTTATATTCCTTCAGTTTGTGATGGACATCTAAAGTCAGGACTATGCAATTAGAAAATAGATATCATATTATTCAGGTATACTTTACCATCTGGTTAGTGAAGATAGAGTGGTGGACGATTTTTTTATTCAACGTAGAGGAACCGCTATGGGAACAAAGTTCGCGCCCAGCTATGCGAACCTATATATGGCAGGCTGGGAGTCCCAGTTTGTCTACGGTTCGCATAGCTGGGCGCAAGATAAAATTTTGTCCTATAGGCGATATATCGATGACGTGTTTTTTATTTGGAGAGGGGTAGAAGAAGATCTGATATCCTTCCTTGATGGCCTCGATAATCCAGAATGGGGCATTAAGTTGGATAGGAAATGGAGTGTAGATAACGTTACTTTTCTAGATCTAGACATATACAGAGAGGGCAATTCTATTAAATCCAGAACCTTCTTTAAGGAGGTCGATACCAACACCTTCATAGACAAATCTAGCTGTCATAACCCTATTTGGTTAGAAAGTGTCCCTAAGGGACAATTTGTCCGATTAAGGAGAAATTGTACGGACGTGGAAATGTTTAAAAAACAAGCCAATACATTGAAAAAAGATTTTCTAGAAAAGGGTTACAAAGAGGATAATTTGGACTATATTATAAATAATTTAGCCCATAAAGAACGTGAAGATTTACTAAAATATAAATCCAAGAAAAAACTGGAAAATGAAGAAGTGAGCTTTATCTGCGACTATAGCAGTAAAGCCCCATATGTTAAGAAAATCTTCAGAAAACATTGGCATATACTACATAACGATAAAGATCTCAAAGACTTTGTAGGAAAAGCCCCAAAAATCATCTTTAGAGGGGCAAAGAGTTTAAAAACCAACTTAGTTCACAGTAAAGCCAAAAAAATAAGCTGTAAAAAAGAATTTTTCCAACTAAAAGAAGGTTTTTACAATTGCGGACAATGCCTAGCATGTAGGTCTACACACAGTAAAAAAGGGTTTAATGGATCATACAAAAATCATAAAAGCAATCGAGAAGTCCCCATTAGGGGTGTTCTTAATTGCTTTTCTAAAAATATCATTTATATGCTAGAATGTACATGCGGCCTACAATATATAGGCCGCATCAAAAGAGCACTTAATGTACGGATTTCAGAACACGTTAGGAACATCAAAAAGGGTTTTGAACAACATTCAGTTTCCCTCCACTATAAAAAGACACATAATAAAATTCCAGTAGGTTTAAAATTTATAGCACTTAAACAAATTAAACAAATTGATGCAGGTGAAGATTTCATTAAAAGGTTGGGTCAAGAAGAAATGCGCACTATTTTTGAAATGGGCACTCTATCACCTGGTGGACTTAATGACGATTTCGAAGTCACTCACTTTTTGTAATCCTAAATGATTAAGTCAACTTCTCAGATGTTTACATTTTGTGATAATTTATTAAAAAAAATTTTTTTTCACCTCTTTTTTTCACCCCATTTATATATATCACAACAATAAATTTTATAGTTTATATTAACCGATTTAGTATTTAGTTCACACAATATATAATTCTATTTAATAGATCCTTCAGGACACACCACTGTCACTTTTTATTTACATATTAAATGCATATAATTACTTCTCACTTTTGTATATATTACTAAGACAGTTTTAGTGATTGTGATTCATTACTGTTTCACCTTATAGTTTAAATACACCAAAGTACAATAAGTAATAGATATATTCATAGCAATAGAATCACATCTCACTAGATTAATATATTCATAATAGCGTTTATTAAGTCATTTTTCCTCACGGATTTATTTTCAACAACATATTACTATTATAAACATCTATACATATCCAGAATCTACTCTATATACATTCAGTTAATTTTACATCATATAATTTCATAGATACAAATGATATAATTACTCCTATGCTAAGTAGACCAATTTCCCTGGTCATAAAACAAGACATTAATATACTAGATGGGACTTATTTTATCCCTATTGGTCTTATGAAAGACAACTACACACCAGAACAGGATTTGTTCCCATGAGAACACTTTACCCTTATGTATATGCTATATATATTAATTACATCCCACCATTTTATTTTTAATTCTACCTTTTGGACCATGCCAACTTTATGCAGTTTAGTCCTAATAACAATATACACATAAACAAAATCGAGCAGTATCCATTTAATTGATTATGAGGACAGCACTTTTCCTAAACCGATGTATATAGACCGTATTATTTTTCTTATCCCCAACAAAATTCATTATTTTTTGATCTGATAAAAGGACATTGGTGGAGTCAAAATAAGAATTGTTCCTTGAAACACCTTTAGTGCGTTTATACACACGCCGGCTGTATCTTTTAGTTCCTCAAGATACATCTGAGGAACAGTTCATACCAATCGAACACAGATTGGCTTAATCGATGCAGCACATTCCCAAAATAACACAATTTTGAGTATGTATATACATAGTGGCGTTGGATTGGAGGGGTCAACATAGACATAACATCGTCCAAAATCTAAATAATATATTTCTATCATCATAGAGCTAATCTTTTTCAGCAATCCCTAGACCGATTTTCCATCCATCGTTTTCTTTTTCCTTTTTTCTTACGTTTTAATATATACAGCGATTTGAGAAGCTTTGCCTTTTTCATTTGGGATATGATATAATGTGTTGTTATACATATTAATTCTACTTTATTGTTTTTATTTATAATCGATGTTTATGATCAAACGTTTAAGAACGAAATAAAGATTGGCCACGTCACTGACACGCATCTTGAAACGCGGAAACTTCGTATTGCGCCTGCGCAAAATGGCGCCCTACTGTCAGAACTCGGACAGGCTTCATTGAGAGGCGTGGAACGCACGCCACTCGTCAATCAACAACATGTGAAACCACTTATTTCTCTGACTTATGAGACTATAACATGATGCTTGGAGGTTCATATTCAGATGACACCAGCTGAAGAAGCCGTGATAGCGGTGAAACGCGTCCTGGACTCTTATCTGTTTTATTTTAACTTTTGTTAATTTTATTAAATTTTAAAGAACGTATTCCAGCATCTGTTTGGTCTTTTTTGGGTTTGACCACACAAAACCCATAGGCGCATATCTTGAGCTTGAACAAGCTCCACCAAATGTGAGTTAACACTCCGATAGGAGTTTTCCTTTCTATTATCAATATCCAGATATACACAGAGATTTCCTTTTTGTGTCTTTATTCTATATCTGCCCCATCGAGAGAGCTATGAGTAACAGCGAATAAAAGGAGTGGGTTTCCTGAGAATATCTTCAGAAAAACAACCCAAAGGCACCTTCCCACTCAGAGCCAGTGTTGGGGCTCTAGATTTGTGAGTGGAAATTTTCTCCAAATACATCTTGTCACATTTTGGCTAAAGCATACTGCACCAATGTAGTATTTTTTCTCTTCCTATTCTTTCATATGTTGAACCTCTACGGATGTAACCACAACAAGATTACCCATATATCCCTAGCGTCCTACCATTTCGCGCTGACCAGATACGTATTTTATGGTAATAGGTTTCTCCCTTAGCAGTCCTCTGCAGTGGACTGTAAAGGCAGAATTTCTATTCTACTGATTATTAGGCTCAAACAGCAAAATAATTCATTTATATTCCTTCAGTTTGTGATGGACATCTAAAGTCAGGACTATGCAATTAGAAAATAGATATCATATTATTCAGGTATACTTTACCATCTGGTTAGTGAAGATAGAGTGGTGGAAGATTAGGGTGTGGTCGGTCTTAAAGGGGCGGCCGATGGTGATTGCCTTTCTTCCCTCCAAGCGTCCCTCAGGTCTCTCCCCAAGCTTTTCTCAGTGTGTCTGTCCCCTTCTGCTCTGGAGTGTCCCCTCTATATAGTGGTCTTCCGCCCAGTTTTAGATCTAGCCCATCACTATGTGGCCTCATTTGATTGGAGGATATATATATTCATCAACTCCAGGGGTCTGTCCAGGTGTTATATTACCTGGCCAGCAGATGGCGCTCTCAGATCATCCATCAACCTTCTGCAGGAATTAATTTATGTGTTTGGCCAATCTTTTACTGGTTTGGGGTCTTTTATTCCTATATCCCGGGACTCCATAGATTTTATTAACAAATCAAAATTTATTTCTATTGTGGCATCGCCAGCATACTTCGCCACGGCGTGTGTGCATCTCATCCCCCTTTACTTATATCCACAGGGATGTGTATGTGAGGGGATATCCATTCATTGATTCGTGGTATCGTTTTTAACATTCACACGTTACCCGACTTAATCGGCTTCATGCGGGTTAGTACACCAGACATTTGTAATAATCAACTGAATGTGGTAGGGCCTCTGTTTTTATAAGATGCTAAAATTATCAGTTCTAACTAATAAATATTCTCATACCATATAGTACATATTGCCGAATAGCATAGCATTACAAGCTGGTTTACCCAAGCCATTTAACCTTCTTTGGGTTTTTTCCTTTATTGGGCAACCTATTGTTCCATGTTTACGTGGTCTTTCAGAGTTTCGATGTGACGAAATAAACACAATACTGAGATTTCTATCTTAGTTGTCATTGTGTTCCCTTACTTTTAAACCATTTGATCTAACCCCTGTTTGGTTGTAACAAATAAATAAAATAAACAGAGTCCATTAGACCGTCTTTGATCAATGTTAAATGTCCTTTCTTGTATGCGTAACACTAACGAGTTTAGCTTATCTCTTGTTCTTTTATTATATAACAACGCAGACAAGTTGTTCGTGTGGCGCAATTCCTGGCCCCAAATTTAAACATTCCTGCGTTATAGAAATTTTATATCTAAAAAGGTCTGACAACACAAACAGCATCTCTATACACAACCCCATCAGCATCTCTATACACAGCCTCACAGCATCTCTACACACAACCCCATCAGCATCTCTATACACAAACAGCATCTCTATACACTAAAAGCATCTCAGCATCAGCATCAGCATCTCTATACACAAACAGCATCTCTATACACAACCCCATCAGCATCTCTATACACAGCCGACAGCATCTCTATACATAACCCCATCAGCATCTCTATACACAAACAGCATCTCTATTCACAACCCCATCAGCATCTCTAAACACAGCCTCACAGCATCTCTATACACAGCCTCACAGCATCTCTATACACAACCCCATCAGCATCGCTATACACATACAGCATCTCTATACACAAACAGCATCTCTATACACAACCCCATCAGCATCTCTATACACAAACAGCATCTCTATACACAACCCCACCAGCATCTCTATACACAGCATCTCTATACAGTCACACAGCATCTCTATACACAGCCTCACAGCATCTCTATACACAACCCCATCAGCATCTCTATACACAGCCTCACAGCATCTCTATACACAGCCTCACAGCATCTCTATACACAACCCCATCAGCATCTCTATACATAAACAGCATCTCTATACACAACCCCATCAGCATCTCTTTACACAGCATCTCTATACACAACCTCACAGCATCTCTATACACAACCCCATCAGCATCTCTATACACAAACAGCATCTCTATACACAACCCTATAAGCATCTCTATACACAAACAGCATCTCTATACACAACCCCATCAGCATCTCTAAACACAACCTGTCACGCCCCGAAGCGGGATCTCGGCGACCCCGGGACCCACCTGGTGCCGCCTCGCGGCCTGGACCCTCACCTGCGGTGGTCGCAGTGGCACTGCCCCGATCACGGGGGTTGCCTCCTCCGGCGTTGGGCGGGCCACGCCTGATCCGAGCGGCCGGTGGGGCCTGTCATGGCGCCGATTTGGAGCCCCAGAACACCACGGTGCCTGACTCCTCACCGCGCGGTTTGAGGGGGCGTGGCCCAGACCAGCGTCTGGATCTGGAGACTCCCTTTAACAGGTTGGGGGGCGTGGCTGAGCCCTTGACGGACAGGGGCTGGGCTCGCCCCCAGGGTGAGCCTACCTCCCAGATGGGACCCAATAGGGAGACGAATCATCACCGTTCAGAGGGGCGTGGCCACCCCAGCTGCCTATATATACCCAGTCCTTACACACTATCATTGCCACAGCGTCGCTTCTCTTAGGAGTTGTATACCTGCTAAACGAATGCTAATATATCCTTGTTGTGTACCAAACCTGGAAAGTCTCGACTCTTCTTCTGGATATTCCCTACTCTGTACTTCGTCATAGCTTCTACACCTGGTTCCTGCTTCCCGCTCCCCCGACCCTGACACAACCTCAGAGCATCTCTATACACAACCCCATCAGCATCTCTATACACAAACAGCATCTCTATACACAACCCCATCAGCATCTCTAAACACTGCCTCACAGCATCTCTATACACAGCCTCACAGCATCTCTATACACAACCCCATCAGCATCTCTATACACAAACAGCATCTCTATACACAAACAGCATCTCTATACACAACCCCATCAGCATCTCTATACACAAACAGCATCTCTATACACAATCCCATCAGCATCTCTATACACAGCATCTCTATACACAGCCTCACAGCATCTCTATACACAACCCCATCAGCATCTCTATACACAAACAGCATCTCTATACACAACCCATCAGCATCTCTATACACAGCATCTCTTTACACAGCCACACAGCATCTCTATACACAGCCACACAGCATCTCTAACACAAGCCTCACAGCATCTCTATACACAGCCTCACAGCATCTCTATACACAACCCCATCAGCATCTCTATACACAACCCATCAGCATCTCTAAACACTGCCTCACAGCATCTCTACACAGCCTCACAGCATCTCTATACACAACCCCATCAGCATCTCTATACACAAACAGCATCTCTATACACAACCCCATCAGCATCTCTATACACAAACAGCATCTCTATACACAATCCCATCAGCATCTCTATACACAGCATCTCTATACACAGCCACACAGCATCTCTATACACAGCCTCACAGCATCTCTATACACAACCCCATCAGCATCTCTATACACAAACAGCATCTCTATACACAACCCCATCAGCATCTCTATACACAGCATCTCTTTACACAGCCACACAGCATCTCTATACACAGCCACACAGCATCTCTAAACACAGCCTCACAGCATCTCTATACACAGCCTCACAGCATCTCTATACACAACCCCATCAGCATCTCTATACACAACCCCATCAGCATCTCTATACACGGCATCTCTATACACAACCCCATCAGAATCTCTATACACAATCTCACAGCATCTCTGTGAACCCTCAAATGAACCCCCTATCTCCACCAGGGGATTCCGGGCAGCTAGGGGTTCTCCGGCTATCTGACGTCATCACGCTATGCGTGAGGATGTCAGGCAGTGAGGGGGGACCCGGGGGTGGAGCCGCGATCCAAAAAGGCCGGCCCCCACCGAAGCTAGGCCGCACTTCGGCGCCGCAAGGTGCCGAAGTGCGACCCGGTGCCTAAGGGGTTAAAGCCAGGCACCTCCTAAAAGGGGAGACTCTCCTTTTAAGCGGTGCCTAGCTTTTTTTTGTGGGACCTCCCGATCGGGAGGAAGAGGGATCCAAACGGATCCCCCCCTCCCTTCTAGGCGCCTGGAAATGACGTCACCGCACATGGCGCGATGACATCATTTACGTTGGGAGGAGCATGACTCCAGCATCTGAGGACGCTGAAGTCAGAACGCCGCGGGACATCAGACAGAGAGGTGAGTATCTCGGCTGGGGGTCCCGCAAAGCTGATGACGTGTGGGACACGTCCTCCTCAGCATACAGCGGGAGTAACTGAGGACGTGTCCCACACGTCGTCAGCAGTGAAGGGGTTAAAAACGTCTGTTTTTTAACTTTTTGTCCTTGTTTCCTGTCCCCCAGGGCACTATCCGGACCCGGACATTGTTTTTAAATGTTTCTATACATCCTACAAATCCGCCACTTCACGGGCAGGTTACGGGGACCTCCTAGGCACGATATTTGAAGGAATTTTTCATTTTTATTTTTAACCCTTATTCCATGGAAAACTCACTGTCCCTTTAAAAATGTGTTTTTTTTTACTTTTTGTCCTTGTTTCCTGTCCCCCAGGGCACTTCCCGGACCCCCATACACCTTTTATGGCAAATATCTAGCATATATGCCCTCTTGGAGGGCACTCTAAAAATCGAATTTTGAGTCCCATTGACTTGTATTGAGTTCGTGTTCGAATTCGAACTTTTGAAAAGTTCGAGTTTGAATGCGAACCGAACTCGGGGGTGTTCGGCTCATCCCTAATGACTACCCTTGCACAAACGGTTTTCGTAATTTTTTGCATGGTACCCTCCCTTTTTTTTATATTGTAAATATTTTTTATTGTGTGGAAAAGTCACATACATAGCAACATAAGGCCACGCAGGGCAAAAAACAAATAATCAAACAAGCACAGCAACAAATGTCTTCATGGAAAAAAAAGAAGATGATTCCTCAGAAATATTAAATCTCAGCTTGTGGAAGGACAAATAAAAAAGGGGAAATAAAAAGTCAATTTTTCAAGAGAGTCTCTCTTTGAAACCAAAGTGTCCCCAGCAGGTAAACAACGGCAGAAATACAGCGGGAAGGTACCCAAAAATATTCTTAGCATGAGGGAGGGGGGCAAAAAAAAACAACAAAAGGTCGCTCAGAAGACAACAAACAACTGAAAGTGGACGGGTCCCTTCATCCAGCGTCTCGGAAGGGCAGCAGATGTAGGGCAGGTAGGGCAATGCAGTGCAGGCCAGGCCAGTCCGGAAACAGAGGCCCGGTGTGAGGAAACGCAGGCGGCTAGGCCATCAAGCCCAGACACGCAACGGAACTCCCAACCTCAGCTGCTCGAGTGTAGATCTTAGGCTGCAACGTAGCAGGGGACCAATTCAGCTTCATATTCAGCAGGGGGGATCCAGCTCTGCCAACCCGGCGCACTCCTCAGCTTCTCATGCGCCATTCTCGGCCAGCGCACCACCCGCATCCACGCCCAGGGTCACCCCTGGGGTCTTGGGATGGATCTTCTGGGACTTCTCCAGTGCAGTCTCTGGGGGAAGGCACGCTTCTTCGGTGGCTTGGGGCCTCAGGTCTGTAGCGGGGCCCAGGATAGCCGCAGTCACGCGCTCTCGCGGCTCCACAGCCTCCTGAAACACTTCTATCATGCGGCGCCAATCACCCCTCGTAAGCACCCCATCATCGTCACCCGAAATCAGCGCCAAACAGGAATCCGGGGCTGTCAGCATGGCATCAGCAGCCACTGGGGGGGGAAGGACCGGCTCCCAATCCCTGCAATCCCCTCAACAGCAGCTACCCCCCAAGCGGTCGAGAGACGGGGCCATCCGACATCTCAGCTCGCATCAGGGTCTCAGACAGGGGTGACAGGCTGCAAGAAATCTGTGAGGTTGCCAGATCTGGCTCCATACCTCGAGGTTGGCCACAAAATGACCACCAGTAAATCGTTCCTGCCGGGAATCAGCGGCCGGATCCCTTGTCTCTGGTCTGAAGGGGGGAGGTAAGCGGGCTCCAGACAGTGTATACCCGATGGCCAGCCCCAGAGGGACTCCAATATAAGGGGAAGGATGGAGAAAAACAGCCAAGCAGCCCCTAACAAGACACCTGATCGAGGAGCTCCATCTAGACACGTCTGCTCCCTCCAGCTGCCGGCCACGTCCCCCATTTAATATTTTTTTTAGGCACCTCCCGGAGAGGTGCCACCTAATCTTTGGTCTCTGGGAGTGGGGTGTTGGGTGCTGGGGTGGTGGTGGGGGATACCCCACTCTCAAACAGCAGCCGCCAAGGCCAGCAAAGTATTGGCATGCATTAAAAGGGGAGTTCACTCACGGGATCAAAACATAATTTTGCCTCTGTATAAATCAATGGTCAGGCCGCACCTTGAATATGCCATGCAATTTTGGGCACCTGTCTTAAAAAAAGATATTAAAGCGTTAGAAAATGTGCAGAGACGGGCAACTAAATTAATAAGGGGAATGGAAGGGTTAAGTTATGAGGAAAGACTAACAAGCTTAAAACTGTTTCGTTTAGAGAAACGGCACCATAGAGGGGATCTGATAACCTTATATAAATATATACGGGGCCATTATCAACCATTGTCTGATAACCTATTCATTAACAGGACTATACATAGGACAAGGGGTCATCCATTTAGACTGGAAGAAAGAAAATTTAGCTTAAAGCATAGGAAGGGTTATTTTACGGTGAGAACAATAAAGCTGTGGAATTCTCTGCCTGTTGAGGTGGTTGGGTCAGAGTCTGTACAGATTTTTAAAAAACGACTGGATGACTTCCTGCAGACACAGAATATTAAGGGTTATAATATTTAATATGTGGGTAAAAGCTTCTTGATCCAAGGAGAAATCTGACTGCCATTCTGGGGTCAAGAAGGAATTTTTTCCCAGTATGTTGCATATTGGCAAGCATTTCAGACTGGGTTTTTTGCCTTCTTTTGGATCAACAGCAGTAGGTTATGTGGGAGAGGCTGAACCCGATGGACGCATGTCTTTTTTCAGCCTATATAACTATGTATAACTATGTACTATGTATAACTTAGCCACGCCTATAGACTGTCACTATTTGTTGAGTGTTGACTGGGACTTTGGGGGGTGGGGACTGGAGGGGTCTGCTTCAGGACAGCCTGGGGTTGGGTGTGGTGTGTGGGGGAGTTTCCGCTTACGGTTTTCCACCTCTTGTTTATTGCTATCCTGTGTTTGAGCTTCCTTTCCGCTATAGTTCCCGAAGTCGGAGGGGGCTCTACTTATCTTGTTAAATTATGATTTAATATATTATTTTTGTAATCTCGTTCTACTGGTGATTGATTTCTCTGGCCTGTTGGTTGGATTGGGTACAGGTTTGGAGTTTGTCTCTGTCGCCCATGAGGACCAGATGTAATTTTTTACTCAGGGGTGATATACGGCTCCCATTTTTTGCGCCTGTGTAGGCCTACCTCTGTGACGTCCTACATTTCATTGCTTCCTTCCTGGTTATAAATCCTTTTTTTATTTTTTTTTATTTATTTTCCCTTCCTCTCTTTTCTTTCTCTTTCCCTGTCCCTTCTTCCCCACACTCTCTGTTCATTTATAGTGTGCCCTCAGCCTCTCTTCTTTAGTATTGTCCTTGTCTTGTGTGTGTCTTCTGTTGCCTGTGCCCATGGCCCCACCTGACAGATTTGCACCACTATCCCTCTGTTTCCTCACCTACTATGCGAAGGGCCTTAACATGCCTGAGAAATGTCGTCGGCTCCTTCGGGAGGCTCGGGCGCTCCATGCCTTAGTGCTCTTTCTGCAGGAGACACACTTCCGCCTTGGATCGTCACTGCTGCTGCGTAGCTCTGACTTTCTGATTGGCTATTTTAGAGATTACCGTGGAGGCAAGAGTCGAGGGGTGGTGATTCTTTTTTCTAAGTCTGTCCCCATGGTGCTGGAAGATGTTCTCACGGATCGTGAGGCCCGGTTCTTGTTCGTGAAATGCACAATCGCAGAAACGCATTACACATTTGCCTCAATATACCATCCGAATGTTAATCAACACCGCTGTTTAAAAAATATCTTACGGCGCTTTTCATCCTTCATGTTGGGTTGTGGCGGGTGACTTAAACGTTCCCCTGGACCTCCCCTTAGATACATCTATGGGACAATCCTCGGTGCCCTCTTGCGTATTGCACCAAGTGCGTCGCTCCCTCGATGACCTTGAATTGGTGGATGTCTGGAGGGCCTTTTACGTGGGGGAATGTGATTATTCGTTCTTCTTACATGTGCATGCCTCTTACTCCAGACTTGATTATCTGTTTGTACAGCAACGGGATGTACTTCTAACGAAGGAAACATCTATTATGGTGCAAACGTGGTCAGACCACTGCCCTCTTCTGGCAGTTATGTCCTCCCCACTCTTTCACCCTTTGGAATGCCAGTGGCGGCTAAACACGTCCCTGTTAACGGACCCGACCTTTGTCACAGAAACGGACAATTGCCTCCGCACATATTTTGAGGAGAATGAAATGCCTGACATTGCCGCGACTACTCTTTGGGAGGTGCACAAGGCGGTCTTGCTCTGTGTTTTCATTAGTCTCTCTACTGCGCTTAAGTGAGCCCGGACTGAACTCATACAGAGCTTGCTGTGAATCACACCACGACGCTTGACTCCGATTATGCGCTGCTGACAACCAAACGTAGGGAGCTTAATGATCTGCTTAATGCTCATATCTGTGTAGCGCTCACTCCCAGAAGAGCCACTGAAATTGAACCTCGGGTCAGTCTCCCCGCACTAGGGAATAAATATACTCCAGCACCGTCGTGGATTTTATAAATTATATAGTTTACTAGAATAAATGGCATATAATGAATAACACGGTATATGTATATATATTTACAGTACTTCGTAATGTGGGAAATACGCAGCGGAAAAGAAATACAATGCTTCGTAATTCGAAAAACGCGCAGCGGAAAAGAGAAAAATATATCTTTAACCCCCTTTGTGGTTGGGGAGTGAGTCCCGTACAGGTTATGTCCCAAAGAATGTAGGTGTGTGTGTGTGATGGTACCCGGGTACAATATTCAACTGGCCAGTGAATTATTTATGAGGTATCTTCGACTAGTCAAGTTGGGGCCCTGTGGGTTTTTGAAACAAACAGCAGCGTGCTTTCTATTTTCACAACGGCCTGGAAGGCCTCTCACCCATCCGCCAGATATTTGGTGCTCTGCTCGACCCAGGACGTCTCTCCGCTCGATTTTGACTGGGATTCTATGGGGTACCGGATCCGCTGTCTTGCTTACCTTTAGCTGCCGCAAAATGTCCAGCTCACCACCTGCACTCCCTGTCAGATCGATCTGCGGTGCTCCTAACCGGGGTCCTCCAGCTCACTTGATATCAGCGTGGGTATTCTGGTGAATCACTGGGTCTTCCTCTTGTAAGGCTGAATAACCCGGTCGTTATCTCTGTCAGGCCCCAGCTGCGCTCCGGCCTGGTCACTGTCACGTTCTGCAGCACTGTGTCTTGCTTCTCTCACTCCCTGGCGCGCTCTGCCAGCTCTCTCCACGAGGCTCAGGATGTCAGCGTCTGTGTTTCACCCACTTCCTGTGTCCGCTCCCAAAGCATGCCGGGAAATGTAGTCCCAATGTTCAGTGTCTCACATCGCACTTGTCTCCCTCCGGTGGCCAAAAACAAGTACTACAACAGCAGGGGATTTAAAACCAGCACTACATCTGCTTTACAGATCACAAGGCTAAGTGTCACTTTGCTGTCCGCGAAAATAAGCCTGGCAGGCTTCTTACTCGTATTTTACAAAAAAAGGCAAGATGCAGCGTATATTGCCACGGTTAAACTCCCAGATGGGACCGTTACCTCTCACCCTGACCATATATTAAGTGAGTTTCAGCACTTCTATCAGGGCCTCTATGGCATGGATACAACACTGAGCTCGGAACCTACCCAGATGGCAATTGACGCATATCTGTCTGGCAAGGTTGCCGGAACCCTTTCCCCGGCTACATCAACTCTCCTGGACGCACCAATTATGAGTGGGGAAATCCAGTCTGTTCTAAAGGGCCTTAAAGGAGGCAAGAGCCCGGGACCGGACGGCCTGCCAGCAGAATAGTATAAAAAAATTTGGCTGCCCTGACACCATGTTTGTTAACTCTCTTCTCTGCTCTCAGAGTCCGGGTCAAGTTCCACGTTCACACGCTCTCTGCCACTATCACGGTCATTTGTAAACCGGGGAAGGATGGGACGGAGGTTCGCAATTATCGGCCTATATCCCTATTGAACACCAACCTTAAAAAACTGGCCAAGGTCATGGCATCCCGGCTTCTGGCGCTCCTCCCGTCCCTGATCCATCTGGACCAGGTGGGCTTTGTTCCCGGGAGGGAGGCTTGCGATGCAACAACTCGTGCCCTCGGAGCGATCAGTCTAGCTCGCCTCTCATGTACTGGCCTTCTCCTGCTATCTACAGATGCGGAGAAGGCCTTTGACAGAATTTGATGGGGCTTTATGTTTGCTATACTGCGGCGAATCAGAATGGGGGGTCCTTCCTTGGATGGCTGAACGTACTCTATGACAACCCCATGGCTCGTGTCCGCACAAACAATGCTCTCTCCGCCGTGATTGACATCTGCAATGGGATGCGTCAGGGATGCCCACTGTCCCCCCTTCTGTTCGCCTTGACTCTCAAGCCGCTGTTGGAGGCGGTTCAGTGTAATGATGATATCATGGGACTCGATGGGTGCGACTCGTGCCATAAAGTCTCAGCTTATGCCAATGACTTGCTCTTCCTGGTGACTCGCCCGGAGATTACCCTTCCAACGATTACGCAGGAACGTGAGGATTATGGTGCGGTGGCTGGCCTGCAGATCAACCAGGACAAATCAGAGTTCCTTAATGTCTCCCTGGACCATGCCTCTTTACGAAGTGTCCATCAGGATTATTCTTTTCGCTATGGCATCCAACGTATGCAATACCTCGGCGTCTGGCTGGCACCTTCTGCAAAGCAAATGTACGAGTTCAACTTTTCAGCCATCCTTACTACCTTTTGGGGCGGACCTCTCGGAATGGTCTGGCCACATGATCTCCTGGATGGGCAGGATAGCCGCCCTTAAGATGAACTTGCTACCGTGGCTCCTATACCTTTTTGGCACCCTCCCAATTTCAATTTTGCTTGCCTTCTTCACTGCCTGGAGGAAATCCCACTCTGAAGCTGATTTTGTTCACTTCAAGTTTATTCTCCGGTCATACACCTCTGCCCTCCACTTGGACAAACAATCCTTCTTCTCATCTCTTATATATACGCTGTCCTCCAACCCTAAACGGCTCTGGTCCACCTTCAACACCCTCCTCTACCCACCTGCACCTCCCCCCACAGCTGCCTTCAGCGCTCAAGACCTGGCAGACTACTACCTCAGTAAAACTCTAACTATCAGAAGCAACATCCCAACACAAGATAGTTATCTGCCACCTCCACTCCCACAGGTCCCCTCTGCCACCCTCTGCCGCTTCCTCCCAGCCACTGAGGAGGAAGTCAATTCCTTATTGTCCTCCTCACATCTCACCACGTGCCCGCTCGACCCCATTCCCTCACATCTAATTCCTCCCCTCTCCTCCTCCCTCACCCCTGCTCTCACACACATCTTCAACCTATCTCTCTCCACTGGCTCCTTTCCATCTGCCTTCAAACACGCGCTAGTTACCCCTTTACTAAAGAAACCATCCCTAGATCCCAACTCTCCATCCAACTACCGCCCTCTATCCCTGTTTCCCTTCACATCAAAGCTCTTAGAAAAACTAGTCTTCAACTGCCTCTCCCTCTTCCTGTCCTCCAATTCCCTACTTGACCCCCTGCAATCTGGCTTCCGTCCCCTACACTCAACTGAAACTGCCCTCACCAAAGTCACCAACAACCTCCTAACTGCTAAAAAAACACGGCCACTATTCTATTATCATCCTGCTTGACCTCTCGGCTGCTTTTGACACTGTTGACCACCCCCTCCTTCTACAGACCCTCAACTCTCTGGGTCTCGGTGACACTGCACTTGCTTGGGTTGACTCCTATTTATCCAACAGGTCCTTCTGTGTGTCCTTTGCTGGTAACTCCTCCTCCTCATTGCCTCTATCTGTTGGTGTACCTCAAGGCTCTGTCCTTGGTCCTCTGCTCTTTTCCATCTACACCTCCTCCCTGGGCAAAATCATCAACAGCTTTGGCTTTAATTACCACCTCTACGCTGATGACACTCAGATCTACCTGATCTCTCTCCCCCTGTCCTCTCAAAAGTCAGTGACTGTTTATCTGGCATCTCCTCCTGGATGGCCTCCCACCACCTAAAGATCAACATGTCAAAGGCTGAACTCCTACTTATTCCTCCCTCCAATGCCTCCTCACCTCCTGACTTCTCTATCATGGTGGAGGGTATCACCATCTCCCCATCAAATCAAGTTCGCTGCCTTGGAGTTACACTTGACTCTGCTCTTTCCTTCATCCCCTACATCAAGTCTCTTTCCTCCTCCTGCCGATACCAACTGCGTAATATTTCCAGAATTCGGCCATTTCTTACCGCTGTCACCACAAAACAACTCATACACGCCCTGGTAATCTCCCGACTCGACTATTGCAATAATCTCTTATCTGGCCTCCCTCTGTCCCGCCTCTCCCCCCTACAATCCATCCTGAACGCCTCCGCCAGGCTAATTCACCTCACCCGCCGCTCTGTCTCTGCCGCTCCCCTCTGCGAGTCCCTTCACTGGCTCCCCATCCACTGCAGAATTAAGTTCAAAATCCTTATCCTTACCTACAAAACCCTCACTAACTCAGCTCCCCACTACCTGTCCTCACTAATCACCAAATACACCCCAGCCCGCTCCCTAAGGTCAAACAGTGACCTGCGACTAGCTTCTCCCCGCATCACCTCTTCCCATGATAGACTGCAGGATTTCTCACGCGCAGCCCCCACTCTCTGGAACGCTCTCCCTCGTACTGTCAGACTTTCCCCTAACTTCTCTTCCTTCAAACGCTGCCTGAAAACATTCCTATTTAGGGAAGCCTACCACCCAACTCACTGACGCAACCATCAATCACTCTCACCTTACAGTCCTCTCCTCCTGTTTCCAACCCCAACCCTCCTAGATTGTGAGTTCCTACGGGAATAGGGCCCTCATCTCCTCCTGTACTGTTTGTCAAATGTTGTTCAATGTATTGTAACCCTGTCTATACTGTGCTTATTGTACAGCGCTGCGGAATATGCTGGCGCTTTATAAATAAATAATAATAATAATAATCGGCACTCCTCAGCTTCATCTGGCCGAGAGGCCGACCTCGAGTGAGTTTTATGGTCTTATGTCGCCCAAAAAATAGGGGCGGTTTAGCGCTCCCGGATCCCAGATGTTACTATTATGCCAGCCACCTGGCTCGGGTGGTGGACTGATCGGCAGCTAGCCCAGATAAAAGTTGGCTAGACTTGGAATTTGCCCTGTCTGGCCATCTGCTGTGGACGCTCCCATGGCTCCTGCCCTTTTCTCCTGGTGCCCCGGGGGTGGACCCAGATCCGGTGTTGATGACTTTGCGTATATAGCATAAGAGCAAACTGACATACGGCATCTCCACGGCCATCTCCCCCGTTCTGCCCCTAGTCCACAACCCAGCCCTACCGGGTGGAATACGGCCATCCTTGCGGGATCATCTGACCAAAGGGAGTAGGCTGCGGGTTATGGATCTACCCCTGGATGGCAACCTTGACGTCTTGCCGCTTGCTTCACTGTTAGGCCCCCTTTCCCCACTAGACCACTGTAATTTTTATCAACTGAAGTCGTATCTGCGGAGTCTTCGCTGCGGGTACAGTCTGACCCGTTTGAAAGCCTTTGTCACACAGGGAAACCGCTGGCCCATGGGGTATCAACACTGTACAACCTTCTTCAGACCAGCGATTCTACTGTCCCCCCTTTGTCTTGCGCTGGGATCGGGAGATGGATATGGCTATCTCCAAAGAGCAGTGGACTAAAACGTTCGTCCTGGTCCACAAGGGTAGGTAGTGCCACGAGCATTCAGGAAACATCCTATAAAATTATTGCTTTCTGATATCGATCTCCTAGCTTCCTGCATCAAGTTTACCCATCGATCTCGTCAGACTGCTGGTGGTGTGAATCAGACTGTGGCACATACCTTCACATATGGTGGTCCTGCCCCAGTTTGAGGCCATTTTGGAATCAGGTTCGTGATGCTGTTCTTTGGGTCACGATGTGGATTTGCCTCTTACCCTGGACTGATTTTTGCTTCTCCACATCCTACTACCTCTTAAGTCTCTTAAGCGTTCGGTCCTGCTCCTCGCGGCCTGTGCCTTGATACCTGCACTATGGAAGTCCACGAGGACTCCTACTGTTAGAGAATGGGTTTGTTGAGTGGAAGACCTCCGATCCGTCGATCTCTTGGACGAGGAGACTCGAGGGATGTCAGCAGACTTTGCCATGAAGTGGTTTCACTGGGAATGGTACGCTGCCACCGTCCGAACTGCTCCCCTCGAGCCCTGTATCTGACTGCCCCACCTATTGTACTGAAGGTTGGGGCCATGGTTTATCGTGGGCACCTGAACCTGTTGTACTGTCTGTGTGGTTGTTTAGTGTTCCCTTGTTGTTCAGCTCTCCCCTTACTTCCCTTTCACCTCTCACTTCTTCGATTTTTTTTTCTTCCTCCTGTCTTCCCCTTGGTACTGCTTCTCCTGTCTTTCCATCTCTCTTTCCGTTCTTTCCACTTAACCCTTCATGCATGGGGGTAGGGAGAGAGTAACGCCTACCAGGGCAGATGCTCTGGAGTATCTCAGAGGACTTTTATGATCCTTTTTCACATACGCCCCTATATGCACCCCCTTGGGGGTCGGCTGTGTGCTGGTCCTTGGGACAAATGGGGACTTGCTCGCTGCCTCTGCCTCGAGTCCCCTTGGCAGTGATAACTAATGCTGTGGTGATTATTTTCCTGTTCCTTTCCCTACTGTATGTTCCCTATTTTGTGCTTTCATTTGATTTTTGTATTGTATCTCACTTGGACGCCCTGTACTTCTTGTCCTTCAAAATTTGTATGTGTATATATATACACTATATTGCCAAAAGTATTATTGCCAAAAGTATTCGCTCACCCATCCAAATCAGGAGCTGGGCAGGTGAGCGAATACTTTTGGCAATATATTGTATACGTTTACATCTCTCACTTCTGTGAATAAAAATTTTGAATTTTAAAAAAATGGAAATGGGAACCTGTTACTTTATTTTTACTGAGAAAACATGCAATTTTAGCTAAAACTGGAAAAAATTTAATTTGCAGCATCATTGTTCACATTTTAATTGAAAAGTGAATAATGGTGCTGCATTAATAAATAATAAGAGAAAAAAGACAATTTTATTTATTTATTAATTGTTATTTATTTATTTATTACCCTTAATCTGGTCATGTCTGTTATCAGTGGAAAGGCCATGCCTTTAGTTGTCAGCTTTAGGAGATATGGGGTGGCGGGTTCAAAGGACTCCCCTATCTCCACCATTGGGATTTCCATAAGGAAATTCCTGAGCAGCTAGGGGTTAATTCCCTAACTAACGTCATTGTGACCCTGCACGACACAGAGTCCCCTCCCTGAGCCCTCCTACCTCGGTGTACGGCTGCAGCAGCCTCCCGAAGCTCACCTTGGCTGGCCGCAGACTCAACAAGAATGTTGACACGGCATGGCCCTGCTGCAATGTCACAATCTGGAGTGTAGGCCCACACACAAATAAACCAAAATAAAAAGAAAAATGCTATTTTGATAGGCTAGTGCTTGAGGGTGGATCTTTTCTAAAAAAAGGGAACTAATAACACATACCAGTAAAAGGTAAATAAACAGCCAAGTAACACTACAGTCAGACAGGGTACACAGAATGTAAGCCATGTGGAACAACAATGAAGGGTTAAAGAACAAGCGAACTCCATGGAACAGCGTGAGGATGGTACACGGGATATCGCAACACTGGATTAAGGCACAAGGAATAGTTAGAGAAACAAACGAGGTTGGTACAACTGGATATCAGTACAACATGGTGAAAAATCACAGGTGTAGACAAAGGAATGTAGCTGAGGTCATTACACAGGCTATCAGAACAACAATAAGGTGTTGAGGAAGAACACAAAGGGGATCCACCACCAGGCTGGAAACTCAATGATAGAGCAATGCCTTATGGGAGTCATACCTTAAATAGCTGCTGGAAAGGATTCTGGGCTGAAGGCTACAAGAAAATACTGGACTGGATGCAGGAATGGCAGGGCAAGACCTAAGGGCCACCCTGGACCAGCTCAACTGCTAGATTAGCTGGGGCTCCTGTGGACTGAAGGCACGACATATAGGTATTATAGTTTATGCCCTGTGCCTCTTACTAACTTTGGATCTAGGACAATACAGTACATGCAAGAAAACTTTGCCTTCAACTGCAATCAAATCTCAACTTGTTCTTTCCTACACCATACTAATTCCCCAATGTGGTGCATGAGAAGCCATGTGTCCTCATTCATTTAGCTGTTTGCCTCTAACTTCCAAATTAGAGTAGATAAGCTGTGAATTGTTTGCACATTAGGTAATGTCCATTAGTCTGTTTGCACAGTGTGAAGTGAGTTCAAAGAGAGCCAATGCTGACAGTCCTGTGTGTGCTAATCAAAACCCTCTCACCTCTCCCACACTACGTCACACACTTCATCCCATGGGTACAAACTTGGAATGGAATCCATATCTCTAATCTTATGTAAAGATTTCACTCAGCAGGCTTTTTCATGCAATGTTTTTCATGCAATGAATGAAACATGTAACACTAATGTTAATAATGTTACTAATGATTTAACAATTTAGCAATTTAAAGCACTGAAAACAAAAATATAAAAAAGGAATTTACGAAACATAGAAGATATCGCACACTTGTATACTTTAGGGGTCTTTCAGAAAGGCGAATTGAGAGCTTAGTGAATAGACGCACTGCTACAAAATTGCATCAAAAGGTTAAATTCACCATTCGGTGCAATTCGGTGACAAGTTCGTTGCTTTCTGCATAACTCCTTAAAAGTTTGTAATGTGACTCAACATGCTTCAGAACTGCCAGACTTAAAGGGCCAATTTACATACTTGGTGCTAACATTAGTGCTCACCTGCGTGAGCGTTAATGTTAGCCCGAGTAGTTTACACTACTCGCGCTTTTCAGCACGAGGTTACTGTACTTTGCGCTCCCTATACTTAACATGGGGAGTGCAAAGTGTTAATCAGCGTTAGTATTACAAAGTCCTAACGCTGATTAACGTCCGGCTGCGGTTAACAAAAAGTTAACCAGAGCCAAGACTTGGTGCAAATGGATTCCGCTAGCACCATCCAGAAACCCCTCCCAAAAAACTCAAGATACTCACCTCCTGTCCCACGACAAGGACTGCGGCTCTGTCCCCCTCCTCAGTCCGGCGGCAGCAGGGAGAGACTGGGGAAAAAGTCCCTCAATCTCCTCCTGCATATCACTACGCTGACCGGCTGGATCTCGCAAGGTGAGATCCGGCTGGTTATGTGACTGCCGGCATTTGCTTCAATGGAGTCCCATGGACTCCATTGAGAGGATGCGCACGGCTGTGCTTAGCGCATCCTGGGACTTAGTGCCCGCAAACAATGCAGGCAGCATTTTTAGCGCCTGCATTGTAATCTAGCGGTAAAACGGGCACGCAAGGGGGAAAACTGTGGGTGTAGTTTTTCCCCCTAGCGCCCCCGTTTTATCGTTAGGATCGTAATTTGGCCCAAAGTGTTTATCAATATGTTTACTACTAAAGGGTCTGTGTTACCAAGCAACAGGCACACTAGGGCAACAGTCTGTTCACAAACCTGAGCATTGTTGCTAGTACATTATTATTATTATTTATTATTTATTCTTTATTTATAAAGCACCAGCATATTCCGCAGTGCTGTAGAATGGGCACAGTATATTTACAATGAGGGTGTCAAGCTCTTTGATTTTGCACACAATTTCCCCGCTTGAAAGGGAACTTAAAACATAATCGCTGGAAGTAATAACTGGATTCCACTCTCCATTTACTTGTATTTAAGTTTAATTTCTGTAAATTGGATAGTAAATTAAGTAGCTGTAGATTGAGTAGTAACTGAATAACTGATTCAATGATTAGATGACTAGATGGTTAGCTGATTAGATGTATAGGTGAATAGGATGATTAAGGTGAAAAACCGGCTGCCACTCCAGGATCTGAAGATGTTTCTAAATGTCTGTGCACTTTCTTATGTCCATGTTGCCTGCTGCATGCATGAAGCTTTAAGATGGCTCTTCTCTTCACCCCAGATCTCCTTGATGCTGCTGGGAAACCTGACATCTGCTCTGATTGGCTGACCCTAGATGGAGTTGAATTGCATGCAGGGACTGGTAGTTCTCACAGACCTTTGCAGATTTCAATTACCTAAACTGAATTACACTAATTTTATTATTCCACTTGCTTGTACCCTAGCTGACCATTCTGTACCTCTGCAGTTTGACTTGACACCTCCCACTCAATTTTCTTGCATACAAAGGGAAATTGCAATGTTTAGAAGGCAAACTTTTCGATTTCTGATTGTAGACCAACTAAGATGCTTCAGTGTTTCCAAAAGTCACTAATGACTGCATCGCTTGGAGGCGCTTAAACGGATAACTGGAAAATTTAATATAAGAATGAGTCAAAGAAGAACATTTCAATACAAGAATCTTTATTCCATAAAAGGTAAGGGATTGAATAACGAGATAGACATTCTGGCATTTATGGAATAAAGATTCTTGCATTGAAATGTTCTTCTTTGACTCATATATTTTTCTTTCCATCTCTCCAGGTTCTTGTGTATTTAGGCATTGTGGTATATATATAGTTATGCTATGGAACCATAGAGAGGTTGTTCCTTTACTCTGTTTGTGACGACCACTACACGCGCTGCTACGAAAGACGCCGGGTTACGCCACCCACTATCTGTCTCTACACACTTCTCTCTCGCAACAGGGGCACAGAGCGCGATATAATGATCTCAGGATTGCAACGCAGTACAAGTCTTCTCTTGAAGCGGGTAATGACTACGTCTCCCACAATCCCTGGGCTCACTTTCCTATTATATTAGTTACGCTGCCACCAGTCCTCATGGACACTACGTGCATCGCAGAAGGAGACGCAGAGCTAAGCAACCGCACTATCTGCCTACCCTAGACTTGGACAGTGACTGCAGACCCCACAATCCCTGCCGTCCTCGACGACCGCAGTTTACAATTTCTTATCTACCCGAGCTTAAAACAATCAGCAATTCCTTCAATCTCTTAGTTAGCGTGGATCTCATCAGCCAGAAGCAGAACTTAAATAGGTTAGGTTTATTTATGATATAGAACAAAGATATATATAATCACAGTGCATTTGTTACAGGAAAAATTATAGCTAGAATAAATCAATTAATTACACACTACACAGCAAATAAAAGAAAAGGGTTAACCACAGAGCATTACTTATGATGAACTAATCAGTAAGCTAGCATCGGTGCCTCCTGGAGCCTGGAGATAGAAGCATGGACAGTTCAGTCATCTTTCGAATGTACCCCAAGTGATCAGCCAAAGCACATGGCCAGTTTTCAGAATTTATACATTTCCTGGTCCTTCCAAAACCCACCCACAAATGGCCCAGCCTCCTGCACTACATATCCCAGAGTTCCCTCTCCGGAGCATGCTCAGTACGCTTCATCGTTAATCTTTAATTGCCCAAAGGTGTCCATCTTCCCCTCAGGGATCAAGGATGTGCTTCCTGTCTTTGAAGATAGGGCCTAAATCTTGGTGCCGGGTTGGCTCCCAAGGTGCGACTAACAGGCTACATGACATGGCAGTTCACAAAGACATTCCCTTTTACAGCCACGTGTGATATCCTCCCCCCAGGGGAGAAAGCTAACCATTTTAATTACATTTTAGCACCCACTCTTAACAGCTGTGGACCCAGAGATACGCTTCCCAAATGGTCCGACACAAATATGAATCTATATGGAGGAGATATATATAAACAGGCACATAGACACATATACACAGGCAGACCCTTATATAGATAGAAATACAGATCTAATCTGCTACATCTCCAATTCAAAAGGAGACGCAGAACGGGAGGCTACCATGCCTCTCACGTGCGTCTTAACACATGTCTTCCCCTTGCTGGGAGCAATCGCTCATTCTGCCCACTGGGTAGACCCCAAAGATGTGTTATCTTTAACTCACACCTTTGATGACTCCAGAGAAAATTGTCACGAACCTGCTTAATTGTTTTATCCAGCAGACTGGAAACGCAGCCATTGATTTCTTAGGCCAGTTGCGCCAAATGGCCTGGTATCTAAAGATAGGCATTTTTATAAATATTAAGTTACAAACAGCAACCGGGGGAGGAGTATTACTCACCCTATAGAGAGCCACACCGAGCTCTAGGGGTCCAGTGTATGTAAATTGTTCGCGGCACAATTTATAAAAGCCAAATTCAGTGAAATGAATAGTACCATAAGGTGCCAAAATGTCAAGAATAAAATGTATTTAATATAAAACAATTAGTATTAATATAAAACAATGTAAAATACAGAAAAATTACAGGGCCAGACGCGTTTCGCGCATAACGCGCTTCCTCAGTGGCAACAAGAAAAGAAAAAGATTACAATGTAATCTTTTTCTTTTCTTGTTGCCACTGAGGAAGTGCGTTATGCGCGAAACGCGTCTGGCCCTGTAATTTTTCTGTATTTTACATTGTTTTATATTAAATACATTTTATTCTTGACATTTTGGCACCTTATGGTACTATTCATTTCACGGAATTTGGCTTTTATAAATTGTGCCGCGAACAATTTACATACACTGGACCCCTAGAGCTCGGTGTGGCTCTCTATAGGGTGAGTAATACTCCTCCCCCGGCAGGGGCGGATCCAGGGGGGGGGCAACAGGGCAATTGCCCCCCCCGAGATTTGAGCCGGGGACCCAGATGCCGCCGGGCAGCGCAGGAGCGCCTGCCCGGTCCTGAAGAGTGCGTCCTTGTAAAGGGGATGCGGCTGCGTGCAGGCGCAGCCAGTCACGTGGTCCGGCTAATCAGGTGGTACTGAGTCTCTGTACCACCTGACTGGCCGGACCGCGTGACCTGCGCACGCACGCAGCCGCCTCCCCTTTACAAGGACGCACTCTTCAGGACCGGGCAGGCGCTCCTGCGCTGCCCAGCGGCATCTGGGTCCCCTGAACACCGGAGCTGGAGGCCTGGAGCAATATCCAGGTGAGAGCTGGGCAAATCCATGAGCTGGGGGTAAATCCATGAGCTGGGCAAATCCATGAGCAGGGGGCAAATCCATGAGCTGGGCAAATCCATGACCTGGGGGTAAATCCATGAGCTGGGCAAATCCATGACCTGGGGGTAAATCCATGAGCTGGGCAAATCCATGAGCTGGGGGTAAATCCATGAGCTGGGCAAATCCATGAGCTGGGGGCAAATCCATGAGCTGGGCAAATCCATGAGCTGGGGGCAAATCCATGAGCTGGGGGCAAATCCATGAGCTGGGGGTAAATCCATGAGCTGGGGGTAAATCCATGAGCTGGGCAAATCCATGAGCTGGGGGTAAATCCATGAGCTGGGGTAAATCATGAGCTGGGCAAATCCATGAGCTGGGGGTAAATCCATGAGCTGGGCAAATCCATGACCTGGGGGCAAATCCATGAGCAGGGGCAAATCCATGACCTGGGGGCAATCCATGACCTGGGGGCAATCACATGAGCTGGGCAAATCCATGACCTGGGGCAAATCCATGAGCAGGGGCAAATCCATGACCTGGGGGCAAATCCATGACCTTGGGGCAAATCCATGAGCTGGGGGCAAATCCATGAGCAGGGGCAAATCCATGAGTTGGGCAAATCCATGAGCAGGGGGAAATCCATGAGCAGGGGCAAATCCATGACCTGGGGGCAAATCCATGACCTGGGGGCAAATCCATGAGCTGGGCAAATCCATGAGCTGGGCAAATCCATGAGCTGGGGGCAAATCCATGAGCTGGGGGCAAATCCATGAGCTGGGGGCAAATCCATGACCGGGGGCAAATCCATGAGCTGGGCAAATCCATGACCTGGGGGCAAATCCATGACCTGGGGGCAAATCCATGAGCTGGCAAATCCATGACCTGGGGCAAATCCATGAGCTGGGGGCAAATCATGAGCTGGGCAAATCCATGACCTGGGGGCAAATCCATGACCTGGGCAAATCCATGAGCTGGGGGTAAATCCATGAGCTGGGGCAAATCCATGAGCTGGGGGCAAATCCATGTGTGAGCTGGGGGCTCTCTGCTCCTCTAGATTGTAAACTCCTGGGTGCCCTCTGCTCCTCTAGATTGTAAACTCCTGGTGCCCTCTGCTCCTCTAGATTGTAAGCTCCTGGGTGCCCTCTGCTCCTCTAGATTGTAAACTCCTGGGTCCCTCTGCTCCTCTAGATTGTAAGCTCCTGGGTGCCCTCTGCTTTTCTAGATTGTAAACTCCTGTGAGCCGGGCCCTCTGCTCCTCTAGATTGTAAGCTCCTATGAGCCGGGCCCTCTGCTCCTCTAGATTGTAACTCCTGTGAGCCGGGCCCTCTGTAAATTCTCGTGAGTCGGACTCTCTGCTAAAACACCTTATTTTCTGTCAGTGCCCCTCCCGAGACTAGTCTCTGGATCCGCCCCTGTCCCCCGGTTGCTGTTTGTAACTTATAACAAAGTTGCAGTACTATGCTATGACGGAATGGAGATGTTGTTCCGCCTGCGGGTGTGCTCGATCTGCGTGACCCCGTCGCTTACCGCTGGCCCGACTACCGAGTGACACGCACCCGGCGTCTCGTGCGGCCTGTCGTGACCCTAGGAAAGGGTTAGCGGGCGGTGGAGGGGACTCCTGCCTAGAACCAGTCCGACCACTGAGCCATACAGCACTCAGCGTCCCGAGCAACTGGTTCACTGACCTTGCGGGTGTGGGACGTCTGTGGAAATCGGCTCTGGTAGCCGCGGAGGAAGATTCGGATCTTATGAGGAAACGTTTCGGATCTTATGGGGAAACGTTTCTCGATCGGGGGCGGGTGTCTCTTCGGATTCTTGGGCGGCGGACTTTTCGGATCGGGAAGGGATGGAGGGTCGGATCGGGTCTGGAGGGAGCTTCGGTTCGGGGTTGAAGGGAGTTTCGGAACTGGCGGGACCAGTGAGAGTTCGGGTCTTACCGCAATACCGAGGCGCGGTACACGGCCGCTCCTTCGGTTCGGATCTCTCGTTCTGGGAACCGAAGCACCTTCCGCTGCGCCTCTGCCCTGATCCTCGATGCAGGCACAGAGCGCTCGGTTCGGTTCGGATCTGAACGCCGCACCCTGAGACCACGAGGGATTCTCAGATACGAAAATGCGGCGGAGACAAAGTCACATCAGTTCAAAGCTGGATGCTCTGCAAAATCTGCCTTTATTATTCACGTTCAAGCATTTATCAACTTCACAGGAATTAGAATACAATGGGACTCCTTGCCCGCCCTCCCAGGACCCATTGGCCCTTGGCCTTCAGGGAGTCACCAATTCGGACCGGATGGTCCGAATCGGCCATTTTACGATTCGAACCGGATGGTTCGAATCGGCCATTTTCCGAATCGAGAATTCTGACTGCGCCACAAGGATCGGAAAATGGCGGCGAGCAAGGCAAACAAAGGGAAAATACATTACACAATAAACCAACGGGGAACACTTTATTACAACCACACAATAACACATCTAAATAAAAATACTGGTAAAACGGGGTGCGTGCCACCACACCCAAGTGTCCATGTCACCACTGTCACTGCACCGCCCCTGGCTGAGGGTGCTGGCCATCCCGTGACACTCCTCCCCCTCCCCAAGGCCGACGCACTCGGTTGGACCCCACCGGGTCGTACCGAGATAGTCGGGGCTCCCCAATCCCCTGGTTCCCGGGCTGACTGTCGCGATAACCCATCTGCGTTACCGTTCTGCGACCCGGGCCGATATTGGATCGAAAAGTTGAAGGGTTGGAGAGCCAGGCTCCACCGCAACAGGTGGCCGTTCTCCCCCGCCACTCGGTTGAGCCATACCAAGGGGTTATGGTCGGTCATCACGGTGAAGGACCGACCGTAGACGTAGGGTTGGAGCTTTCGTAGGGCCCAGACCAGGGCCAGGCACTCCTTCTCCACTGCAGCATACCCCACCTCTCGTGGCAACAGCTTCCGGCTAATGAACGCCACCGGATGATCCCCCCGTCGTCCCCCACTTGACTCAGGACAGCTCCCAGTCCGAACATGGACGCGTCTGTGTGGACAACAAAACGTTTGTTATAGTTGGGAGCTGCCAGCAGGGGAGCTTGGGTCAAGGCGGCCTTCAGTTGCCGAAAGGCCTGTTCGCACTCCGGGGACCACAGGACTTGGCGGGGCAGGGATTTCTTGGTCAGATCAGTCAGGGGTTTGGCCAGGTCACTGTAATGGGGTACAAATTTTCTGTAAGTACCCCGCGGTGCCCAGGAAGGTGAGGACCTGGGTCTTGGTCACCGGGGTGGGCCAATCTAGGATAGCCTCTATCTTCGCGGGCTCTGGCCGTTGTATCCCGCACCCCACCCGGTGGCCCAGATACTGCACTTCGGCCATCCCCACTTTGCATTTCTCCGGCTTCAGGGTCAGGTTGGCGTCTCTAATCCGGCCAGGACAGTCCCTACATGATCCAGATGTTCCTCCCAGGTCTGGCTATAGATGGCTATATCATCCAGGTACGCGCAAGCGAATCCCTGGAGGCCATCGAGGAGGCGATCGATTAACCGCTGGAAGGTAGCAGGGGCGTTCTTCATCCCGAACGGCATGACTCGAAACTGGTACAGGCCGAACGGGGTGATGAAGGCCGACTTTGGGGTCGCCTCCTCGGCAAGGGGAATCTGCCAATACCCCTTGCACAGATCCACCGTGGTCAAAAAATGACCCCGGAGATCTGGTCTAGCAACTCGTCAACTCGGGGCATCGGATAAGCGTCCGTAATAGTACAGTCGTTTATCCGCCGATAGTCGACGCAGAACCTGGTGGTACCGTCCTTTTGGGCACCAGGACCACGGGCGACGCCCATGGGCTGGCCGATGGCTCAATGACCCCCAGCTCCAACATCTCCCGGATCTCGGCCCGCATGGACTCGCGGACTGCTTCCGGGATCCGGTAGGCGGCTGTCGGAGTGGTTTCTGACCGGGCGTGTCCACCTGATGGACAGCCTGGTCCGTATATCCCGGGAGAGCCGAGAAAACCCCGGTAGGTGAGAAGCAGCTGCCGCGCCTGCGCCTGTTTCTCGGGTCCTAACTCCTCCCCCAGCTGCACTTGATCCACCCCGGAAGGCTGCTTGCTACCCCCGGAAGTTCTTCCAGAGGAACGGTTCCAGCTCCTCGGCCGCCGGCGCGCATATGGGTCCACCGTCTCCGGCCGCTCATGGAAGGCCTTCAGCATATTGACGTGGAACGTCCGCTGGATTCTGGTGTCGGCGCAGCTAACAACCACATAGGTGGTATCCCCCAACTGGGTTACCACCTTGTAGGGACCTTGCCAGGCCGCCTGCAGCTTGTTCTGCCGCTGTGGTTTTAACACCAGAACCTTCTGTCCCACACAGAACGAGCGGCTGCACGCAGCGCGATCGTACCACGCCTTCTGCTGAGCCTGGGCCGTCTCCATGTTCTCCTGCACGAACCCCTGTGTCACGGATCCCTCTGATTACCAGAAGTGTGGTCCCTTTACGCAGACCGCTCTCTACCCTTCCGATCCTTGAATGGTCGGCGAAACTAGAAAGACAATTAACCAGACAATAGATAGACAAGGGGTAACACCAGACAGAGGTATGGAATAGAGTATCGTCACGAATCCTTCTGACTACCAAGATATATATATCTTTCTGTAGCTCCCTTTCTACTCTTCCGATCCTTGAATGGTCGGCAAAGCTATGTAGACAATGAAGCAGGTAACAGACAAAGAAAGGGAAATACCAGACAGGGGTACAGAACAGATCACAAGTCCTCCCTAGGACTTTAGTAATAGCAGAGGTAATCTGATGCGTGCTTAGGGTGCCACATAGACTGACCTCAGTACCAACGTTAAGGGCAGAACCTAGAGCAGAGTAAATGCCAATACAGGGGTCATACACAGGAGGGTTCGTTTGCCAATACCAGGAGTCATACACAGGAGGGTTCGTTTGCCAATGCCAAGGTCATACACAGGAGGGTTCGTTTGCCAATGCCAAGGGTCATACACAGGAGGGTTCGTTTGCCAATGCCAAGGGTTATACACAGAGGGTTCGTTTGCCAATGCCAAGGGTCATACACAAGAGGATTCGTTTGCCAATGCCAAGGATCATACACAGGAGATAGCCAAAAATCACAAGAGCTCTGCGGGAGGTGAATACCACGTCAGGGCACCGGTGTATGGGAGAGACTGGGTTTTAAACCCGGCGGGTCCGCGTCACAGCGCCAGGCCCCGCCCCTCGGCGTCCCACGTGAGCGGGCCCGGAAGCGCTTACATTCGGCGCCTGGCCAGCGAGCAGCGAGGAAGCTGCTGCCAGGCGCCCCATCCCCTGAGCCACCGTGACAGAACCCCCCCTCCAGGGGCGGCCACTGGACGACCCCCAGGGGCACGGGGATGCGCTAAATAGAAGGCCTTCACTAGCCTAGGAGCATGGACTTCCGCAGCCGGTACCAAGAACGATCCTCCGGACCGTACCCCACCCAATCGACCAAATACTGCAAGGACCCCCTAGACAGCCTGGCACCCAGAATGGCCTGAACTTCGAATTCCTCCTCGCCCTCCACAGAGACAGGAGGCGGTGGAGCATGGACTTTGGTGTACCGGTTACATAACAGCGGCTTCAAAAGGTTCACATGGAATACATTGTGTATTTTAAAATGGGGGGTAACGCCAAAGCATAGGAGACAGGGTTGAGTCGCCGTAGTATCTTATAGGGGCCGATATACCTAGGAGCCAACTTCATGGAAGGCACTAAGAGCTTGATGTTACGTGAAGACAGCCAAACCCTGTCCCCAACTTGATACACTGGTGCCTGCCTCCTGTGTCTGTCGGCCTTAGTTTTCTGGATGGCACTACTTTCCTCCAGTGCCCGTCTCACTCTCCCCCAAGTCTCTTTCAATGATGCCAGTTGTTTATCTAAAGCAGGAATCGTGGAATCAGGAAACGTATCGGGGAGCACGGGAGGATCAAAGCCATAAACAGTGAAGAAAGGAGAATGACCTGTGGATTCACTTACTGCGCTGTTAATAGCATATTCTGCCCACGGTAGCAGATCTGACCAGTTATCTTGTTGTTCTGAGATGAAGCACCTGAGATATTTCTCTACGTTTTGGTTTGCTCGTTCTGCTGCTCCGTTGGTCTGGGGGTGATAGGCCGAAGAGAAAGAGAGGTCTATCCCCACGTTCTTACAAAACCCTCTCCAGAATCCTGAGATGAATTGGGTCCCCCTATCAGAGACTATCTCCCGAGGGACACCGTGAATGCGGACCACATTGGCAATGAATATGGGCACCAGTTCAGCTGCCGAAGGTAGTTTCTGAAGAGGAACATAGTGACCCATCTTGGAAAATCGATCTATGATCGTAAGTATCACTGTATTCCTCTTGACTCAGGTAACTCTACGATAAAATCCATGGCTACATGTGACCAGGGTCGTTCGGGGATCGGCAAAGGCTGGAGTAAGCCAATGGGTGCTGTTTTGGGACTTTTCTGCCTTGTGCACTTCGCACACGGCAATGTAATCTTTGACATCTCGGCGCAATGTGGCCACCAGAGGAGTTTACTGATACTAGACACAGTCTTGGTGATACCCATATGCCCGGAAGTTTTATTATCATGATAGATGTTAAGTACTTCCTCTCTTTCGTTTTCAGGTACAAAGAGTCTCGCAGGAGGTTTTCCCCCAGGAGCTGCGCCCTGGACGGTCTGCAACCTTTTCATTAGAGGAGACGAAACACTAATCGTGGTAGCGGCTATAATCCTCTCCTGGGGTACAATGGGATGCTGATCTTGGATATTATGTTCATAAGACTCATACTGTCTCGACAATGCGTCTGCTTTGATGTTTCTGGACCCAGGTCTATAGGTGAGTACGAAATTAAAACTTGAAAGAAACAATGACCATCTCGCTTGTCTGGAGTTTAAACGTTTGGCATCTCCAATGTACGTGAGATTCTTATGGTCGGTTATGATAACAATGGGGTCCTTAGACCCTTCTAATAAGTATCTCCATTCAGCCAAGGCCGCGATGACTGCTAACAATTCTCTATTTCCAATGTCATAGTTCTTCTCTGCCGGGGACAACTTCCGAGAATAGAAGCCGCATGGATGCAAGGGTTTGTCAGGAGCCTCCCTTTGGGACAAGACTGCACCAAGACCTAGTTCGGAGGCGTCAACTTCTAATTGGAAAGGCAGAGCCGGATCTGGATGCCGGAGAACAGGGGCAGTAGTAAAGGCTTGTTTTAGTGCCTCAAAGGCTTGAGTGGCTTGAGGTGTCCATTTCTGATTTCCCACCCCTTTCTTTGTCATAGCCGTGAGGGGGGCACCAAGGCCGAAAAATCTTTAATGAACCTTCGGTAATAGTTCGTAAACCCCAGAAACCTCTGAATGGCTTTAAGTCCTTGGGGTAGAGGCCAGTCAAGAATAGCTGAGAGCTTCTTGGGATCCATTTGAAAACCCCAGGAGTTATAATATAACCAAGGAATTGCACAGTTACTATGTCGAATAGACATTTTTCTAGCTTACAGTACAATCCAGCCTTCAATAGTTTTTTCAACACTTGTTTCACGTGGACATGATGAGTGTCCACATCAGGAGAGTATATCAGGATATCATCCAGATATACTATGACGAATTCTTGCAGAAAGTCCCTTAGAGTGTCATTTATAAGGTCCTGAAAGACGGCTGGCGCATTACACAACCCAAAAGGCATCACCAGGTATTCGTAATGCCCGCTACGTGTATTAAAAGCCGTTTTCCATTCGTCTCCCTTTTTAACCCTGACCAGGTTGTACGCTCCGCGTAAATCAAGCTTAGTATAGACACGAGCCCCTTTTAATCGGTCAAACAATTCTGTTATGAGAGGTATGGGATATGCATTTCTTATAGTGATCCTATTTAAACCCCTATAGTCGATGCAAGGTCGCAGATCTCCCTCTTTCTTGGAAACAAAAAAGAAACCTGCTCCTGCTGGAGAGGAGGACCGTCTAATGAATCCTCGTTCCAGATTCTCCCTTATATATTCCTCCATAATGTCGTTCTCCCTTTGTGACAAAGGGTATACGTGACCCCTAGGAGGCATCGTACCGGGGAGCAAGTCAATGGCACAGTCATATGGACGATGTGGTGGTAGGACCTCAGTCCTGGCTTTAGAGAACACCTCCTTTAATGCCAGGTAACATTCCGGAACCTCCGTGGACAAAGGAGGAGCTGTGGCAATATTGAGGCTACCAATCACATTAACTGTGCCTAGGCACTTAGACTGACAACTCTGACCCCAACATTTTATGTCTCTCTGGACCCAATCGACTACTGGGTTGTGCTCTGTTAGCCATGGAAACCCAAGGACGACAGGACATGAGGGTGATTCAATGATTTGAAATCTTATTGTCTCCTGGTGTAAAACTCCTACTTTCATACATACATCGACTGTATCGTGAGTGATATGTGGACATGCCAGGGGGTTACCATCTATGGCCTCCACCCTTAGAGGTCTTTCCCTGAGAACCAGTGGTATGAGGTTTTGGGCAGCAAAATTCTTATCCATAAAATTGCCTGAGGCCCCAGAGTCCAAAAACGCCTCAGTCTTGAGGTGAACCTCCCAGGTTAGGGAGACCGGTAACAGAATCCTGGATTTTTTTTTCTCATTATCCACAAAGGAGGCACACAGAGAACCGACAACCTGGGTGTCTCCTGTTCTGAATCCCACTCTGCTATGTTCAGCTCTGCCAACCCTGGGTCTCTGAGGACATTGAAGGCGGAAGTGATCTGCCCCTGCACAATAAAAGCAGAGCCCCTTTTCTCTTCTGTGAGCTTTTCTGCTTCTGAAATACCTGTCTCCCTATTTGCATGGGTTCAACGACCGGTAAATCTGTTTTTACATTCTCCGAACCACCTGATGTACTGGGGTGTCTGGGTAACGAGGGTAAAGGAGGCAAGACCCTTCTGGGTCTATCTCTGGGGTGTCTCCTTTCCCTGATTTGATCGTCCATGGCTATACAGAAATCTATCAGGTGGTCCAGACTTTCTGGTAATTTTAAGGGAGCCAGTTCAAACATAAAAGCCTCGTTCAAGCCTTCGGTAAAGGCTAAGGTTAAAACGTCGTTCGGCCAAAGTACTTCAGAAACCAAAGTCTTAAACTCTATGGCATAATCGGCGACCCTCTTATTACCTTGTTTGATGTGAAACAAGGACCTACCCGCATTGGTAGCCCTTCTAGAGGGATCAAAGGTACGTTTTAACTCAGAGGTAAAACCCTCATAGTCATAAATGATGGGTTTCTTATTTTCCCACAACGGCGTAGCCCACAATAAAGCTTTTTCTGTTAAATGATTAATCAGATATCCTACTTTGGCTTTATCAGACATACAAGAACCTGGATTGTTCTCAAACAAAATCTCGAGTTGAGTCAAAAACCCCCGACATAGGCTTGGTGTACCATCATAGCGTAGGGGTGCCTTCATACTAAGCCTATGTCCTTCAGGGGGGACGGGACTGACCCTAGGTAACACTGGATCTGGAGGGTTTGTGATACCTGTATTGGACCGATTTAACAGGGTTTGCAGAGCGAGAGAAATCTGGTCCATCCTATGGTCTTGTTCCTCTTGTCTGGCTGCGATACGTGCCAGCTGGTTAGAGAGGTCTGCGGGATCCATTGGCCCTGACGTAATGTCACGGATCCCTCTGATTACCAGAAGTGTGGTCCCTTTACGCAGACCGCTCTCTACCCTTCCGATCCTTGAATGGTCGGCGAAACTAGAAAGACAATTAACCAGACAATAGATAGACAAGGGGTAACACCAGACAGAGGTATGGAATAGAGTATCGTCACGAATCCTTCTGACTACCAAGATATATATATCTTTCTGTAGCTCCCTTTCTACTCTTCCGATCCTTGAATGGTCGGCAAAGCTATGTAGACAATGAAGCAGGTAACAGACAAAGAAAGGGAAATACCAGACAGGGGTACAGAACAGATCACAAGTCCTCCCTAGGACTTTAGTAATAGCAGAGGTAATCTGATGCGTGCTTAGGGTGCCACATAGACTGACCTCAGTACCAACGTTAAGGGCAGAACCTAGAGCAGAGTAAATGCCAATACCAGGGGTCATACACAGGAGGGTTCGTTTGCCAATACCAGGAGTCATACACAGGAGGGTTCGTTTGCCAATGCCAAGGGTCATACACAGGAGGGTTCGTTTGCCAATGCCAAGGGTCATACACAGGAGGGTTCGTTTGCCAATGCCAAGGGTTATACACAAGAGGGTTCGTTTGCCAATGCAAGGGTCATACACAAGAGGTTCGTTTGCCAATGCCAAGGATCATACACAGGAGATAGCCAAAAATCACAAGAGCTCTGCGGGAGGTGAATACCACGTCAGGGCACCGGTGTATGGGAGAGACTGGGTTTTAAACCCGGCGGGTCCGCGTCACAGCGCCAGGCCCCGCCCCTCGGCGTCCCACGTGAGCGGGCCGGAAGCGCTTACATTCGGCGCCTGGCCAGCGAGCAGCGAGGAAGCTGCTGCCAGGCGCCCCATCCCCTGAGCCACCGTGACACCTGGAGGTCGCCAAGCGCTCCCGGAGCTTCAGGACATCTCCACACAGGAACCCCTCCTCCTCCGGTGCCCCTCCCACTGAGCCCTAACCAGATCCAGCGGTCCTCGTACCGGCGTCCGTACAGCAGCTCAAAGGGGGAGTAACAGTGGATTCCTGAGAACCTCCCGGTAGGCGAACAGCAAGTGGGGAAGGTACTTCTCCCAATCCCTGTTCTCGTGCACAAAAGCCCGGATGAGCTGCTTCAGGGTCCCGTTGAACCGCTCGCACAGCCCGTTGGTCTGGGGGTGATACGGGGCGCTGTGCAGCGCCTTAACGCCACAGAGACGCCAGAGCTGTTGGGTGAGCTCAGCGGTAAACTGGGTACCCTGATCGGATAGGATTTCTCGGGGAAACCCTACCCTCGTGAACACCCTGAGGAGCGCGTCCGCTACGGTGTCCGCTTGGATGTTGGCCAAGGCCACAGCCTCGGGATACTGGGTGGCATAATCCACTACGGTAAGAATGTACCTCTTACCGGTGGCACTGGGCCGCGGCAACGGCCCTACGATGTCAACCGCCACCTGGCTAAAGGGCTCCTGGATAATGGGCATGGGCCGCAAGGGCGCCTTCGGGTCCCCAGCCTTCCAGCTTTCTGGCAAACTGGGCAGGTGCGGCAGTAGTCGTGGGTGTCGTTGCTAAGGCGGGGCCAGTAAAACGCGCGCGCCAACCTGTGCCGGGTTTTCGACTGGCCTAAGTGGCCTGACAGGGGGATGTCATGGGCCAAGCGCAGAAGCTCCTGCCTCGGGCCCTGAGGCACCACCAACTGCTTCTGCGGGATCTGCTTCTTCTTGGCCCCCTCTCTCACGGTGTACCGGTACAGCAACCCATCCTCCCACTCTACCTTGTCTTCCCTGGCCGTCCAGACCCTGACCAGCTCGGTCCCGGTAGCCCTGTAATGTGGGGTCGGTCTGAGTCTGGTGGCGAAGCGTCTCCGGGGTACTCCACGGGGAAGGAAGGACAGGTGGAAGGGAAGGAATCGGGTCCCGTCGAAGTGTGAGAGGTGATGGCGGTCTGGGAGGTCGGGAAGGTCCGAGGGGTTTGGGATGTCGGGAGGGTCTGGGGGGTCGGTAAGGGTTGGGGGGTCGGGAAGGTCGGGGAGGTTTGGGGGTTTGGGAGGTCGGAGTGGTTTTGGTTGAGATCTCACCTGGGTCCCATTCGGAGTGCCCCTGCCGTGGCGTTGGCTCTGTTGCCTAGTGGTTACCGGGGTAGCTGCATCTGTGGAGTAAGCGGAAATGAGCTGCCCCAGATCGTTCCCCAGGAGTACCTCGGCCGGCAGTTGCCTCAGCAACCCCACCCGCACCTCCTTCTCCCCGTTCCCCCAGTCCAGATGCACCCGGGCCGTCTCAAGCCGGAGCACTTTTCCTCCCGCCACCCGTACCGCTACAGTGCTTTGCAGGCGGTCGCTCGGCGGAACCAGGTGAGGCCGGACCAGGGTGATGGTAGCCCCGGAGTCCCGCAGCCCCTCCGCGGGCCGCCCGTTTATCCACACCGCCTGGCGGTGGTGACGGCGGTTGTCATCCGCGGCGGCTTGCACAGGGTCGGCCTCGTGCAGCTGCTCCCACCATTCCTCCGGGGCCTCCGGCCACGGAGCTCCGGCGTCGCAGCAATGAGCCGCCGACGATGGCCTGCCGGCCGGCCGGGTCAATTCCGGTCGGTTGGGACAATGTTGTTTGTAGTGCCCCTCCTGGTTGCACCCGTAACATCGGACGTTAGCCATGTTGGTGGGCCGGCTGGGGGCCCGTGCTACCGGCGCTCGGACCGCTGGTGGTGGAGGTGGTGGAGGTGGTGGGGCGGGCAAAGCTGGGCGACCGGCCGGGGTCCGCTCCCCCCCCGGCAGCTTCCGGGTGTCCGTGTACTCGTCGGCCCAGGTGGCCGCTTGTTGCACCGTATGGGGTTTCTTATCGCGCACCCACTCTCGGATAGCGGAGGGTGTGTGCTCGAAAAACTGCTCGAGCAGCAGCAGCTGGGTGATCTCGGTCACCGACTCCGCTTGGCTTCCCGAGAGCCAGGTGCGCAGGTCCCTCTGCAACCGATGGGCCCACTCCACGTGAGTGGCGCCGCTGGGCCGGCGGGAATTCCGGAACTTCATCCGGCTGGCTTCGGGGGTCACGGCGTATCTACTCAGCAGCGCCTGCTTGACGTGCGAGTAGCTGGTGGCCTCGTCGTCCGGCACCGTACGATAGGCCTCGGCGGCCCGACCGGTCAGCTTACTTGCCAAGATCCGTATCCAGTCGGCGCGGTGCACTTCATGCACCCGACACAGGCGCTCAAAGTCTTGGAGGTAGCTTTCTATTTCCTCCTCGGCTTCCCGAAACTCCTTGAACGCCTGGAACGGCACTTTCCGCCCGGAGAATCGATCTGACGGAGAGCGGCTACTCCGCCGACTTCGCACTTCGGCCAGCCTCAGTTCGTGCACCCGCTCTCTCTCTCTCTCCTCTTCCTGACCGAGTTCTCGACCCAGATTCCTCAGTTCCGCTTCCGATGGGGCCGGACCCATCATGGAGATCCGCTCCCGCATCTTCCGGCAGAATTCACTATCTTCGGGCTCTGCGGGGACGGTTGCCGGTGCTGTGTCAGCAGGCAACGCCGCGAACGCCGTCTCCTGATCCATCCTCTTCAATTCCTCCATCAGGGTCTCCCGACTCTTGGAGCCCGGGACACCGCCCCGATTCTCCAGCATGCCACGCAGGACGTCCCGCTTGTATGCACTATACCCGGCCATGATGAGGGTCCCCCTGGGGTCTGCAGAGAGCTATCCCACCGCTGCCACCAGTATGACGGAATGGAGATGTTGTTCCGCCTGCGGGTGTGCTCGATCTGCGTGACCCCGTCGCTTACCGCTGGCCCGACTACCGAGTGACACGCACCCGGCGTCTCGTGCGGCCTGTCGTGACCCTAGGAAAGGGTTAGCGGGCGGTGGAGGGGACTCCTGCCTAGAACCAGTCCGACCACTGAGCCATACAGCACTCAGCGTCCCGAGCAACTGGTTCACTGACCTTGCGGGTGTGGGACGTCTGTGGAAATCGGCTCTGGTAGCCGCGGAGGAAGATTCGGATCTTATGAGGAAACGTTTCGGATCTTATGGGGAAACGTTTCCGATCCGGGGGCGGGTGTCTCTTCGGATCTTGGGCGGCGGACTTTTCGGATCGGGAAGGGATGGAGGGTCGGATCGGGTCTGGAGGGAGCTTCGGTTCGGGGTTGAAGGGAGTTTCGGAACTGGCGGGACCAGTGGAGAGTTCGGGTCTTACCGCAATACCGAGGCGCGGTACACGGCCGCTCCCTTCGGTTCGGATCTCTCGTTCTGGGAACCGAAGCACCTTCCGCTGCGCCTCTGCCCTGATCCTCGATGCAGGCACAGAGCGCTCGGTTCGGTTCGGATCTGAACGCCGCACCCTGAGACCACGAGGGATTCTCAGATACGAAAATGCGGCGGAGACAAAGTCACATCAGTCAAAGCTGGATGCACTGCAAAATCTGCCTTTATTATTCACGGTTCAAGCATTTATCAACTTCACAGGAATTAGAATACAATGGGACTCCTTGCCCGCCCTCCCAGGACCCATTGGCCCTTGGCCTTCAGGGAGTCGCCAATTCGGACCGGATGGTCCGAATCGGCCATTTTACGATTCGAACCGGATGGTTCGAATCGGCCATTTTCCGAATCGAGAATTCTGACTGCGCCACAAGGATCGGAAAATGGCGGCGAGCAAGGCAAACAAAGGGAAAATACATTACACAATAAACCAACGGGGAACACTTTATTACACCACACAATAACACATCTAAATAAAAATACTGGTAAAACGGGGTGCGTGCCACCACACCCAAGTGTCCATGTCACCACTGTCACTGCACCGCCCCTGGCTGAGGGTGCTGGGCCATCCCGTGACATATGCCATGTGAGCTCTCTTTCTTCTTTCCGAGATTTAAAGGAGAAAAACATTTAAAAGATTAAAGAAGTGCTGTCATCTCTGGCTGTCGGACTGGCCCTTAATAGTTCGAAGAGCGAACACAATAGAGCTAGGGAGCTCTTGAAAAGCATGAGTGCATGAGACTTTGGATACATTATATATCAACTGAACTTGTTTGATCTGCAGTATTGTATTTTCTCTCCGTTTTCTCTTTTTTGGTCCATTGGAGGTTCTATGAGTATAACTACGTATCTTCATTAGAGATATTCCCCTCAAGCAATTACCTCTTTACGGAAACGTAAGAATTTTGGCATCCTTTTTGTACCACTTTGAGGTGTTGTGGGGGTTTTACTAGTGTCTACGAAGGAGCGCTGTTCTTGCACCTGGTTTACATTTTTGCAATTATTTCTGTGGTGAGGGAAACACCCCAATTGCTTGAACGTGTAGCGATCCGTACTAAGATCTAAAGCGCCTCTGTTTCATCCTACCTTCTGTTTTTGATTTTTATAAATATGCCTATATAATACATATTGCGGTAGATATACCGATAGCTAGATACAGAGAGATGGGTACCTGTGACATCTCCACCTTAAAAAAGAGACGCAAAGAGGGAGGCTCTCATGCTTCTCTCGTGCGTCTTACAATGGGTTCGCCAACGGGCATCTGGCACCTGCACCAGTCGCCAGCGCTATTACGGAGTGGGGGACGCACAGGTGTCCGTGCACTTTGCCCACCAAAGCGTGCACTCCATCTCGTAACCGCATCACACATTTCCAAATGGAGACCTTTGGCGACTCCACCATTCTACCCCACCTCTCCCAAACCTGGGGGAGGGGGTCACTCACACTGCACTCACAGCACGGCACAGACTCAGAGCAGCCCCTGTGCTTCTGCAGCCCCTCCTGGTACACCTTTTGGGGGTGCAGCACATGTGGTTTACTCTCACCTGGCACCTCAGTCTTGCAGGCAGCCAAACACTCACCAACAGTCGCCTGCTCGGGAGCCATTTTTCAGCAGGGGGTCTGGAGAAACAGGGTGAAGCGCCCTGCTCCCCGGTAAACGCCCCCCTGCATCTGCCAATGGAGTCAGGCATCGCACCTGGCTCTGGGCAGATGGCTGGGAGGTCACAGGGGCCACACCAGGACCCGCTGCCTCCCCGTCTCTCACTGTCCCCACACCTTCAGAATTTGGGGAACCATACAGATGGGGTACAGGATTCTCCACGCTCACGCTCGTCTCGCCCCCCCATTGCACACAGTTTCCACACTGTATCACCCCGTTTATCAAGCATGCCTTGCTTCGTAACCCATGAGCATACAGCCGTATGCCACCCTCCCCCACCGGGAGGTTGCTCGGTACCAGTTTCCTGTGGTACTGGGAATCTGGTTGGCTTTTCCCCAGGGCAACACACGTTCAGCCCAGGCCCTTCCTCCCGACCACACAGCATGCGCTCGGTGCCACCCGCAGCCTCAGAAGCATGCGACACAGACTGGCATACCACAGTATCCTGTCCATCCAGGATGTTCACCTCTCCATTCCATTCACCTGGCACCGCCAACCTGGATGGTTCAGGCACTGGGTAACCCTCTTTCACCCTAGGCATATTCTTCTGACCACCCGGTATGCCCTCTGCACCACGCACAGTCTCAGACACCCATGGCACAGGCTGGCACACCGTGGTATCCTGCTCATCCAGGGCATTCCGATGCCCACACTTTCCCTCAGCACCACCGACCCAGTTGATTCGGCCCTAAAGGAACCTGTCTTGGTCCTTTGTTCTCCCTCCCCACCGCGTGGCGTCACAGACACACCTGAGTCTGGTCTAGGCAGGCACACCACAGTATCCTGCCACCCCTCCCAGGCATTCTGATCCACACCATTCTCACGGGGCACTAGAGTCCTTGTTGGTTTAGGCGCAAGCAGACCCGCAGTCATCCCTTGCCCTTGCTCCCAATCATATGGCGTCACAAACACACCCAAGGCTGGTCTTGGTAGGCACACCGCAGTATCCTGCCACCCTTCCCAGGCATTCTGATGCACACCATTCTCACGGGGCACTAGAGTCCTGGTTGGTTTAGGCGCAAGCAGATCCACAGTCATCCCTTGCCCTTGCTCCCAACCATATGACGTCACAGACACACCTGAGTCTGGTCTAGGCAGGCACACCGCAGTATCCTGCCACCCTTCTCAGGCACTCTGATCTACACCATCACACGGCAGAGACGGGCCTTGTGCCCTACTCCCTGCAGACTGCCAGCGGGTACCCACTTCCACCATGGGCACCGCGGCCTCCCCACGCATGGGGTCCGGGGAACCAGCTGACTCGGGTGCAGACGGGCATTCACTCACCCCCTGCATTTCTTCCCAGTCATACTGCCCCCTCATGCTACCACACAACACCTCGGGCACACCTGGCACAGGCGCAGACTGACTCACTGCCATCCCCTGCCCTCCCGTCCAGGAATCCTGTTGTGCATCCCCACACACAGCCCTTCCCACTGTAGAGCCACTAGTGGGCCTGGGTAAATCCCCAGCATCCCGTTCCATCACATACTGTGACACCAATTTACCCAAATCCGTGCCCAGTAACACATCTGTAGGAATATTTGCAGACACTCCCACCTCCCGCAGACCTCTCCCCGCTCCCCAGTCCAAGTAAACCCATGCCATTGGCACCGCAGGACATACCCCACCAAAACCCTTTACTTCTAGAGACCTGCCAGGAATAAAGTCTGCAGGGCTGACTAACCCTGGACGCACCAAAGTTACTTCAGCCGCCGTATCTCTTAAACCCACAGATACCTGAGTCCCGACAATGACTGCTTGCTGGTTTACGTTGGCACTGCCCTCTGATCTGGTAACAAATAGGACAGAGGGTGATGCTGAGGGATGTCCTCCCCCAGCTGTGAATGCAGGCTTCTTCCTCTGTGGGCACGCTGCCAGGAGATGGTTGGCACTGTCACAAATAAAACAGCGACGGCTCACACTTCTTCCAGGCGAAGAAGGACTCGTTCCCCCCTCCCCAGCAGAGATTGTCACAGAGGGGGGCGCTACCACCCTGATGTCGGGGGGTCGTGATGAGTTGGACTTCCATCCAGATGATCCTATGGGGGAACCTCTGCTCCGGTCCACAGACGCTCTGTTGGCCACATGGAAATCGGCCAGCTCACCAGCTTCCAGGGCCGTCTCGGATTTGCGATCCAGAAGCCATTCCTGGATCTCCGGTGGGCACAGCTGCACGTACTGCTCTTTGATTAACAGGTCTTCCAGGGCATCCAAGGTGTCAATCTTCAGCCCCCTGACCCATTGTCAAAATAGGGTGGTCAGGTGGCTCACGACTGCAGAGTAGCTCTCCGCGACCCGCTTCTGCAAGGACCTGAACTTTTTGCGATATACCTCTGGCGTGAGATTATAACATCTCTGCAACGCGGCTTTGATCGCCTCATAGTCCTGGTTGCTCTCAGCTGGTAACTCTGCAAAGGCTTCGAGCGCTGGACCTTTTAGTCCAGGAGTGAGGTACCTGGCCCATTGCTCCTTGGGCAGCCGGTACTGTCGACAAGTCTTTTCAAAACTTCACAGGAACACATCCAGGTCCCCATCTTTGTCCAGAGTGGGAAAGTTCTCGACATGATACCTGGGCGTAGAGAGCTCTGCAGCGCCTGCAGGGGCAAGAGATAATTGCGTTCTGCCTGCCTGTGCCATAGCGAGCTGATGTGCCCGTTCGGCTTGCCGATCCGACACTTCTTGCTCACCTGCAGCCCTGCGCTCCGCAGCTTCTCGGTCCTCTTGGCGCACTGCCGCCTCTCGCTCGGACTCAGCTTTGCGCTCTGCAGCTTCTCGGTCCGCTTGGCACGTTGCCGCCTCATGCTCAGCTCTGCGCTCCGCAGCTTTGCATTCAGCTCTGCGCTCCTCTCGCTCTTGGTACTGCAGGATGAGCTGGAGCCACGTCTGCGAATCTGCGGAGTCCACATGTTTAAAAACAGTCTGCAAGTAAACCTCCAGGGCAGTATCACCCTTGGGCGAAGCACTTGACACTGTCCTTTCCACTGGACTTGCGCTTCCTTTGGCTGGGTCAAGCGTGGTACCCTGTTCTGCTGCATCCTGGACTGCTTGCCTTGCCTCATAATCCTCGAGGGCTTGCAAAAGTTCATCCTTCCTTTTATCCTTCGTCAAAATATTTTTGTCTTTACATAATTGTTCCAAGGTCTTTTTCAATGGTTGTTGCGACAGTCTCACTCCAGTCAAATAAAAGATAGAAAAGAAAACAAAGACGGGGAAGGGAACTGCTGTGTATTGTGTAAATTCTAATAAATGCACTGAGTTGTGCTCTGGAAATTGGAAAACCAATTTCTTTAGTATCTGGATCTATGTTGCTTCACAGATCCAAATACTAACCTGATATCCCACTGCTTGCCAGCAGTTGTCACGACCACTACGCGCGCTGCTGCAAAAGACACCGGGTTACGCCACCCACTATCTGTCTCTACACACTTCTCTCTCGCAACAGGGGTGCAGAGCGCGATATAATGATCCCAGGATTGCAATGCAGTACAAGTCTTCTCTTGAAGCGGGTAATGACTACGTCTCCCACAATCTCTGGGATCACTTTCCTATGCCACCAGTCCTCATGGACACTATGCCTGTTGCAGCAGAAGATGCAGGGCTAAGCAACCGCACTATCTGCCTACCCTAGACTCGGACAGTGACTGCAGACCCCACAATCCCTGCCGTACTCGACGACCGCAACTCACAATTTCTTATCTACCTGAGCTTAAAACAATCAGCAATTACTCCAATCTCTTAGTTAGCATGGATCTCATCAGCCAGAAGCAGAACTTAAATAGGTTAGGTTTATTTATGATATATAATCACAGTGCATTTGTTACAGGAAAAATTATAGCTAGAATAAATCAATTAATTACACACTACACAGCAAATAAAAGAAAAGGGTTAACCACAGAGCATTACTTACGATGAACTAATCAGTAAGCTAGCATCGGTGCCTCCTGGAGTCTGGAGTTAGAAGCATGGACAGATCAGTCATCTTTCGAATGTACCCCAAGTGATCAGCCAAAGCACATGGCCAGTTTTCAGAATTTATACACTTCCTGGTCCTTCCAAAACCCACCCACAAATGGCCCAGCCTCCTGCACTACATATCCCAGAGTTTCCTCTCCGGAGCATGCTCAGTACGCTTCGTCGTTAATCTTTAATTGCCCAAAGGTGTCCATCTTCCCCTCAGGGATCAAGGATGTGCTTCCTGTCTTTGAAGATAGGGCCTAAATCTTGGTGCCGGGTTGGCTCCCAAGGTGCGACTAACAGGCTACACGACATGGCAGTTCACAAAGACATTCCCTTTTACAGCCACGTGTGATATCTTCCCCCCAGGGGAGAAAGCTAACCATTTTAATTACATTTTAGCACCCACTCTTAACAGCTGTGGACCCAGAGATACGCTTTCCAAATGGTCCGACACAAATATGAATCTATATGGAGGAGATATATATAAACAGGCACATAGACACATATACACGGGCAGACCCTTATATAGATAGAAATACAGATCTAATCTGCTACATCTCCCATCCAAAAGGAGACGCAGAACGGGAGGCTACCATGCATCTCACGTGCGTCTTAGCACATGTCTTCCCCTTGCTGGGAGCAATCGCTCATTCTGCCCACTGGGTAGACCCCAAAGAGGTGTTATCTTTAATTCACACCTTTGATGACTCCAGAGAAAATTGTCACGAACCTGCTTAATTGTTTCATCCAGCAGACTGGAAACGCAGCCATTGATTTCTTAGGCCAGCTGCGCCAAATGACCTGGTATCTAAAGATAGGCATTTTTATAAATATGCCTATATAATACATATTGTGGTAGATATACTGATAGCTAGTTACAGAGAGATGGGTATCTGTGACACTGTTTGTTTAGTATTGTTTTAGCATTCTTATATGATATTCAAACCAAATTAATTTTTATCTAAGATTTTTTATCCAAGATCTTTTATTCTTCTAGGTTTTTTTATATAAATATTTTTATATATTGCAGTTTTTATACATACTGCAGTTCATATTTATGATAAATTATGGGAATGATGATGAATGAGAGACACTTTTATTATAGTAGTTATTGCTCAATACCGGCTGGGTGGAGTAGAGGTAATGTCACTGCTCTGCATGGAGAGAGCCTGTGGAGTCATGGGTTCGATCCCAGTGAGCAACCTCTCCAGTAAGTGTCCTTGGCAAGACACCTAACGGTACATACTCGCCACCCAGGACATACTTGAAAATGAGAGAAATCTCAATGTATCCTTCCTGGTAAAATCCTTTCTCAAAAAAAATACTGCCAATAGACATGCTGAGTAAGAAAGCCTGTTTAAATGCCTTAGCAGAGGAAAGGGACGGGACGCGTGTGAAGCATAAAAGACCCTGTTATTTGACATCATAGAACTGTTCAAGCATGTGCAGAAGGAGTATTGGCACTTTGGAAGATGGGAAGAAGAAAGGCGGAAATTGAAAACAGCAGTTATTCAGCAACAGGGGCGGACTGACAACTAATGGGGCCCCCCATATAGGGGGTCATGGGGCCCCCTTGTCCTGCACCCACAAGAGGCCACACCCATACTAAACCCCTCCCCTACAATGCAAACCCACATGTACATTATTGTGCTAAAGGATTTATTTCTGAACTCATAAAAATAACATTTTTGAAAATTGTGAAGAAAATCCACTTGGACCCAACAGCGAATTGGGGAATCCATTGCGCCCCCTCCAGACTTAGAGATGGCCAACTCTCTGCTGCAGCAACCATCATCAACTCACTACAGCTAAGGCTAGGGTCAGACGAGCGTGATTTCTACGGACTGTACGTCCGTGCAGTACGGACATCGTCAGTACGGATGACGCAGTAGTGGTCACACAGTCCGTTTTTTCACTGAAGTTATTTTTTGACGGATGTAGGAGGGAAAAATAAATTACAATGAAAAAACATTCTGTCCGTCAAAAATGCTGGACGTATAAATGCAGTCCGTCTGACCATGCTCCATCACTCACACACAAAGCTATGCGGACGTTGTGGACGTGGCGCACTCCGCACGTCCGTTCTAGCAGTATTACCTTCTTGCCTAACCTGCGTCCGTTTGCAGCGTCCGTCAGCCCCCGCACTTCTGTGCGCACGTACTTCGTGTGTGGGGCTCCATTTAACACAATTGTATGCTATCACGGACGTACTTATGTGCGGCAACACGGACGTTAACACTGCGCTCGTCTGACCCCAGCCTTAGACTGCACCCTGGCACAAAATGTCCCTGTGGCAAATGTGGGAAACTGCCGATCACTTTAAAAGATACTGTACATTACTGACACACTGCACATTACAGAGCTCCACAGCAATAAAACTCCCAGTAATGTGCGGTGTGTATGAGTGTATCACAGAGCTCCACAGCAATTAAACCCCCAGTAATGTGCAGTGTGTATGAGTGTATCACAGAGCTCCACAGCAATAAAATTCCCAGTAATGTGCGGTGTGTGTGACCATATCTGGGAAGCTACCACCCTACCTGAATAGGCTGATTGCCCCAGCAGTTCCCTCATCCTATAACCTCAGATCCAGGACCAGCACCTTACTTGCAATACCGCAATACAAAAAGAAAGTGGCTCGATCCTCATTTTCCTACAGAGCACCGCAAATATGTAATAACCTCCCAGACGCCATCAAATCTTCCCCCAGTCTGAAGTCCCTTAAGAGTTCCCTATTAACATACCTCGATACGGAATGCAGCTGTAAACATGTAACATAATGACTTTATTTCCTACATATTCATTTTTCTGTTAATCTGTATATTTGGTTTTGTGTTAATATCTTGCATTTTACTATTTTGTATTTCTGTAACCATTCAATGTTCTTGAACCCAGGACATACTTGAAAACGAGAGAAATCTCAATGTATCCTTCCTGGTAAAATCCTTTATAAATAAATAAATATCAGAGCTCCATAGCAATAATACTCCCAGCAATGTGCAGTGTGTGTGACCGTATCACAGAGCTCCACAGCAGTAAAACTCACAGTAATGTGTGGCATAGGCTCAGCACGTCGCCAGCAGCAAAGAGGTTAAAAGGAAAAAAAGGGGGTTAAATTTGAGTAGAGTGCCCATTTAACCCTTTGCTGCTCCGCACCAATATTTAGTCAACTACCTGTACCTCACGATGCTGCCAAGACGCTCGCTGTCATTCTTATTTTGTGCAACGTGGCGATTCTAGGAGCAATACCGTCTTTTTGGATGCAGGGCTAGGGAGCAACGGCGGACTGCGACAAGGACACAGGCGCAGAATTTTACGCACAGCAGCCTGCTTAAAGACAAATATATGCATTTACACACAGCCATATGTTCACAGACATAACCATATATCCCCTACACCCTGGGGGTATGTAGCACTAAAACTCCCAGTATTGTGCGGTGTGCATGACCGTATCACAGAGCTCCACAGGAATAAAACTCACAGTAATGCGTGGTGTGTATGAGAGTATCACAGAATCCACAGCAATAAACCTCACTGTAACGTACTGATAGTTTATTCAACCCCCAGCATATCAATTGTCATCTTACTACCCCATATATCAATTGTATTTCATATTACCCCAGTATATATCAATTTATGTCATGTTACCCCACAGCATATCGATTTATTTGATGTCCATGTCCCCCCGCAGTATATATCAATTAATTTCATGTCCCCACGCAGTATATATCAATTAATTTCATGTCCCCCAGCAGTATAAATCAATTAATTTCATGGCCCTCCCGCAGTATATATCTATTTATTTCATGTCCATGTCCCCCGCAGTATATATCAATTAATTTCATGTCCCCCCTGCAGTGTATATCTATTTATTTCATGTCCATGTCCCCCCCGCAGTATATATCTATTTATTTCATGTCCCCCCCGCAGTATATATCTATTTCATGTCCCCCCACAGTATATCAATTGCAAGTAGCTATGTTCCCCCCCAATCTCTCACCAGAATTTATTAAGAAATCCAGACGCAGCCCAAGCATGGCTGGCTGGACGCATCCTTGTGGTCTCTCCTGCCGCGTGCCCGGCGCGGTGGCCCGCATCATGTGAGGGGCGGCGCGCATCATGTGAGGGGGTGGTGCCGCTGCAAAGTGCCTGCTCCAATTTAGAATGAGGGATGCAGGCACCCTGCAGCGCCACTGCGCCAGTTTCAATCTGTGCTGCCGGGACATGGCTGCCTGGCATCCTCTTGTTCCTGGAGCTGAGGGCCCACTGTGCCAGCCCAACCGGGCCCCTACTGACCCGCGGGCCCTCGAGCAGTGCCCGAGTACCCGATGGGTCAGTCCGCGCCTGTTCAGCAACAATTGATTGAACTGGGTTTTTTTAGCATTTAAGAGAGATTGAGCTCATTTGATTCTATGCTGAGGAAGTGGGACATATCCCATGAAATGGATTGAGCTGGGCGATTGTGAGCTCTTATGACTGACCGGTGGACAATACCTTGGATCTCACAGAACCAGCAATCTTCCACTTGTTGCGGTTGGAGACTGGAGAGTGTACGATCGGGAGGTTTGAGCCATTGTGGCAAAAACGCATATGCACATTTTGTATGTGCTAGTTGTTTGTGAGTTTGTTTTTTGTATTTTACATTTTTTAATGTTGTAATAAAAATACTGCACTATATTATCCTTTGATCTGATTGATTTGCAGATGGATTAAATACCAAGAGAGATTTTGGTGATATACATAATGCGCCTGCATGTTGCTATATATATCTGCTTCCCTCTCACAGCCAGGCTTCACACACTCCCTCACTGCTCCAGCATGTCTGCTTCCTTCTCACAGCCTGGCCTCATACACACCCTTAATGCTCCAGTGTGGGAGAACCTGTGATATTATTGCAGAACCTCAACCCACCTAAGCTCTGTAATGTCACCAGATTGCAAGTAAAAGCACTCCACAGAAATGTGATTGAGGCCACGGTGCTAACTGGTTCTGGTTGCCAGAGTCGGTGTTCATGCCACAAATATCATTTTTATTTTCAGAATATCTGTTTCAATTCAAAAGACTTCAGTTCACCCTAAAGGTTTGTTTTGCGATGACCATCAACAAGTCTCAGGGGCAGACTTTGAAGGGAGCAGGGATTAACCCAAGAGAAGTCTGCTTCTCACATGGGCAGTTTTACGTTGCCTGTTCCAGAATGAGCTCACCTAACTCTCTCCTTATCCAAGCACCTGAAAGAAGAACCACTAATTTAGTTTACAAAGAAGTACTCAAATCGTTTTTTTTAATTTATATTCCAGATTCTAAAAACCACAATTAATTTTTTTTTTATATTGGCTGTTTTGTGGTGGCTTTTCCCTGCACTTTGGGGACCCTGTGGTGAATGCTGAATTCAACGCAGGGTCAGGGAATTAGATTTCCCGTTTAAGCTAAAGCGATGCAAGTTGCACCACTGGAAAGGGGAGAGTCTCCCCTTTTCAGTGGTGTACAGCATTAACTATTTCGCTGTCGGATCGCGATTCGGCATAAATTTGCACCAAATTGCAATTCAAACCTGGAGGGGGCTGACATCTTGGATGTCAGCCAAGTCTCCGGGTCACCCCCACCCACTGACATCCTCACCATATGTTTGAGTATGTCAGGGGGCCAGTTAACCCCCTAGCTGCCATGTGGAGATAGGGGGATCCTTTGGATGCTGAATTCACTGCAGGTTTGGGAAGTTGATTCCCGAAGTGGAGGGAATGAAAGAGCACTGAAATTCTGGAATTTCAGTGCTCTTTGAATAGTCAAAATTTCTACATAAGTATAAATCATCTTTGTATCAAGTTTATATAACACTACCTCAATATAGATCAGAATGAATTAACGACCAAAAATATATCATCTACATTTCATAAACTTGTTCTGGATTTAACATTAGTGATGAGCCGAACACCCCCATGTTTGGTTCGCATTCGAAATCGAACAATTTCAAAAGTTCGAGTTCGAACTCGAACACGAACCGAACTCAATGCAAGTCTGTGGGACTCGAAAGTTCGATTTTTAGAGTGCCCTCCAAGAGGGCATATATGCAAGATATTTGCCATAAAAGGTGTATGGGGGTCCGGGTAGTGCCCTGGGGGACAGGAAACAAGGACAAAAAGTTTAAAAAAAAAACGTTTTTAAAGGAACACTGAGTTTTCCATGAAATAAAGGTTAACAATAAAAATGAAAAATTCCTTCAAATATCGTGCCTAGGAGGTCCCCATAACCTGCCCGAGAAGTGGCTGATTTGTAGGATGTATAGAAACATTTTAAAAAAAACGACATTTCAAATGTCTGTAAATGGTTTTCCTTTAATCTATTCATGAACAACTGCTTGGGGCGGCAGCCTGTATGAAAAGAGATATTTTAGGACACGCAGAACAAGTTTAGTGATTTTTTGGCTAAATTATGGTGAAACTTATGCTGGCTTTGGATGAAAGTAACAATAGGTGCTTTAAAATTGGGCCTTTAGTGTCGGCAACAGTGCCGTCACACCGTAACCCCTCTGTGGTATTGTGGAAGAGTGCAGGGTTGGACCCTGCGGTCAAATATTAAAATGATATGAATCCGGTATAGGCGTCAGTGGCAGAGCACCCAAATATTGTGCCTTTGGTGGTAGCAAGTGCCTTCACATCGCAAGTAACCCCTCTGTGGTATTGTGGAAGAGTGCAGTGGTGGAGGTTTTGGTAATGCAGAAGAGATCCCCAATCTATTAAGTTACATCAGCAGCTATAACAAAACTGGGTCAGCAATGTTTAGGCACTTGTACTGCGCTACTGTATATGGTGAGAGTCGGTACACACCAGTAGATACAGGAAGCAAACAGAACAGGCAAGTATACACAGAGAGAATAGTCAAATGGCAGGCAAAGTCGGCAACAGATCGGGTCCTCAGAACAAGCAGGGTCAGTAACAAATATACAAACTGATTCGGTAAGCTAGCGATGCGGAAATAAAGGCTGAGACACACTGAGCATGTAGCGACGCACGGCGTAGCGAAGCGAAGCAAACATTTTGCAGGCTTGACTTCACTCCGCTCCGCCTCGTAGCGTGTCTACACTACATTACGTTTGCTTCTCACTGCATTGGACAGGAATCCACTAACTAAATTAAAATGTACACACAAAACCGTTTGATTTTCACAAAGCACATGTTATATAGGCAAAAAAAGTTTCTACTGAATAAAATACATAAAAAATTACTGTTAATTTAATAGGAATAGTATAAAAATATATAAAAAAGGTAACCCTTGATTATATATATTATAGGGACACGGAGCGCCGTGTATAGAGTAAGGATGCATTGATACCACACACAAACATATAGTGTACGTATATATCAACACGCAGACCTATATATACGTATATATCAACACGCAGATATATATATACACCCACCCACAGATTTCAGACCATATATACACATACGCACATGGGGGGTGGCATGTGGACAATCTCAACTAAATGTGCCCCCCCCCCATTTGGCTGATCCCTCCAGAAGTAATGTTGAATCCGACAGAGCAGAGAATATATACAGTATATTATTCTCTGCTCTATCGAGTTCAATATTTCTTCTGGAAGGATCAGCCAAATTGGGGGGGGGCAACTAGTTGCCAAAATGTGTGTGTAATACAAGTCTGGAAATATATATATTGTGATAAAGTACACGGTATGATCTGTGACAGGGTGTATATTCCCTCTAAACTGTATAGGGAGGGATATGATATTTAGCTCCAGGGGGAGCATTTGTACTACATATGGAAGCCCAATAGGTTTTTTTACTCTCCACATACTGTTCAGCTGGAAGTAATTTAGCAGCAGTGAAAATAAATCACTGTCTGCTTTTTCACTCTGAGGGAGGTGCCTGTGTGGAGAGGAGCAAAGTGTTTTGGTTCCTGGCAGAAGCTTGATTGCTGAAACATAACAGTTCTAAGGTTGGTGAAACCTATGTTTGTTTAGTTTACAAAAGAAGCCCTGATAGTAAGGGACCTTTAAGTGAGTCAACGCTCAAAGGAGCTAGAGCTTGTTTTTTAGGGATGTGTTTGTTTTGTTTTTGAATGCTGACATTGCTGCCTGCTAAACAGCAGTTAATTCAATAAAGAACTTGTTTATGAAATCCCAAGAGGACCATGCTTTCTTAAGGCTATAACACCCAATGCGGGTACAAGGATTACAATATTTATAAGAATATAGATATATATCTTATCTATATATATATATATATCATACCTGCCCTTACCTTCCCCTATAAATTTTCTAAAAATATACACACAAAAAAAACAAACCACTGCCTGAGACCCCGCGCACCCCACATGCCACCCCCCTCGACCTGGCTGAATGTATCTAATATATATAATTAAATACATTCAGCCAGGTAGAGAAAGAAAAAAAAAGGTTTTATTTTATGTTCCTGGGGACATTTAAAAATGTCCTCGGACTTTTTTCTTTTTTTTAGAAATGTGTCGCCTTACCTTAGCCTGGTGGTCAGTGGGGGCTCCCTGGATCCTGGTTGCGTGGGGGGGTCTGCCGTGGCCACAGGTGCAGTGGCTCCCTCCCTGCACTGCCTGTCTCTGCCACATGCACCCGGGTGGCTAGCCCGCACAGTCACAGCTCTGTCATCCAGTGGCCGCATGCTCCTCAAGGGGATCCTTGGGAGGCCCCTGCAGGCTGCCCTCTACAGTGCCTGATTAGAGGGCTGTGTCTGCCTGATGTTTTAGTAACAAGAATGTTTTATCCCATAGGCTTCAATGTTAAAAATATTCCTGTTTTAATTCAATATCTAATAAACGTTGCTTATAATATTCTGCAGTAAAGAGTATCTTTATTTCTTTATTTTCTTTATTTTATTTCCCCATCCACTGCAGAATTAAGTTCAAAATCCTTATCCTTACCTACAAAACCCTCACTAACTCAGCTCCCCACTACCTGTCCTCACTAATCACCAAATACACCCCAGCCCGCTCCCTAAGGTCAAACAGTGACCTGCGCCTAGCTTCTCCCCGCATCACCTCTTCCCAAGATAGACTGCAGGATTTCTCACGCGCAGCCCCCACTCTCTGGAACGCTCTACCTCGTACTGTCAGACTTTCCCCTAACTTCTCTTCCTTCAAACGCTCCCTTAAAACGTTCCTATTTAGGGAAGCCTACCACCCAACTCACTGACGCAACCATCAATCACTCTCACCTTACAGTCCTCTCCTCCTGTTTCCAACCCCAACCCTCCCAGATTGTGAGTTCCTACGGGAATAAGGCCCTCATCTCCTCCTGTACTGTTTGTCAAATGTTGTTCAATGTATTGTAACCCTGTCTATACTGTGCCTATTGTACAGCGCTGCGGAATATGCTGGCGCTTTATAAATAAAAAAGAATAATAATAATAATAATTTCTAGATTTTTTTAGTATTTTTTATCCTTTTTTTTTTTTTTAAAAATCGAACTTTTGGCGAACGTCCCAAAAAGTTTGAAGTTCGCGAACTGTCGAACGGCCGATGTTCGATGCGAACTCCGAGCAGATCTCTATTTAACATTTGCATAAGCTTTCTGTTTTTGGGTCTAGCCCTATTCCAAATAGGCATCAATATTCTCATCTCCAAAGTTTTAATTAATCTTGTAAAGCACCACTTAGGATAATGTTTAGAGAACTGCTGCAGTGCCATATGTACTAGGAGATGTTTAACCAGATTTTCAAGATAAAAAAATACAGAAGAAAAGGTCACTTAGGAGCCTACCAGAACTGCTGTAATGTCTTTATAGCTGGTATGAAAAGACTTTTGGGTAATGTTTAACTTTAACAGTGGAGCTTTATGTCATCTTATTGAAGGTACAACTTTGTACAAACATTTATACTGTAATAATCTTACTGAAAAGAAGTTGATCTTTAGAAATAAAATGCAAAACTATGGGTTATTGATCACCTTGAAGCACCTTGTTGTGTAGCTCACAGACTTGGTCAAAGGGAATATACATTAAGGGAAGAATTTGTTAGGAGGAGAAAGGGAGCTGATTTTGATTTTAAAGTTTACCATACAGGCCCATTTTGCAGGAGAAACTTTTCTGCCAAGATACCTAAATGGCTCTAATAATGCAAAAAAATAACACCTGCAAATTTGAAGATCATAAAAAACTTTTTCCTAACTTTATGGTGGTTTTAAAAGAATTTGGGATGAAAGCAAAAATTAACTTAAGTTTGCTGCTTCATCACATGTATCTTTTTACAACTGGCTTTGATGTTTTTATTTTGCAGTATAAGCCCTAACAAAATTAGTCTTATGATGGGGGGGGGGCAGCAATGGAGATAATGACATGCACACCTCCTGATGATTCCGTTGGACTGGACATACACTCCGTCGGTCAGTCTGGGTGCCAGGATTCCAGCCATGAATGGCCTCATGCCTGCACTGGGGACAACCTGGCTGCCTGACTCCATTCTATGTCCAGTTCCTGATTTTCCCTGCTCAGGTGCAACCCAACCCATTTGTGATCCATGCTGGCTTTGCTCCGATCCTCTCTGGCTACCACAGGTGGGGTCAGAACCGTGGTAGGGTTTCCTTAAATGAGTGTCAATGCTTCTGCCTTGAGTTGCATTTGGTGTGTCCACCTAGAAGCTACTCCTTTGATTTCTGAGTTTCCTCCACTGTTACCCAATGTGCTCTTGCCTTGATGCCCACCGTGATACATTAGGCCCCTTGCCGTGTGGCCTCTGCCTTTCAGAGTCCTCTGTCATGTGGCCTCTGCCTTACAGAGTCTCCTGCATTGTGCCCTCTGCCTCCATTGTCACTCGTGTCTCCTGTTCCCTCCTGTGAGTTCCTTCGGTATAATAGGAAGGATACATTGAGATTTCTCTCATTTTCAAGTATGTCCTGAGTTCAGGAACATTGAGTGGTTACAGAAATACAAAATAGTAAAATGCAAGATATTAGCACAAAAACAAATATACAGATTAACCCCTTAAGGACCCCTGACATACCCTGTACGTCCTGTCCACAGGTCTCCCTTAGACCCGCGGATGTACAGGGTACGTCAGCGGCGCCAAATCCCCCTCCCGCCCGATACTCACCTCCCTCGCTGGATCCCTCAGTGATCTGGCAGGGAGGAAGCCTGCCAATGTGATTTACATGGGCAGGCGAGGCTGATGACGTCGCCACGCTGCGTGGTGACGTCATCAGCAGGTGCCCCCATTCAAATCAATGGAGGGGAGAGGGGGCTCCTTCGGAGCCCTCTATCTCCCCAACCATTGAAGCTAGGGAGATGCTTTTTGCACCGCTGAAAAGGGGAGAGTCTCCCCTTTTCAGCGGTATATAGCATTAACCGTTTCGCCGCCGGATCGCGTTTTAGCGCGAATTGGCGCCAAAACGTGATTCGAACCTGGAGGGGGGCTGACATCTTGGATGTCAGCCTAGCCTCCAGGTCCCCCCCCACCCACTGACAGCCTCATAATATGTGTGAGGATGTCAGTGGGCCAGTTAACCATCTAGCTGCCATGTAGAGATAAGGGGATCCTAAGGATCCCTTTATCTCCAGATCCATGGCAGCTAGATGGTCATATTTGACATCATTTGAAAGGCCTGATCATGTGTAAAAGAAAAATGTAAAAAAAAAAAAAAAATTGTCTGGGGGGGTTTAATTAAATAGGACCTCAGCTGTCATCTCAAAATAATTAGCACAAAATGGTCAGAATGAGCGCAGCGCACATAGGTGAACTGGCTCAGCAGTGAAAGGGTTAAAAGGCAAAAACATGTAAAAATTGGGTATTTCTATTCTCAGGATAAAATTTTTAAACTATTTAGCCGGGGTCTTCATTGGTGGTTGTAGCTTTTGGGGATTAAATTACGAAAAAGTGTGTTTTTACCATTTGTTTCATCATATTTCATATTTTTTTTATAGTAAATTATTGGATATGATGGAAATAATGGTATTTCTAGAAAGTCCATTTAATGGCGGCAAAAAGGGTGTATAATATGTGTGGGTTGAATAAACGAGTAAGAGGAAAATTTGACCTAAACCCTAACAGCGCAGAAACGTAAAAACAGCAGCGGTCACTAAAGGACGGATTTGTGTAAAACCGCCCGGTCACTAAGGGGTTAACAGAAAAATAAATATGTAGGAAATAAAGTCATTATGTTACATGTTTACAGGCACATTCCGTATTGAAGTATGTTAATAGGGAATTCTTAAGAGTCTTTAGACTGGGGGAAGATTTGATGGCGTCTGTTAGGTTATTCCATATTTGTGGTGCTCTGTAGGAAAATGAGGATCGAGACACTTTCTTTTTTTATTGTGGTATTGCAAGTAAGGTGCTGGTCCTGGATTGGAGGTTATAGGATGAGGGAACTGCTAGGGGAAGCCGTCTATTCAGGTAGGGTGGTAGCTTCCAGTCCAGTGATGGCCAGTTTAGTTCTTTTAACATGTCACAATGGTGGGTCATGTAGTTACATTGTAGCACAAAGTGGCAGAATGAGTTATACAATGTAGTAAGTTTCTGGAGGTGTGTTTGAGGGGCAGCTGCATACACTACATCTCCGTATTCAATGGCTGGCATACGCATTTGTTGTACAATCTGCTTTCTTACCACGGGGCTCAGGCAGGATTTGTTTCTGTACAGGGCACCTAGTTTGGGGTAAATTTTAGATGAGAGTTTTTCGATGTGGGGGCCAAAGGATATATTTGGATCTAACCACATACCTAGATATTTGAGAGAAGTGACTGTAGTCAGCATGTCATTTGATCTTGTCCTAACACATAGATGGGGAGTTTGCAATTTGTGTAGTTTAGGTGCTGTTCCAAAGAGCATCGTTACAGTTTTGTCAGCATTTAGAAAAAGTTTGTTATCTGCGATCCAGTTTTCTACCCCTGTGAATTGTTCTTGCAGCACTGCTTCCAGCTGCGGGAGATTTGGTTTGCTGGTATAGATTACAGTGTCGTCTGCGTACATGTGTACAGTTGAGGCTTTGCAGACATTGGGCAGATCATTTATGAATATCGTGAATAGAAGGAAGCCGAGTATTGAGCCTTGGAGTACACCGCATGTGACTGAGAGGGGGAAGGAGGAGCTGCCAGAAATGGACACATATTGTGACCGCTCAGAAACATATGATTGAAACCAGGTTAGCGTGCTATCACCAATACTGGAGTTTCTTAGTATTTTGCAATAGGATGCCATGGTCTACTGTGTCAAAGGCCTTTGCAAAATCAAGGAAGATGGCTCCAGTTAGGTTACCTTGTTCCATGACAGCTTGGATATCATTACAAACTTTTAAAAGGGCAGTTGTAGTTGAATGATTTGGACGAAAGCCTGATTGATCTGGGGTTAATATGTCTTCACGTGTCCCTTTTGTATCTCGTTGTCTTGTCCATGTGTTTCTGTCCTGCTTTCTGTGTATCCTCTGACCAGCCCTTATTTTGCCTTGTTCCTTTCATTTACTACTACCAATCCCCACCTATAGCCATACTATTTTGCTGCCTTACCAAGACTTACGCAATAAAAACCCTGGTTTGGACCTTAGTCTGCCTGTGTGTCTCCACATCCTGGGCTCATACCTATGGTCCTTGTGCTGACTAGAGCAGCCTGAAAATAGTCAGTAATTGTAAGAGATAGCTTTATAGGAATTGGGAACTGTACCCTTAAGGGAAATGTCTTCTGGGAATTGTAGTTTTATTACATGTGATCAGATCTATGTGTCTAATTGGTGCTGAGATGCTTTGCATGCTAGTAGGAAGAAAGGCTTGTATTTCAGGAAGTAATTCCAGGAGAGCTTTGTCGGGTATATTAGAATAAGGAAAAATTAAAATGGATGCCTGTAGCCATTTTGTTTTAATGGAAAGTCTTTTTTTTTACAATTTTCCCTAGTTTTAGACATGAACAGAGAGTTTTTTAAATAGTTCACGGCTAGGTGAAACTTTAAGAGTTATATTTTTGTTTCTATAGATGCCAGACATGATTAGAGATGATAAAATGTCTTTGTGTGATATAATGCTGAAGCTAAGTGCCAGATATGTCATATTTAAATTTATTGGTGTTTTAACAAGCCTTTAAAACAAAAAGATATTTTCTCTTTAGGTATAGGAATAAAAGTTAAACATTTTGCAAATGTATGATTATATTCACAAAATATATTATTATAATCAAGGTATATTTTATTATAGTTACAGTAGAAAATAGATGCTCCAATAAGTATTTGTTGAGTATAACTGGTAAATAGTATAATTATTGAAGAATAGATTCTGTTGATTTAACTAGAAAGGAATTTACTCAGCTTGAGAGGAGTGGAAAAATAAATCTAAATTTGGACAGGAGAGACTCAAAGTCTAAGACTGAAAATAGAGGGTCTTTGTAAGACAGATTGACCTTTGATCTGAGATAAGAGATATTAAAATTTAAATGTGGAAATAATCTGAAGAGCAACACTGCCCTCTAGAGGTATAGTAAATATCATATTAATATAAAGAATATAATATTTAGATGGAAAGAGCTAGATTGTCACTGACGTCAAATTGACTATAATTGGAGCCGCACTGTTCATTTCAGGGGCATTCACGCTAGCAGACCATCCCAGGACACAATGCACTCAAGATTTCACACCTCATCTCTAACTCACATGCATTGATTATCTGACATTGATAATTTTCACATATTCCAAAACAATCAAAGAATAATCCAAGGCTGTAACTCATTGAATCCAAATTGGAGGTAATGTATGAGAGAGCAAAATAAGGTTAATAAATTATATATATTTGGAGTATTTCTTGCAACAGATAGACTGAGATTTCTCAGATTACTATTAGATCTATAATCTTCAAAATATTTCTATTCTGCAGATAGAGATATGAAGAAGAATTGGATATTAGGATTTATCCTAAAGAAACTGTTGCAAGATTGATATACCGATATATATATATATTGAATTTGGAAATTACTGCGATTGAAATTAAGAAGCAAGGAATTATATAACTACAACATAGAAAGCAGAAGATTAGAAGTTTAATTCTCGATATTAGGGGAGGATTCACTAAATAAGGTTTTATTACTTACCAGAAACAACATGAGTTTACCTCAGGGAGATCATGCCAAACTAAACTTATTGATTTTTTTGATTGGGTAACAAAAATAATAGACATAGGTGGTGCAGTAGACATTGCTTATTTAGATTTCAGTAATACTGTTCCGCATAGAAGGCTTAGCAATAAATTGCAATCTTTGAGCTTGGATTCCAATATTGTTGAATGGATTAGGCAGTGGCTGAGTGACAGGCAACAGAGGGTTGTGGTAAATGGAGTTTATTCGGCAAAAGGTCTTGTTACCAGTGGGGTACCTCAGGGGTCAGTACTTGGACCCATTCTCTTTAATATTTTTATTAGTGATATTGCAGAAGGTATTAATGGAAAAGTATGTCTTTTTGCTGATGACATAAAGTTTTGCAACAGGGTTGACGTTCCTGCAGGGATCAGCCAAATGACAAATGATTTAGGTATGTGGCAATTGAGTGTTAATGTGGATAAGTGCAAGATAATGCAGCTGGGACGTAAAAACCCAAGGGTTGAATATAGAATATTTGATACAGTCCTAACCTCAACATCTGAGGAAAGGGATTTAGGGGTTATTATTTCAGAGGATCTAAGGGTAAGTAGTCAATGTAATAGAGCAGCAGGAAATGCTAGCAGAATGCTTGGTTGTGTAGGGAGAGGTATTAGCAGTAGGAAAAGGGAAGTGCTCATGCCACTGTACAGAGCACTGGTGAGACCTCACTTGGAGTACTGTGTGCAGTACTGGAGACCGTATCTCCAGAAGGATATAGACATCTTAGAGAGAGTTCAGAGAAGGGCTACTAAAATGGTGTACGGCTTGAAGGAGAAAAGTTACCAGGAACGGCTTAATGATCTTAACATGTACAGCTTGGAAAAAAGATGAGACAGAGGAGATATGATAGAAACATTTAAATACGTAAAGGGAATCCGCAAGGTAGAGGAAGGGAGTATATTTAAAAGGAAACAAAGTAGCAAAACAAGAGGACATAGTCTTAGATTAGAGGGGCAAAGGTTTAAAAGTAACATCAGGAAGCATTATTTTACTGAGTGGGTGGTGGATACATGGAACAGCCTTCCAGTTGAAGTGGTAGAGGCCAGAACAGTAATTGAATTTAAGCAGTCATGGGATAGGCATAAGGCTATCCTAAACAAAAGATAAATCCAGGTAATAGGGCGGACTAGATGGGCCGAAAGGTTCTTATCTGCCGATAAGTTTTATTTATCATTCTAAACATAGAATAAGTGATAGCTCATCTTTTGTTGATCCACGTAGCATAGAGAGATACATATATCTATACAAGATCTAGCTTGTTAAACATTGGTTTGCTGGGAAATATAAATAATTGTTTTCATTAAGCAGACATGTTTATTAACCATTTGTGTATAGTTACTAACTGATAAGGTAAATGATATTACTCATATATGCAGTTACTAACAGGTGATACATATATTGTGAAGCTAGTGTCTATGTGCTGATGGATTTTGTGGTTGTTTATAAATCTTTTGTTTATGATATGAGATTTGAAACTTTTTTGTATACGTAATAAATATATATATTTTTATCCGATTATTGATTAGTGTATTCTTCAAAGCAAAACACAGACAATTAAAATAATTTAGGAGAATTTCTAGGAATTATAAATATATAAAATATTTGTGTCTCGTATAAGTTTCTTATTGAATATAAATCTCGACGTATTGGAGGCAGCTGCTGAGATAAGTCCAATAAATATTGGAGGCACTGAACCGAGATTGTAGTTTTTGTTTGGAATATAACTGTCAATATTGTCTGATTCGACAGAGGTAGAATATATATATATATATATATTCTGATTTTTGTTGTTGTATATTGATTGTGGTTTTAGGATTGTTTAGTAAACAATGTCTGAATCAGAATCTGAGATTTGTGACAACACTAATGAAGGTGATATACGTACAAATCAAATAATTTTGATAGATGTGATGTCTTATTTAAAAGACAAGTTACACGTCACAGATGAATTATTTGATTGGACAAAAGTATTACAATCAAGTGTTTCTAAATATGCTGATGCAATCTGGTCTGATCATTCAATGTTTCTTGATTATTTGCGACAAATCTGTACCGCAAAGACAAAAAGAGACAAGGAAATTTTGGCTTGTCAATTTCTGACTGAATGTATATATTTGATTGTAGAATTAAACAAAAGATGGAATGATACAAATGAGACTATGCAAAGTGTCGAAAAAAGAAACCGCGAATTGCATGTTACTGTAAATCAATTAAGTTCTGATTCGGAAGGTATGATCAAAGAATTGACTGTTTATAAAAAAGTAAAAGCTCAATTGCAAGATGAGATTGATCAGTTATCAAATTCAAATAAGGAACTGAGTGCACAATTGGTGAGATTGAAACGCGAACATGAGACATTCGCTGATGAGTTATGTCAGGTTGAAGCTGATGCTCAAAGGGTTAAAACTCCTTCCTTAGAGAAGTTCCCTTTGAAAGCTGGGAGCTATAAATTAAAGCCTGGTGACAGATCGCTGCAGAGCGATAGCGAAAGTGAAACTAAATCTCATGATGAAAAAAGAGTAAAGCCTCTTACACAGGAGTATTTCAAATCACATCACTCTAGCCAGCCACAGTCTATTAAGAAATCTCATAAAGTGCAGGATTTAACTAGAATCGTCCATTTCTTAAAAACTCAGTGGGGATATGGGACCAAAAGATCTCTCCAAAGATCATAAACCATTTAGAGGTGTTTGAAGAAGCATTATCAGTCTTAGGTATCACTTCAGATGCTCAGAAAATTGAGTTTATCCCATGGGTCTTTGAAGGTAGGTATTTAGGTATGTATATATATATAGGTATTTTTTTCAGTCTTTGAAAGAATCTGGTATACGTAACTGGAGTAAAATAGTCTCCGATGTCAAATCTGAATTTGGGCCTCACCGCACCAGCCTAGCTGCGAAAAGAGATATTTTAACTCTAAAATGTAGACCTAATCAAAGCCCCCGTGAATTTCTTTCAGTCCTTAAAAATGCGTACAGCTAGGCTGAAAGAAACCCAAATTTGGAAAACTCTGAATTTATCCAATTATTTTATGACGCATTGCCAAATAAAATAAAGGTTATTTTGGCAAGAGATTATGACGCGACAAATGGTTTGGATTGGGTACTAAAAGAGAGTATGACCCTATTTACTGTATTTGAATATAGTGAAGAAACCCAGGGGAAAAGAGTGAAAAACTCACCTGAGGAAATAGCGGAAACTCACGTTAAAAAGGGTGATATTAAATTTGAGTCCCAGAAAAAGAGTTATGCGGAAATTGTGTGTGACTCCATACCTAAAAGGGAAAAATCCAAGCCAGATCAGGAAAGAGGGTTTGCCAGAGAAAATTCAGGAAGTAAATTTCAATCTAGGAAGCAATGGGTACCTAGAAGTCAGTGGGTTAAATCAAGGGAAAATGTACCTAGACATGAAGCGACCAGAGGTAAAACTGAATCTGATGAGTCTGAAAATGCGCAAGCTTCGTCCCCAAGGACGAATAGAAAGCGGAGATATAATGTACGCCAGTGTATTGGCCAAATGCAGAAAAATTTCCGTGTGCTGACAGAAAAACTGGATCAGATCACTCAGTTGATGACTGGAAATAACCATGGTCAGGTTGTAAGCGATGCAACACCTGCAGCCCCGCCCAACCAGTGACTAGATGATGATTCTGATGAAGTAACCAGTGTCCATGACAATTTACCAGAAAGTGATGATGAAATGGTTAATACAAATGTTTGTATGGTTGATGATTTAACCCCTTCCCTGCCAAGAGAAGGAAAATGTATTTTATCTCTCCAGTCAAAGTGCGAGCAAGCTAAGAAGACTGAATACGAGAAGGACAGCACAGTTGCCAAGAGCATGCCTGAGAGAGAAAATTCTGTCGGTAAAATCTGTACAAAACCTAATTTCATATCTCACTCTAAATTTCTCTGTAAATTGCATAGCATTGAAGACCGATATGTGAATGTAGAATTACAAGATAATTTACCCCATATTATATCTTTGCTAGACACAGGAAGCCAGGTTACATTAGTATCAGCTAATTATTTTGACCAGGTTCAAGAACTGTCCTCCAGGAAGCCTAGATTAGATAAATCTAATGCTAATCTAGTGAGTGTGAGTGGCACATCTCTGAAAGTTCTGGGCATAGCTAAATTGGATTTTAAATTGGGGAATAAAGTAATTCGGCATCCAACGCTTATCGTGGATCTGCTCCAAAATCGCCTAATTATTGGAATGGACCTTCTCAAAAGGTTAAATCCAATCATTGATTTTATCAATGAGGTTATTTGGTCCCAAGTAAATGTTCCAATTAGCTACGCTAGATCCCAATCCCGCCACGCTCAGCGTAACTGCCACGTGATTGAGGAAAGGCTGGATTCTATTGAAGTCCACTTCAGAAATAGCCAGACACCTGATATCTCTTTCTTAAGGCCAAAGCTCCTAACTCCAGGAGAGCAGGAGGATAACACTATATGTGTTCCCCCTGAGAGAATTCGAGATATATATATGGAGAATGACGTGCTAATTATTCACCTCCACAAGAGAGAGACAGAACCAAATGGGCAGTGACCATTCTCAGTTCCTAACTGAAATAGAGAAGATAAATGAAGAGGTATTTTTCCCTATACGTGTAAATAGTTTAGCTAGAGAAAAAATGGCTAAGCTAGATTTGCGCCAGGAAATTAGCTACATTAGCAGGGAGCTGCTGAATAATATGGCTAACCTTAATGTGATCAGATACTCTAATCCTCAAGATGAGTGGATAACAGATCTAGATAATGACGGAGACAGTCATAATGTTATTGGAAAATGTATGTTATGTATTTCTATAAGAAATAAAACTGCCAAGCTCAATTGCATGATTGTCATCCTAGATCACCTCAGGAATGTGAAAATGGACCAGCAGAAGACACTTAACTGGTATCATGTGAAGTGATGTTTTGATTAACATGTGACTCTTCTTCCCAGCATTCAGATGTTTAACTCAAGTTAGTAGATAGACTAGATCTGTACGGTTAATTAAATTTAATCAGAGATCAGAGTCTCTATAGGGAATTTGAGTGAAATCGCTAGTTGTGTTTAAGGAAAACTGACTGGTGTATAGATTGAAATCTATGAATGGTTATTTATACTCTTTCTTTCAACAGAAATAGAGAAAAGTGGTTAATCCGAACTGCGAGACGCTAATCCGCAAAGATGAGTCGGACCACCAAGGATATTGCAATTATCTGGAAATTCTACGGTTTTCCGCACAATTCCGAGTAGATCCAATACTTGAACCGGGTCCGTCTTCTGGCATAATAATCCAAGAGGTGCCTGGATTTCTTCTGACGGAAAGGAGAATGTTAAAGTCCCATGTGAATCAAGCTTATGCAAGCGTGAAAGACATGCTGGATAAAGCCAGGAAACCGTTGATTGCTATGTACAAGAACCACCGGAAGAAAAGATTTGCCGCATATTTTATTGCAACCGCTGTTTTACACAGAAAGAGAAGCAAATGTTTACCGGAAGGATCTGGTACAAAATAAGAAAGTGTTGATACCTACACCAGAGATTCTCGTGAAAGTTCATAAAGAATCAAGAGTCGTTATCGGAGACGTTACTCTTTATCCGGTCGGAAATGAAGTCTGGTATGACGAGATAAAAATCGTTTACGCATTCCAAGGACGAGAGATACCTATGAATCCGGATTTGAAATTTCTGCTAGAGAACAAGCATGATCATACCATTGAACTTCTAATAAAGAAAGATAATCTAACGATTTATGCTCCAATGTATTCACAGCTTGATCATCAATTGCTATCTGCTTATAACGGGCCAAAAATTACAGAGATTGTGATTTGTATAGTAATTATGTTTCTAACTGTCTGGATGATTGTACTAACAAACAAAGTACGTACATTGAAGTTTAAAAACACTGCATCTTCAATTATTAAATGGATGAAAGAAAGACCCGTTGCGAAAGGTAGAGACCTAGCCTAATTGGTTAAAGGTGGAAATATTGCATGCTTCCATCAAGTTCTCTTGACAAAGGAACAGATGAAACCAAAGGGGGGTTATGTCGGGTATATTAGAATAAGGAAAAATTTAAATGGATGCCTGTAGCCATCTTGTTTTAATGGAAAGTCTTTTCTTTTTCAAGTTTCCCTAGTTTTAGAAATGAACAGAGATTTTTTTTAAATAGTTCACGGCTAGGTGAAACTTTAAGAGTTATATTTTTGTTTCTATAGATGCCAGACATAATTTGAGATGATAAAATGTCTTTGTGTGATATAATGCTGAAGCTAAGTGCCAGATATGTCATATTTAAATTTATTGGTGTTTTAACAAGCCTTTAAAACAAAAAGATATTTTCTCTTTGGGTATAGGAATAAAAGTTAAAAATTTTGCAAATGTATGATTATATTCACAAAATATATTCTTAGAATCAAGGTATATTTTATTATAGTTACAGTAGAAAATAGATGCTCCAATAAGTATTTGTTGAGTATAACTGGTAAATAGTATAATTATTGAAGAATAGATTCTGTCAATTTAACTAGAAAGGAATTTACTCAGTTTGAGACGAGTGGAAATATAAATCTAAATTTGGACAGGAGAGACTCAAAGTCTAAGACTGAAAATAGAGGGTCTTTGTAAGACAGATTGACCTTTGATCTGAGATAAGAGATATTAAAATTAAAATGTGGAAATAATCTGAAGAGCAACACTGCCCTCTAGAGGTATAGTAAATATCATATTAATATAAAGAATATAATATTTAGATGGAAAGAGCTAGATTGTCAGTGACGTCAAATTGACTTTACTTGGAGCCGTACTGTTCGTTGCAGGGGCATTCACGCTAGCAGACCATCCCAGGACACAATGCACTCAAGATTTCACACCACATCTCTAACTCACATGCATTGATTATCTGACATTGATAATTTTCACATATTCCAAAACAATCAAAGAATATTCCAAGGCTGTAACTCATTGAATCCAGATTGGAGGTAATGTATGAGAGAGCAAAATAAGGTTAATAAATTATATATATTTGGAGTATTTCTTGCAACAGATAGACTGAGATTTCTCAGATTACTATTAGATCTAGAATCTTCAAAATATTTCTATTCTGCAGATAGAGATATGAAGAAGAATCGGATATTAGGATTTATCCTAAAGAAACTGTTGCAAGATTGATATACCGATATATATATATTGAATTTGGAAATTACTGTGATTGAAATTAATAAGCAAGGAATTATAAAACTACAATATAGAAAGCAGAAGATTAGAAGTTTAATTCTCGATATTAGGGGAGGATTCACTAAATAAGTTTTTATTACTTATCATTCTAAAAATAGAATAAGTGATAGCTCATCTTTTGTTGATCCACGTAGCATAGAGAGATACATATATCTCTACAAGATCTAGCTTGTTAAACATTGGTTTGCTGGGAAATATAAATAATTGTTTTCATTAAGCAGAAATGTTTATTAAACATTTGTGTATAGTTACTAACTGATAAGGTAAATGATATTAATTATATATGCAGTTACTAACAGGTGATACATATATTGTGAAGCTAGTGTCTATGTGCTGATGGATTTTGTGGGTGTTTATAAATCTTTTGTTTATGATATGAGATTGGAAACTTTTTTGTATACGTAATAAATATATATATTTTTATCCGATTATTGATTAGTGTACTCTAAAGCAAAACACTGACAATTAAAAGAATTTAGGAGAATTTCTAGGAAATATAAACGATTGATATTTGTGTCTCGTAGAAGTTTCTTATTGAATAATAATCCCTACAGCTTCAGCATGCTTTCTCTCTACATGGGAGTGAAATTACCCTTTTTTCACACCGTATAAAGGAAAAAATATTAATGATTCAGATGAATCTTTTCAATGACTGTAAGTTTTAATTATGAATGCCTGGAAATAAATATCTATATATGCCTTTCATCGGAGTTAAAGCTGTCTGTTTCTACAAAGACACCGTGGGGACAGAACAGTGAAAAGAGGTCTGAATAAATTCATTCCTGTGCTCCATTTGAATGTTAACCCCCTCCGCCTTTGAAACAAAGAAAGACTGTTTTACCTTTACTTTATGCAACTACATCTATAGACCCTTTGTGAAGTTTATATCAAAGTGAACTGTGCCAGATGCAATGCACTCCAGCACCGCTTCTCAAAGGCCACAAGGTGAACTGCGCCAGCTGCAAAGCACTCCAGCAGCGCTCCCCAGAAGTCACAAGGTGAACTGTGCCAGCTGCAATGCACTCCGGCAGCGCTCCCCAGAAGCCACAAGGTGTACTGCGCCAGCTGCAACGCACTCCAGTAACACTTCCCAGAGGCCACAAGGTGAACTGTGCCAGCTGCAATGCACTCCAGAAGCGCTTTCCAGAGGCTGCAAGGTGAAATGTGCCAGCTGCAACGCACTCCAGCAGCGCTCCCCAGAGGCTGCAAGGTGAACTACACCAGCTGCAACGCACTCCAGCAGCGCTCCATAGAGACCGCAAGGTGAACTGCGCCAGCTACAACGTACTCCAGCAGCGCTCCCCAAAGGCCCAAAGGTGTACTGCGCCAGCTGCAACACACTCCAGCAGTGCTTCCCAGAGGCCACAAGGTGAACTGCGCCAGCTGCAACGCACTCCAGCAGCGCTCCCCAGAGGCATACAGTGAATTGCATTGACAATTTTAAAAGTGTTTAGGCAATTTCGTGAGTCTCCTTAATAATGGCAGAAGGCTGTGATGTGCCAAAAGATTTGGGCCTACTAATCGACCCCGACTCAAATGAAGAGTGTACTGTCCAAAATTCAGAAGATGCAGAGGCAATTCAGAGACATTATGAACTGAAGGCGCATAGGGAGCTTACCAAGGAAATGAGATCGAGCCTGATGACTGAGTGGGATAGGTACTACAAAAGCTACACTAAATCCCGAGATAAACTAATAGAGCTCTGCTATAAATCTAAAAGGGAGCTCTCTCCCAGTCACATCACAATAGAGAACGAATGCATGAGGAGGATACATTTATAGTTGAAAGATAGCGAACGCCACCTCATCTTCATCCAAATTTAGAAGACCCAAATCTCCAAGCGGACTTACAAAGCATCCAGGCGTTCAACAAACAGCATGAGGTTTTCCTTTCAAACTGTGATGACTTTCATCAGACAAATCTGCCGGCATTCGACACAAGCAACAGGAAGACCGAGTCAGAGTTATCTCATCGCTCGCGCAAGGCCTATTCTCATGCTTCAAAGAAAGCCTCGTCCTTTCACGCCAAGCCAGCACGGTCTCACACGGGTAGTAGCGTTTCACAGTAATCTCCTGTTGCAGACTCTGTCCGAAGCATCCTCCTATCGCAGCCGTTCGTCCCGAGCCTCGAGTAAAGAGAGTCTCTCCACCCTGGCGATACTAGCACAAATCGAGGCTGATGAAGCTGCTGTAGATCTGCAAGTAGCAAATGAAGAGCGATTACTAAGGGACGAAATGGCCAAAGCTCGAGCTAGACAAGGGGAAAAAATGGCCAAAGCTCAAGCTAAACAAGAGGAAGAAATGGCCAAAGCTCGAGCTAAACAAGAGGAAGAAATGGCTAAAGCTCGAGCTAGACAAGAGGAAGAAATGGCTTAAGCTCAGGCCAACCTTAAGTATTTTCATCATAAACGGGATGCCACAAAAAAGGCAGTAGGGGCCGCAGCTTTACGGCCGGAAGCTGCCAATGCTTCACTCAACTTCGATCCTACACAGTTGGAAGGAGAACGCTTGCAGAACCGTGTTGAAACCTACGTGAACGATTAGAACTCACTACGGCAGGGACGAGGAGGAGAATGTCAAGCACTAGTTCCGCAAACTAGTCAGAATGCTGATGCCGCCAAATCTACACAGCTAGAAACCCTCCTAGGAGCTGAAGAACTTACCCCAACAAACCAAAACACAAGGGGTAGCCAGATTGTTCTATCAGCATTAGTGAAGGATCGCCAGCAGGCAGGCATAAAAGTAGCCGCAAGCCACAACTTTAACGTGGAGGGAGCAGTGTTCCAGCCACAGCCGCAAGGCAACTCATGGACGAATGTGAAGCCCATCGAACATGGTTGACCTATCCTGCAGCGAAAGGAACAACCATCACATGTGGCATGGCAAGAAATAATAATCAACAAGTATTCTGCAGAGACAGACCCGCTGTCCTTAGCGTCCGCTCCTGATCCTAGGGACTATGCTTGCCAGAAGCCACGGAGGCCCCTGAACCTGCTTTCACCAATTCAACTTACCATCTCCCCCAAATACAACCCCTATACAGCCCCGATGGATTTTACGACACCCTGGGGAAGAAACATAGAATGGCCACCTCGGCAAGGGAAGGTGGATTTGGCTTCAAGAGGGGCACAGAAGTTTTCTGACGAGCCAGGCAGAGACTATTTACTATGGAAGCACATCTTGTTACATACCGTACGTGACAAAAGGATACGACCTATCGAGCAGATCATACATCTGATGGCTTGGCTAGGACCAGGATCTACACGAGCAGTGAAAGATATCTATTTATTTAATCTCGGTGACCCAGTCATCGCCCTTAAACAAGCCTGGGAAGTGCTCGATCAATGGTATGGTGCAACCATGTTGGCGGAATCCTCGCTGTTAGGTCATGTCAACGATTTCCCGGTCCTCCGCATGAACGAACCTGACAGGTTATGGGACTTCTCTATCCTTCTTACGCAGTTGCGGGCAGCCAAAGAAGATCCTAACCTAATGGGACTGACATGTCTCGACCAGCACAGAACACAGAGACCTATCGTTAGAAAATTACAAACACACTTAATCGAAAAATGGATCGAACTATCAGATGACTTTAGAGAGCACATCCTAGACAGAGACCATCCCTTCGCCGCGCTTCAAGAATTTGTTGCCTACCAAACGAAGCGGTGCAACGACCCTCGAAACCAAAGCTTCAGAGAAACAGAGTTCCCTACCACCAGAAAGGCCAACTGTTCTGTCCCCTCGGTGGCTTTTGTAGAAACAGACAGCTTCAACTCTGATGAAAGGCACATAAGATATTTATTTCTAGGCATTCATAATCAAAACATATAGTCATTGAAAAGATTCATATGGATCATTAATATTCTGTCCTTTTATACAGTGTGAAAAAGGGTAATTTCACTCCCATGTAGAGAGAGAGCATGCTGCAGCTTCTCCTGGAATTACTTCCTGATGTACACACCCTTCTTCCTACCAGCATGCAAAGCTTCTCAGCACCAATTAGACACATAGATCTGATCACATGTCATAAAACTACAACTCCCATAAGATATTTCCCTTAAGGGGACAGTTCCCAATTCCTATAATGCTATCTCTTAAAATTACTGACTATTCTCAGGCTGCTCTAGTCAGCACACTCCCTTGCCTGGAATTATAAAATTCCACTATTTACTAACTGTTAACTGAGATAAACAAAGGCATAGCATCAAACAGTGCAAACAATGAGTTATAAACAAAGCGTGTAAAGCTTGAGGTTCAATCTTCCAGTACAGTCTTCTTCAGCAGCAGTACCAGATCGGTAATTGGCCTGGTATAAAGCTTCTTGGCGAAGGTCTGCTGGTCGTCACCTGACTCCTTCAGCTTCACGATCTGCACTTCGACCTGCAAACTAGTTCATCGCTGCTAAGTAAGACTTGGTAAACAAGTCCCATGGGCTTGGAACCTTCTTAGAGTGTTGATAAAGGAGGAGCTGTCCATGACTTTGATGTGGACGGCTCTAATGCTGAGACACATGAAAAGGACGGTCCAACGTTTGCTGTCAGGTTGACCACCTCTGGTCTGTCGGGTAGACACGGACCACGGACCGAAGATGTCTACTCCTACGTTGGTAAAAGGTGGTTCGGTTGGCAATATTTTGGTCTCCTTGACTATTGTCGACAAGATGGTGGCTCAGACCGCTGTTTTCTCATTCACAGTGATTCATTCGCTGAGTGCATGAGGTCGGACGTCAGCATCTTGATCTGGATTTATAAGGTCATGGTGTTCCAGTCCCGGTAGCATTAAGGGGTCTTGACGGGTCAAGAACTCAGGGCCCTTTAGCCAGGTTGACTCTGTCAACTTGGATGCAGGGATGGACTGTGTAGCATGATCCGCAGGGTTCTGGTCTGTTGGCACTTGTCGCCACTGTTCAGGCTCTGAAGTTTTTCTTATTTTGTCTACTCTATTGCTTACGTGGACATAAAAGTGCCTGCTTTGGTTGTGGATGTAGCTCAGCACCACCTTGCTGTCCTTGTAGAAGGTGGTGGTTTGTAGCTCAAGGTCTATTGTCTTTTTTATCAGGTCAGCGAGCTCCATGGCCAATATGGCTCCAAAGAGTTCTAACCTTGGTACGGTGTGACCTTGTTGTGGAGCTAGCTTCTTCTTTCCCATGACGAAGCTGGCGTGAATGTCGTTCTCCCCGCCGTAGACCCTGATGTATTGTACAACTGCTATTGCTTTAGTCGATGCATCTGAAAAGATGTGCAGCTCTTTTTTCATTGCAGCTGCGTGCGAAATGTGAATGTACGTGCACTGAACACGCATGTTCTAGGGACGTCTCAGGGAGGAATGCCATTTCTCCCATTCTTGCTTCTGGACTGGTGGAAGTGACTCATCCCAATCTTTGATGTTTTGGGAGAGTGTACATGGAAGGATCCTCCCTTGGATCATACAGGTGCGGGAAACCCTAGTAGGCATGGGCGTTCGCAGAAATTTTTCCGGGGGGTGGAATTATAATGGCATCCATATTCTGCCCTTTTGACAATGTCATAAAGGGGACAGTTATAAAATAAAGTGTAGTAATACAGAGGCTGCGAAACATGATGCAAGTCTAATAGAAGAATAAAGGTGTAAGTGTCTGATCTGAGCGTTGCATTTTCTAGTCTGTTAACGCCATTCAATGCACCACACTAGTCACACACCCAGGATCGACGCACTAAAGGGAGTGTCTGTAACTGTTGTTACCACAATGCTACCACAATGCTATGCAGTAATACGGCACTGTCTCCACTTTGGATGCATCTGCCATGCTGCAGCTGCACACTCAGGTGAGGTGACACTACTGCAGGTGAGTTACTGGAGTGCAGTAAGATCCTGCCTGGTGGTAACATCTGCAGGGTGTCACCCGGGTCCATCCTGCACCCACTTTCCCTCGACCTGTTCACTGCAGAAGCCCGCAGATAAGAGCTGGAGCAATACTCACAGTTTGCTTGTTCATACATCGCACATTGCACTAAAATGTTGAATTCTGCGCTGTGGATCACTCTCTCTCCCATCTGTCCTCAGTGAAGGCAGCTCTAGACCTGGTCAGGATGAGGCAAAACTGAAATGCGTGGCCATAGGACTAGAGATAAGACTTTTACCAAGCGTTTTAGATGATGTTACAAACCTATCAGGACCTTATTTTTCCTCCCCTTAAAAAGACACCCGCACACCCTGAATATATGGAGGAACCCCTAAAAAGACACAAGCATACCCTGAATATATGATGGAGGAACCCCTAAAAAGACACAAGCACACCCTGAATATATGGAGGAGCCCTTAAAAAGACACAAGCAAAACCCTGAATATATGGAGGAACCCCTAAAAAGACACCCACTCACCCTGAATATATGGAGGTGCCCCTAAAAAGACACCCGCTCACCCTGAATATATGGAGGAGCCCCTAAAAATACACCCACACACCCTGAATATATGGAGGAGCCCCTAAAAAGACACCCACACACCCTGAACATATGGAGGAGCCCCCAAAAAATACACCTGCATACCCAGAATATAAGGAGTAAACCCTAAAATTACACCCACACACCCTGAATATATGAAGGAGCTCCTATAAAAGACACCCTCACACCCTGAATATATGGAGCCCCTAAAAACACACCCACACACCCTGAATATATGAAGGAGCCCCTAAAAACACACCCACACACCCTGAATATATGGAGGAACCCCTAAAAAGACACCCGCACACCCTGAATATATGAAGGAGCCCTTAAAAACACACCCACACACCCTGAATATATGGAGGAGCCCCTAAAAAGACACCCGCACACCCTGAATACATGGAGGAGCCTCTAAAAAGACACCCGCACACCCTGAATACATGGAGGAGCCTCTAAAAAGACACCCGCACACCCTGAATACATGGAGGAGCCCCTAAAATGATACCCACACACCCTGAATACATGGAGGAGCCTCTAAAAAGTCACCCGCACACCCTGAATACATGGAGGAGCCTCTAAAAAGACACCCGCACACCCTGAATATATGAAGGGGCCCCTAAAAACACCCGTACACCCTGAATATATGGAGGAGCCCCTAAAAACACACCCAGAATATATGGAGGAACCCCTAAAAAGACACCCGCACACCCTAAAAATATGAAGGAGCCCCTAAAAACACACCCACACACCCTGAATATATTGAGGAGCCCCTAAAAAGACACCCGCACACCCTGAATATATGGAGGAGCCTCTAAAAAGAAACCCGCACACCCTGAATACATGGAGGAGCCTCTAAAAAGACACCCGCACACCCTGAATACATGGAGGAGCCCCTAAAAACACATCCACACACCCTGAATATATGGAGGAGCCCCTAAAATTATATTTAATCTATATATCACTCACCATGTCTGAAAGAACAAAAAGGACAGGCAGATGCTCCCAGACACAGATAAGAGGGCAAGCAGCCCCTGTGTCGGGAGGCTGTGCCTCTGGTCGTGGTGGACGTGGTGCATCCTCTGCAGGGGCACGCTTGTCCTTTCTAACTGGTGCTGGCCATCTTAAGCTGCAGCAAAATACAGAGGACTTGGTGGATTGGCTAACCAGGCCATCCTCATCCTCTACCAGCCAGGCTTGTAGTTCTTTACAGTCCACCTCAGCTGCCAAAACATCTAATGCAGCCTCCATGTCCGCAGCTACTCCTGCTGTAGCCTCGCTATCACACACGGAGAAGCCAGCTGAATTGTTTGACTACAATGACAGTGAAATGCTGCTTGAGGATGCGCAGCAAGTACAGTGCTCTGATTCAATCTCTGAGGTTGAGGAAGGGAGTATAATCAACCTAGAGGAAGGGGGTGCCAGTGATGACACACAAATAACTGGCACTCATGTTGCCCCAGCAGCTGCAGCATACTGCCAAGTTGGCTCCAGTGACGAGGAGATAGGGGATGATGATGACAATGATGATGAGGTCACTGACTCCACCTGGGTGCCAGATCGAGCAGAGGAATCAAGTGAGGAGGAGGGGGAGGAGGAGGCACAGCAAACACGAGGCACAACATCCTCTATGACCAACCGTAGCACTAGCCAATCCAAGGCATCAGAGGTCAGAGCTGCTCCGGTGCAGAGCGCTGTTGTCTCAAAGCACACATGCAGGAACTCTGTTGTCTGGGAGTTCTTTAAGAAATGTGCAGCAGAGAGCACCGTTGCTATTTGTAATCTATGTCAGATGAGGCTGAAGCGTGGGAAAGACACCGGACACTTGGGTACCACGTGCTTGAGGCGACATATGAACACCTGCCACACATCCCGTTGGCGCAAAACTTTGCGTAGGTCCTCCTCCTCCTCATCTGTCTCTACCCCCACTGTATGTCCTGCCATGTTATTGCCTGCTACAACCTCCACTGACAGGGATGATGCTACAGTAATGGATGTACCAGCTCCTTCCTCACAATGTGACATCATCCCATCAACTGAAAATTTACGCAGTCAGATTACGTTGCCGCAGCTGCTGCAGCGTAAGAAAAAATATAGTCCCAACCATCCCCAAGCACAGCGTCTAAATGCCAGCTTAGCAAAATTACTCGCATTGCAGCTGCTGCCTTTCCAGCTGGTGGACTCTGCTTCCTTCCGTGAATTTGCCGAATGTGCTGTACCACAGTGGCAGGTTCCAAAACTCCATTACTTTTCACGCAAGCACTATACCAGCACGTGGAAGACAATGTTATCCAGTCATTGGGAAAGGCAGTCAGCAACAAGGTGCATGTGACTTTAGACACGTGGTCCAGCAAGCATGGACAGGGCCGTTACATTTCCTTCACAGCACACTGGGTAACTCTGATTGCAGCTGGGAGGGATCCAAGGCGGGGCTCTGTGCTGGAGCTTGTTCATCCACCACACCTCCAGAAAGCTGCTTGTATGAGGTCTGTCTGCTCCACCACCTCTTCCTCCTCCTCCTTCTCTGTCTCTGGCGAAGTGGCAGTTAAACCTACGCATGGCAGGGGCTACGCAATGGCTCAAGCAAAAAGATGCCATACTGTGCTTGAGCTGGTTTGTTTAGGGGACAGGAGCCACACCGGGACAGAAATTCTGTCAGCTCTGCAGGGGCAGGTGCAGAGATGGTTAACACCACGCCAGCTTCAGCTGGGAATGATCGCCTGCGATAATGGCAGCAACCTTCTCTCCGCCCTACGCAAGGGTAAATTGACGCATGTACCATGCCTAGCACACGTCCTAAATCTAGTGGTACAGCGTTTCCTAACCAAGTACCCAGGGCTGCCAGAGCTTCTCAGCCAGGCCAGAAAAGTCTGCAGCCACTTCAGACGGTCATTCCCAGCAAGGGTTCGCCTGGCAGAAATTCAAAGAGAATTCCACCTTCCCACAAACTGTCTGATCTGTGACATGCCCACCAGGTGGAACTCGACATTAGCAATGCTGCAGCATCTGCACAAGCAGCAGAGGGCCATCAACGAGTACCTGTGTGAGTATGGCACAAGGACAGGTTCAGGTCAACTTGGTTTTTTTCCCCCCCCGCAGTGGCTGATGATCAAGGATGCATGCACTGTACTGTCACCATTTGAGGAGGCAACGAGGATGTGAGCAGGGACAGTGCATGCATCAGTGACACAATTCTTTTAGTGTTCCTGCTGGAGCACACTCTGCAGGGAATTATAGATGTGGCTCTAAAGGCAGAGCAGCGGGAGGAAGAGGAGGCCTTCCCTAGCTCTCAAACCCCAGTCTTTTCACAGACAGCATTCAAGCGGGTCCTACTCAGATCAGACAGGAGGAGGATGAGGAGGAGAAATATTTAAGTAGTGGGGGCATTGAAGGTGGGGATTCCTCAAGGGAGGGTTTCGTGTGCCCAGAAACACAAGGGCTAGTGCGTGGCTGGGAGGAGGAAGTACACGATACAGTCATCCTCATTGACCAGGAAGACTCGGAAGCTAATGCCACCTCCAACCTACACTGCATGGGCTCCCTAATAATGCAAAGCCTGCTAAAGGACCCCAGGATTCGTGCTGTCAAGGAGAGGGATCATTACTGGTTGGCAAGCCTTCTTGATCCACGATACAAGGGTTAAGTTGCAGAGCTCATCCTGCCCGCACAGAGGGAGCACAGGATGAAAAAACTTGAGGACGCTCTAAAGCAACACTTTCCAGGCACTGGTAGGTTACCAAGTGATGACACACGTACTTCTGAGGCTGCGGATGATGAGAGGAATAGTGGTGAAGGCCAGGGCCGCTTGACTGATGCATTTCTAAATTTTTTTAGTCCACGACGCCCAGGGACGTCAAATGTAGGCACCCATTGCCAGCGTCTTCACCATATGGTGCAGGACTACCTAGGGGCAAAGGCAGACCTGGATACCTTTCCAGCAGATGATCCACTGGCTTACTGGGTGTTGAGATTGGATCACTGGCCAGAACTTAGCCAATATGCTATGAGGCTACTAGGTTGCCCTTCAGCCAGCGTGCTTTCTGAAAGGACGTTCAGTGCCGCTGGAGGTTTTGTCACAGACAAAAGAGTGCGCCTGTCCACCGACTCTGTAGACCGGCTGACATTTATAAAAATGAATCAGTCCTGGATCAGCAGTTATCAATCCCCTGATGCTGAAGTAACGGAATAAATCAGGGATGTCTTCTGCATGCACAAAACCTCCAGCACTGAACCCACAATACCTCAAAAGGGTTACAGTGTGAATGCACTTGCTGCCATGAAAGGCACAATATTTGGCTGCACTGACGCCTGTGCCAGATTTATATCATTTTAATTTTTTGAACCGCAGGGTCCAACCCTGCACTCTTCCACAATACTACAGAGGGGTTACTGTATGATAATAGTACTTGCTGGCAGTCTGGCACGAAAAGCACAATATCTGGGTGCACTGACTCCTTTACCAGATTCATATCTTTTTAATATAGGACCACATGGTCCACCCCTGCATTCTTCCACAATACTACAGAGGGGTTACTGTATGATGATACTTGCTGGCCTGGCAGTCTGGCACCAAAGGCACAATATCCGGGTGCACTGACGCCTTGACCAGAATCATATCTTTTTAATATAGGACCACATGGTCCACCCCTGCATTCTTCCACAATACTACAGAGGGGTTACTGTATGATAGTACTTGCTGGCCTGGCAGTCTGGCACCAAAAGCAAAATATCTGGGTGCACTGACGCCTTTACCAGATTCATATCTTTCTAATATAGGACTGCAAGGTCCACCCCTGCATTCTTCCACAATACTACAGAGGGGATACTGTATGATAGTACTTGCAGGCCTGGCACCAAAAGCACAATATTTGGGTGCACTGCCACTGACTCCTGTATCAGATTCATATCCTCAGAGGGGTTACGGTGTGACGGCACTGTTGCCGACGCTAAAGGCCCAATTCTAAAGCACCTATTGTTACTTTCATCCAAAGCCTGCATAAGTTTCACAATAATTTAGCCAAAAAATCACTAAACTTTTTCTATGTGTCCGAAAATGTCTCCTCTTTTCATACAGACTGCCGCCCCAAGCAGTTGTTTATGGATAGATTAAAGGAAAAGCATTTACCGTCATTTGAAACATCATTTTTTTGTTTTCAAGTGTTTCTATACATCCTAGAAATCCGCCACTTCACGGGCAGGCTATGGGGACCTCATAGGCATGATATTTGAAGGAATTTTTCATTTTTATTTTTAACCCTTATTTCATGGAAAACTCTGTCCCTTTAAAAAAGTTTTTTTTTTACTTTTTATCCTTGTTTCCTGTCCCCCAGGGCACTACCCGGACCCCCATACACCTTTTATGGCAAATATCTAGCATATAGGCCCTCTTGGAGGGCACTCTAAAAACCGAATTTTCAGCCCCATTGATTTGTATTGATTTCAGATTTGGATTCGAACATTTGGAATGTTCGGGTTCGAGTACGAACCCGAACTCGGACGTGTTCAGCTCATCCCTACTTTTATGCCTGCCAGCTGAGGATCCTTCACTAATGCTGATGAACAATCTGGTTACCCCTTGTGTTTTGGTTTCTTGGGGTAAGTTCTTCTGCTCCTAGGAGGGTTTCTAGCTGTGCGGACTTGGCGGTGTCAGCATTCTGACTAGTTTGTGTAACTAGTGGTTGTGATTCTCCTCCTCGTCCCTGCCGTAGTGAGTTCTGATCGTTCCCTTAGGTTTCGGCACGGTTCTGCAAGCTTTCTCCTTCCAGCTGTGTAGGATCGACATTGAGGGAAGCATTGGCAGCTTTCGCCCATAAAGCTGCGGCCCGTACTGCCTTTTTTGCGGCCTCCCATTTATGATGAAGGTACATAAGGTTGGCTTGATCTTTAGCCATTTCTTCCTCTTGTCTAGCTCGAGCTTTGGCCCTTTCTTCCTCTTGTTTAGCTCGAGCTTTGGCCATTTCTTCCCTTAGTAATCACTCTTCATTTTCTACTTGCAGATCTACAGCAGCTTCATCAGCCTCGATTTGTGCTAGTATTGCCAGGGTGGTGAGACTCTCTTTACTCGAGGCTCGGGACGAACGACTGCGATAGGAGGATGCTTTGGAAGAATGGACGGAGTCTGCGACAGGGGATTGCTGTGAAACACTGCTACTCGTGTGAGCCCGAGCTGGCTAGGTGTGAAAGGACGAGGCTTTCTTTGAAGCATGAGAAGAGGCCTCGTGCGAGCGATGAGATAACTCTGACTCGGCCTTCCTGTTGCGTGTGTCCACTGCCTGCAGATTTGTCTGATGAAAGTCATCACAGTTTGAAAGGAAAACCTCATGCTGTTTGTTGAACGCCTGGATGCTTTGTAAGTCCGCTTGGAGATTTGGGTCTTCTAACCTTGACTAGATGAAGATGAGGTGGCGTTCGCCATCTTTCAACTCTAGATGTATCTTCCTCATGCATTCGTTCACTATTGTGATGCGACTGGGAGAGAGCTCCCTTTTAGGTTTATAGCGGAGCTCTATTAGTTTATCTCAGGATTTAGTGTAGCTTTTGTAGTACCTATCCCACTCAGCCATCAGGCATGATCTCATTTCCTTGGTAAGCCCCTATGCGCCCTCAGTTCATAATGTCTCTGAATTGCCTCTGCATCTTCTGAATTTTGGACAGCACACTCTTCATTTGAGTCGGGGTCGATTTGTAGGAACTCTTTTGGCACGTCATAGCTTTCTGCCATTATTAAGGAGACTCACAAAATTGCCTAAACACTTTTAAAATTGTCAATGCAATTCACTGTGTGCCTCTGGGGAGCACTGCTGGAGTGTTGCAGCTGGTGCAGTTCACCTTGCGGCCTCTGGGAAGCACTGCTGGAGTGCGTTGCAGCTGGTGCAGTTCACCTTGTGGTCTCTGGGGAGCGCTGCTGGAGTGTGTTGCAGCTGGCACAGTTCACCTTGCGGCCTCTGGGAAGCGGTGCTGGAGTGCGTTGCAGCTGGCGCAGTTCACCTTGTGGCCTCTGGGGAGCGCTGCTGGAGTGTTGCAGCTGGTGCAGTTCACCTTGCGGCCTCTGGGAAGCACTGCTGGAGTGCGTTGCAGCTGGTGCAGTTCACCTTGTGGTCTCTGGGGAGCGCTGCTGGAGTGTGTTGCAGCTGGCACAGTTCACCTTGCGGCCTCTGGGAAGCGGTGCTGGAGTGCGTTGCAGCTGGTGCAGTTCACCTTGTGGCCCCCGGTGGAGTGCTGATGGAGTGCGTTGCAGCTGGTGCAGGTCATCTTGTGGCCTCTGGGGAGCGCTGCTGGAGTGTGTTGCAGCTGGCGCAGTTCACCTTGCGGCCTCTGGGAAGCACTGCTGGAGTGCGTTGCAGCTGGTGCAGTTCACCTTGTGGCCTCTGGGGAGCGCTGCTGGAGTGCGTTGCAGCTGGCGCAGTTCACCTTGTGGCCTCCGGGGAGCGCTGCTGGAGTGCGTTGCAGCTGGAGCAGTTCACCTTGCGGCCTCTGGGGAGCACTGCTGGAGTGCATTCCAGCTGGTGCAGTTCACCTTGCGGCCTTTGGGGAGCGCTACTGGAGTGCGTTGCAGCTGGCACAGTTCACCTTGCGGCCTCTGGGAAGCGCTGCTGGAGTGTGTTGCAGCTGGTGCAGTTCACCTTGTGGCCTCTGGGGAGCGCTGCTGGAGTGTGTTGCAGCTGGCGCAGTTCACCTTGTGGCCTCTGGGGAGCGCTGCTGGAGTGTGTTGCAGCTGGCGCAGTTCACCTTGCGGCCTCTGGGAAGCACTGCTGGAGTGCATTGCAGCTGGTGCAGTTCACCTTGCGGCCTCTGGGAAGCACTGCTGAAAAGCGTTGCAGCTGGCGCAGTTCACCTTGCGGCCTCTGGGGAGCACTGCTGGAGTGCATTGCAGCTGGAGCAGTTCACCTTGTGGCCTCTGAGAAGCGCTGCTGGAGTGCGTTGCATCTGGCACAGTTCACTTTGATATAAACTTCACAAAGGGCCTTTAGGTGTAGTTGCATAAAGTAAAAGGTAAAACAGTCTATCTTCGTTTCAAAGGCGGAGGGGGTGAACATTCAAGTGGAGCATGGGAGTGAATTTATTCTGGCTTTTTTCACTGTTCTGTCCCCACGGTGGCTTTTGTAGAAACAGACAGGTTCAACTCCGATGAAAGGCACATAAGATATTTATTTCCAGGCATTCATAATCAAAACTTATAGTCATTGAAAAGATTCATCTGGATCATTAATATTCTGTCCTTTTATACGGTGTGAAAAAAAGGGTAATTTCACTCCCATGTAGAGAGAGAGCATGCTGCAACTTCTCCTGGAATTACTTCCTGATGTACACGCCCTTCTTCCTACCAGCATGCAAAGCTTCTCAGCACCAATTAGACACATAGATCTGATCACATGTCATAAAACTACAACCCCTAGAAGATATTTCCCTTAAGGGGACAGTTCCCAATTCCTATAATGCTATCTCTTAAAATTACTGACTATTCTCAGGCTGCTCTAGTCAGCACACCAACTATAACTCCGACTTCACCAAGAGAACAACAGAAACTGCAAGGAAAAGGACCTTTGTGTCTGTGCACAAAACACAGGTCACTACTTCGCCCACAAGAAAGGCAGATGAGCACCCCTCGAAGAGAACACCACCTGAAACCCTAGGAACGAATAAAGATTTTTTCTGTCCACTCCACAAGCACCCGCACCCTCTGAACAAGTGCAGAGACTTTGGAAAGAAGCCCTTAAAATAGGGGTCTCGAACTCAAATCACCTTAAGGCCACTGGACAAGTTTTCACATTTCATGGGGGCCGCATGCAAAATTTTAAACTATTTATTTATTTATAGGGTATTTTACCAGGAAGGATACATTGAGATTTCTCTCGTTTTCAAGTATGTCCTGGATTAAAGAGCATTGAAATGTTACAGTTTTTTATTAAACAGTTACTTTTTGCTGTAAATGAAAATAATTATTTTTATTTATTTTTCTGAACATCTTTTGGTATTTTTCTGATAAAATTTTGGATTCCCATTTTCTTTTTTTAAAAGTTTTTTTTATTCTGTAGTAGACCTTTTTATTCTTTTTTCAAAGGACCTATTTTAATATTTGGAAACATTTTAATACAATTTTGTTTACTGGTTTAAATGCCTATTAGAAGAATAACGGAGTTCTGTTCATAGTCACTTGCAGTGGGCGATTCTGCTCAGACATATTTGTGCAACCTCGGTCGTCCGAACTCTGCACACACGGTTCTGTGTAATACAGGGGGGCTCTGCACACACTTGTTCTGTGTAATACAGGGGGCTCTGCACACACGGTTCTGTGTAATACAGGGGGGCTCTGCACACACTTGTTCTGTGTAATACAGGGGGCTCTGCACACATGGTTCTGTGTAATACAAGGGGGCTCTGCACACACGGTTCTGTGTAATACAGGGGAGCTCCGCACCCAATTGTTCTGAGAAATAGAGGGTGGGCTCTGCACACACTTGTTCTGTGTAATACAGGGGGCTCTGCACACACTTGTTCTGTGTAATACAGGGGGCTCTACACACACTTGTTCTGGGTAATACAGGGGGCTCTGCACACACTTGTTCTGTGTAATACAGGGGGCTCTGCACACATGGTTCTGTGTAATACAGGGGGACTCTGCACACACGGTTCTGTGTAATACAGGGGAGCTCTGCACCCAATTGTTCAATGTAATACAGGGGGGCTCTGTACACATGGTTCTGTGTAATACAGGGGGGCTCTGCACACACGGTTCTGTGTAATACAGGGGAGCTCTGCATCCAATTGTTCTGAGAAATACAGGGGGCTCTGCACACACTTGTTCTGTGTAATACAGGGGGGTTCTGCACACACTTGTTCTGCGGAATACAGGGGGGCTCTGCACACACTTGTTCTGTGTAATACAGGGGGCTCTGCACACACTTGTTCTGTGTAATACAGGGTGCTCTACACACACTTGTTCTGTGTAATACAGGGGGCTCTGCACACACTTGTTCTGTGTAATACAGGGGGCTCTGCACACACGGTTCTGTGTAATACAGGGGGACTCTGTACACACGGTTCTGTGTAATACACTGGAGCTCTGCACCCAATTGTTCAGTGTAATACAGGGGGGCTCTGCACACATGGTTCTGTGTAATACAGGGGGGCTCTGCACACACGGTTCTGTGTAATACAGGGGAGCTCTGCATCCAATTGTTCTGAGAAATACAGGGGGGCTCTGCACACACTTGTTCTGTGTAATACAGGGGGGTTCTGCACACACTTGTTCTGCGTAATACAGGGGGCTCTGCACACATGGTTCTGTGTAATACAGGGGGCTCTGCACACACAGTTCTGTGTAATACAAGGGAGCTCTGCACCCAATTGTTCTGTGTAATACAGGGGGGCTCTGCACACACTTGCTCTGTGTAATACAGGGGGCTCTGCACACACTTGCTCTGTGTAATATAGGGGGCTCTGCACACACTTGCTCTGTGTAATAAAGGGGGGGCTCTGCACACACTTGTTCTGTGTAATACAGCGGGGGCTCTGCACACACTTGTTCTGTGTAATACAGTGGGGGCTCTGCACACACTTGTTCTGTGTAATACAGGGGGGCTCTGCACACACTTGTACTGTGTAATACATGGGGGGCTCTGCACACACTTGTTCTGTGTAATACATGGGGGCTCTGCACACACTGTTTTGGGCTATTTCTTCTCTGCAGGTTCAGGGCTCTAGCCTCTTGCCTGCAGTGAATGCTATCAGGACAGCACATAAAGGGTTAACACTTGCATGCTGCCTGATGTCCAGCTGAGCTCTGACACCTCCAGGCACCTGGCTGCTGTGATGTCCTGTGTGTTTGCTCATGCTGACAGGACAGGGTGTTCTCACTGATTGCAGACTGGCAGAGAGCAGGGGGAAGAGGCATCTCAATGGAGAATTGTAAAGAGAAGAAAACAAAAAAGATGATAAGAGAAGAGCCTGAACTCACTCACCAGGGAAGCAGCATCTGCCCTGAGAGTAGCCAGGATATCTACAAGAAAGCTTGGGAAGCAGCAGCACAGACTGAGCTCAGGAGGAGGGAAGATGCCTGATCTTCTGCAGCGAGCATGTGACACAACAGGAGCCAATCAGAAGAGGCAGAAAGCCTGGCATTCCTCAGCTGCACCATTCTGCTGCGGGCCGTTTGTAACCAGTCTGCGGGCCACAAATGGCCTGCGGGCCGGTACTTTGAGACCCCTGCCTTAGAAGAAAGGAAAGCTTTGCTCAGGGAGTACAGAGTTTGCTACAAGTGTTGTGAGTCTACAGAGCACATGGCCAAAGCTTGCACAGCTAAGGTGCAATGTCACTTATGCAGAAGTGGATATTGCCCCAGCCAGCTCTCACATGGATATTGCCCCAGCTCCCACATGGATATTGCCCCAGCCAGCTCACACATGGATATTGCCCCAGCTCCGGATGCCAGCAGGGGTTGGGGGCCAGATGCCATGCAGCGGGTGTGCCACTGCCCGGTCCTGAACAGTGTGAGCGTCCGTGTTGAAGGGGAGGCGGGTGGGAGTGCGTGCGCAGGTCACGCGGTCCGGCCAGTCAGGTGGTACAGAGACTCAGTACCACCTGACTAGCCGGACCGCGTGACCTGCACCCGCACGCAGCCACCTCCCCTTCAACACGGACTCACACTGTTCAGGACCTCCGACCAGGCACTCCCACTGCAACCCTTGGGTGGCGCCCGAGGGCCCGGCGGGTCAGTCCAGGCCTGAACTTTTAGGGGCGCAAATTTCTTTCGAATTTATGCGCCCCTAAGAAAACTGCGCCCGGGGCCACGGCCCCCCAGCCCCCCCCACGCTACACCACTGGATGTTTCTGATGGTGATAACTCACTCTTTTACACATACAGGGTTATTCAAAGAGCTCCAAATTGGGGCCGAAAGGTAACCCAACGCTGAAATTCAGCGTTCGTTTACCTTTCCTGGCCATTCGGCTATCCAGAGAGCAGGCAATTCGCCAAATCCTGGCGCATTGCCTGCACATACGGTGCCTGTTCGAGCACAGTGAATCCCCATAGAGAAGCAATGCTTCGGCTATTCAGAGAGCAAAACCCAGCAGTGAAAAGTTGCCGAATTGCCCTGCCATTTGGTGGTTTAATTTGGCAGGTTTATCCAGGCGAATCCCATAGGCGTCAATGTTAAAAATATTCCCGTTTTAACCCAGCATCTAATAAACCGTTCATTATAATATTCTGCAGTAAAAGTCTCTTTATTTTTAGATTTTTTTTTTAGGACCTTTTAGGCATTTGTGGGGATATTTTTGCAAACATTTTTTTTTAAATAGTTTTTTTTTCTCTAACAGTCCTTATTATTATCATTCATTGGCCCGCATATGTAAATTTCAGACATTTTCACTCAGTAGTTCCTTTGCAAACAGCGTTTCGCTTTTCAAACATTCAAGCGAACTGTTTTTTTTTTCTTCACCTCCTTCGTCTGCGGTCTCGGGTTTTTATGGCGGCTGCTCTGCGCTGTGATCAGTGGCTGCTCGGGTTTCTCTGGCGGGTTAATCTAGATGTTTTTGCGAGTTTTGGTGTGCGTTCGCCCTCGTTTTGTGGTGAGTTTTCAGTGACTTTTCCCTTCATTACGGCGGCCCTGTGGTGCTTGCTGAATACACCGCAGGGTCGCCGAAATGGAATCGCCAAATCACAACGAATTGAAGAGAACGAAAAGTCACCGACCGTGCGGTGACTTTTCAATTCTCTTTGAATAATCCTGTAAGAATAAGTTTTTTTCTCCTGTGCGTCACAAGAGTGTTTCTATTGCTAGAAAGATTTATAAACACCTGACTTTGTGTGATTGTAATCTATTTGTGTGTAACTCCCAGCAACTGACATAGACAGGTTATATTTTCTAATGAGATATATCACAGCACGAGTGGGGTTCAGGTGTCAGAGCTCAAATTGCAGCACACAGGCAGTGGGTTGTGGTGAAGATAAAGGGGTTTATTTACAAAGGTTTACAGAAGGAGCAAGTACACAAGGGTAAACTGGAACACAAGTTAGCCGAACAGCAAATAGAATATACACTACTTGGACACACCAAAATATGTGCAATGTTGAGGACACTGCCGCAGGGGTTTGACTTCCTTAAACACAAAGCACACAGCGAATTAACGAGATCCTGAAACTTCCCTCAGATGAGGAAGGACAGAGTGTGGTTTGAATCTAAGGCGACCACTGCAGGAAAGGTGTTGTCGGACTTCAAGTCACAGCCAAGATGGTGCGGACATGATTCTTTCTGCTATTACTCTGCCCCCCCCCCGATTTAGGGTCATGACAGAGACACTATGGCAAGTATTCTGTTCTGTATTTACACCCATCTTACAACAACAGTTCGCTTTTGAAGTTAAAATACATTTGCATCCTGCTGTCCCCCATCTTTATTTTGGACAAAATAAGATCCTGGCATCAAGACCATCAATATCTGGTTTATTTAACAATTTGTATTGTTCTTTTCAGTAACATTAGAATTGAACTCATATAGTCAAGCTTGCTTATCCCCAACTGTCGGCCCCCTTCTGGCTAAAAAATGCTGAGTGTGAAATGTAAAATGGAAGGTAAAAAGAGGTTAGCGAAGACTACAGCAGTATTATGATATTACCTCATTCTCAGGTGTCAAATTATGGTGGGAACAGGTTGTACTTGGCTCGGTTTCTCATTCCAAGGTTATTTTTTTATGGTGAAAATATTTACAGTTTGTGGTGTGGAGATTGGCAGAGACATGTGGTAAATGAAGCATAAGGGGAACAATAAAAGAATGTTGCTTTCATTTGGGTTCCTCCATAGCTAACAAGGATTGTCGATTGTAAATGGCATGTTTAACCCCTGATTCACCAATTCATATTAATTTTGCAGTTCATAGATGGAACTTTTTTTTTTTTTTAATGATGTTACTGACTTTATTGATCTTAAAATGCAGTTACAGCCCTAAATCATGCAGCACATGAAAGAAAGAGCATACATGAGAAACAAGTAGCTTTAACAGTCATGTTATAACGGGTGTGTAGTAAATCATTATGAAGAACTAGTAATAATGAGTTCTGAACCGGGCCGGATTAACATAGGGGCTGATGGAGCCCCATAATCGGCCCAGAGAAAGGATAACTATCAGGGTTATTCAAAGAGAATCGAAACGTCACCGCACGTTCAGTGACTTTTCGTCCTCTTCAATTCGGTGCGATTTGGCAATCCCATTTCGGCGACCCTGCTGTGTATTCAGCAAGCACCACAGGGCCGTCGTAGTGCAGGGAAAAGTCGCCGCTAACCCGACGAAACACTCACCACAAAACCCGGCGAAGGGTCACCGAAACCCGCAAAAACATCTGGATTAACCCCGCTGAACATGCCGGAGAAACCCGAGCAGCCGCCGATCACCGTGCAGAGCAGCCGCCGGAAAAACCCGACACCGCAGACAAATGAAGTGAAAAAAAAACAACAGTTCGCTTGAGTGTTTGAAAAGTGAAACACTGTTTGCAAAGAAACTACTGAGAGAAAATGGCTGAAATTGACATGTAAGATCCAATGAATGATAATAAAAAGGGCTGTTACAGAAAAAGGAAAAAACGTTTAAAAACAAAAATCGGATAAAAAGTTTGCATAGAAATCCCGAAAAATGCCTAAAAGATCCTAAAAAATCTATAAATAAAGAGACTTTTTACTGCAGAATATTATAATTAACGGTTTATTAGATATCGTATTAAAACGGGAATATTTTTAACATTGAAGCCTACGGGATTCGCCTAAATAAATCTGTCAAATGAAACCACCAAACAGCAGTGCAATTCGGCAAATTTTCACTGCTGGTTTGTGTTCTCTGAATAGACGAACCATTGCTACTCTATGGGGATTTCACTGCCCTCGAACAGGCAACGAACATGCACCATATGTACAGGCAATTCGCCAGAATTTGGCGAATTGCCTGCTATCTGAATAGGCCAGGAAAGATAACCGAACACTGAATTTCAGCATTCAGTTACCGTTTGCAAGCAATTCGGATCTCTTTGAATAACCCTGTATGTCTGCATTGGTGGGCATTTGGACCCCTATATCTTGGACTCTATAGCAGCTACACGGTCATATGATGTATCACCTGGAAAGGCCAGAGCAGGGCCTTTCTAAAGACACCAAACATGACTAAGTTTTATGTAACAATAAAAATAAAATATTCTTTCTTTCTAACACAGCAATATTGTTCACTTTTCAATTTTAGAGTGAACAATGATGCTGCACAAACTCACCATCTCCTTTCTCTTGTCACAAACAAGTGTGGAGGCGATGGCCCAATGCATTATTATGCATTGTTTCATCAAAAACCTAAACCGCTACACTGCAGCGAGGAGCACTGAGGATGAGGAGACTTTGGAACCTTGCGCCTCTAATCTTTACACTGCACAAGGTCAAGTGAAGCGTCATTGGACAGGTCAGAGTCTAGCCTTTGCATTGATACCAAACATGACCATGTAAAATCTAAAAGGAGAAAAAAAAACACCTTATTTATTTTTGGTTTCAAAGTGATGGCATTGTCCATGTGTCATGTATAAAATGAGCAATACCACGGCTTTTACTCACCTTCTCATTTCCCATGCCGGGAGCAAGTTCAGTATTTTATACAGAATCATTTTATTCATAAAACACCGTCCTCCAAAGCACAAGCGGAAATTTTAATTTTCTCTACAGTATTGGTTAAAGTTGTGTATTATTTTATCAGAAAATTTCAGTAACAGGTTCTCTTTCAATTTTTTTTTAACAAGAGTTCCCTATAGAATATATAACCACAAAGGTTTGGATGATAAAATATGAAAAAAAATATTTTACACGCTGTAAATGATTGAAATCTGAATGGAAATTTCCTCACACAGTATCTGCCTGGTTAGATATACCCGTATCTGCACTATTAAATAACCAAAAATATTTTTCATTTTACTAAATTCCAAAAAAAAGCCCACCAAAATATTCAACTCCAGGCCCATAGAGATCTTAATCCAGCCCTGGTTCTGAAGCATCAAAGCAGATTCAGTATCTATGAACAAAGGTAGCAAAGACAAAATGTCGGTAACCGTTCTCTATAACCGTGGAGAGAGACTGTGGAGACACAGGTTCGATCCCGGCAAGAGCACCTCTCCAGTAAGTGTCTTTGGGCAAGACACCTAACGGTACATACTCGCCACCCACGACATACTTGAAAATGAGAGAAATCTCTATGTATCCTTCCTGGTAAAATCCTTTCTCAAAAAAAAAACCAAGTAGTCTAACAGAATCATCTAAGGGTTCCTAAAAGGGTAGCATTGGCTCACAAAAGTCCTTAAATAAAGTTGGGATGATTAAATGGTACATGCCACAGTGAATTGCAAAAGAAATGGACTATGTAGAGCTTAAAGGAAAAAGAGAAGGGAAAAAAGGGGGGTAGGAGAGGGGTGACTTGTGGAGGAGAGACAATGAAAGAAAAGAAAGCAAATGGAATAAGGCAAAAAGGAGTCCCGGGAGAAAGCTGAGGTCTGGGAGGATGGTGGTCAAAAGCCAGAGAGGTCTGAGGGATTGCTGGCAGTCAGTCTGCCACACCCCTACATATACAAAAAAAAAAGGGAGGCAGATCTAATCAATGGTCCCACCAACACCACAGGGCACAATAACATTAGAGATGACTGCAGGCCTCTAGACTTGACTATTTGTTTGTGCAGCAACGGGATGTACTCGTAACAGCGGAAACCTCTATATGGCGCAAACGTGGTCGGACCACTGCCCTTTGCTGGCAGTTCTGTCCTCACCGCTCTTTCGCCCATCGGAGTGCCAGTGGCGACTAAACATGTCCCTGTTAACGGATCCTTCTTTTGTCACGGAAAAGGACAACTGTCTCCGCACATATTTAGAGGAGAACGAAATGCCTGACATTGCCGCGCCTACTCTTTGGTAGGAGCATAAGACGGTCGTGCGCGGTGTCTTCATAAGTCGATCTACGGTGCTTATGCGAGCCCGGTCTGATCTCATACAGAGTTTGCTGACCGAGATACGTGATCTTGTGCTGGTATACCACACATCGACGCTGGATTATGATTACACGCTGCTAACAACCAAATGTAGGGAGCTTAATGAGCTGCTTAACGCTGATATCCGCTTTGCAGCTCACAAGGCTAAGTGTCACTTTGCTCTCTGCGAAAATAAGCCTGGCAGGCTTCTTCCCTGCATTTTTTACGAAAACGGCAAGATGCAGCGTATAGGGATAAACTCCCGGATAGGACCATTTCCTCTCGCTCTGACTGTATCTTAGGTGAATTTCAGCACTTCTGTCAAGGCCTTTATGGCATGGATACAACATTGGGCTCAGAGCCTACCCGGGCAGCGATTGACACATATCTGTATGATAAGGTTGTCCGAACCCTCTCCCCGGCTGCGTCAACTCTCCTAGACGCACCGATTACGAGCGAGGAAATCCAGTCCGTTTTGCAGGGCCTTAAAGGAGGCAAGAGCCCAGGACCGGACGGCCAGCCAGCAGAATATTATAAAACTTTTTCGACTGCCCTGACACCGCACCTGTTGACCCTCTTCTCTGCTCTCAGAGAAGGGGCTAAGTTCCACAAACACACACGCTCTCTGCTACTATCACAGTCATCTGTAAACCGGGGACGGACGGGACAGACGTTCGCAACTACCGGCCTATATCCCTGTTGAACACCAACCTTAAAATACTGGCCAAGGTCTTGGCGACCTGGCTCGCACTGCTCCTCCCGTCCCTGATCCATCCGGACCAGGTGGGCTTTGTTCCTGGGAAAGAGTCGCGAGATGCGATGACTTGTGACCTTGGAGCGATTTGACTGGCTCGCCACACACGTACAGGCCTTCTCCTGCTTTCTATGGATGCTGAGAAGGCCTTCGACAGAGTGCAATGGGGCTTTATGTTTGCTGTACTGCGTTGAATCGGGACGAGGGGGTCCTTCCATGGATGGCTGCAGGCACTCTACAAAAATCCCACATCTCATGTCCGCGCCAATGGTGCGCTGTCAGCCGCAATTGACATCCGTAATGGGACGTATCAGGGATGCCCGCTATCCCCCCCCTTCTGTTTGCCTTGACTCTCAAACCGCTTTTGGAGGCGGTCCGATGTAATGACGATATCATGGGACTTGATGACATGACTCGTGCCATAAAGTTTCAGCTTATGCCGATGACCTGCTCTTCTGGTTGACTAGCCCAGAGGTTTCCCTTCCGGCGATTACGAGGGAACTCGAGGCTTATGGTGCGGTGGCTGGCCTGCGGATCAATCAGGACAAATCGGAGTTCCTTAATGTCTCCCTGGACCATTCCTCTTTCCGCAGTGTTCGTCAGGATTATTCTTTTCGCTATAGTGCCCAATGCATGAAATACCTAGATGTCTGGCTAGCTCCCCCTGCCAGTAGATGTACGAGTTTAACTTTTAAGCCATCCTTACTACCTTTCTGGCGGACCTCTTGGAATGGTCCGGACGCATGATCTCCTGGATGGGCAGGATAGCTGCCATTAAGATGAATCTACTACTGAGGCTCCTATACCTTTTCGGTGCTCTCCCGATTTTGATTCCACTTGCTTTCTTCACCGCCCTGCGATCGGCGCTCCTCAACTTCAACTGGCCGAAAGACCGACCTCATGTGGGTTTTCCAATTCTGTGTTGACCAAAGCAGTTTGGCTTTCCCGGACTCCAGATGTTACTATTATGCCAGCCACCTGGCTCGGGTGGTGGACTGGTCAGCAGCTAGTCCAGATAAACGATGGCTATACTTGGAATTTGTCTTGTCATGCTGTCCACTGTGGATGCTCCTGTGGCTCCCGCCCTACTTGCCTGGTACCCTGGGGCAGACCTGGATCCAATGTCGGTGACTTTGCGCTTATGGCATAGGAACAAATTGGCACACAGCCTTTCCACGGCCATCTCTCCTCTTCTGCCTCTGGTCCACAACCCGGCCCTTCCGGGCAGAATACGGCCATCCTTGATAGCTCGCCTGACTGACGGGAGTAGGCTGCGGTCTATAGACCTACCCCCGGACAGCAATCTTGATGTCTTGCCACTTGCCTCCCCAATGGGACCCCTTTCACTGCTGGACAGTTTTAAATTTTATCAAATAAAGTCGTATTTGTGGAGTCTTCACTGTGGGTACAGTCGAGCTGCCAACTGCTCCTGTTTGAAACCCTTTGTCACACAGGGAAACCGCTGGCTAATGGGGTATCAACACCGTACAACCTTCTTCAGACCAGTGACTCTACCATCCCCCCCTTTGTCTTGCGCTGGGATCGGGAGCTAGATACTGCCATCTCTGAAGAACAGTGGACTAAAACGTTCGTCCTGGTACACAAGGGGGTAGTGCAAAGAGCGTTCAGGAAACATCCTATAAAATTATAGCGTTTTGGTATCGTTTTCCTAGTTTTCTACATCACATCTATCCATCGGTCTCGTCGGATTGCTGGCGGTGTAAGTCAGACTGTGGCACATATCTTCATGTGTGGTGGTCTTGCTCCATTTTGAGGCCATTTTGGACTCAGGTTAGAGATGGTGTTCTTCAGGTCACAGGCGTGGATTTGCCACTTACTCCTGAATGCTTTTTGCTCCTCCACATCCCACTCCCTCTTAAATCCATTAAGCGTTTGGTCCTCCTGCTTATGCTCCTTGTAGCCTGTGCCCTGATACCTGCCCTATGGAAGTCAATGAGGACCCCACTGTTAGGGAATGGGTGAGTCAAGTGGACGACCTCCGATCCGTTGACTTCTTGGACACGGAGACTCGGTGTCACGAATCCCCCTGAATACCAAGATAGTGGTCCCTTCACGTAGACCGCTCTCTACCCTTCCGATCCTTGAATGGTCGGCACAACTAGATAGATAATGAACCAGACAATAGACAAGCAGGGGTAAACACCAGACAGAGGTACCGAATGGAGTACTCGTTCTCCCTAGGACCTTAGTAATATCAGAGGTAGCCTGATGTGTGCTTAGGGTGCCACATAGACTGACCTCGGTACCAAAGTTAAGAGCAGAACCGTGAGAGAGTGAATGCCAATACCAGGGGTTATACACAGGGTGGTTCGTTCGCCAATGCCAGGGGTCGTACACAGAATGGTTCGTTTGCCAAGGCCAGGGGTCATACACAGAATGGTTCGTTTGCCAATGCCAGGAGTCATACACAGAATGGTTCGTTTGCCAATGCCAGGAGTCATACACAGAATGGTTCGTTTGCCAATGCCAGGGGTCATACACAGAATGGTTCGTTTGCCAATGCCAGGGGTCATACACAGAATGGTTCGTTTGCCAATGCCAGGAGTCACACACAGAATGGTTCGTTTGCCAATGCCAGGAGTCATACACAGAATATGTATTAGCCAAAAACACAAGAGCTCTGCGGGAAGTGAATACCACGTCAGGGCACCGGCGAACTAGTGAAGCCGGGTTTTAAACCCGGCGGGTCCGCGTCATCACGCCAGGATCCGCCCCCCGGCGTCCCACGTGAGCGCACCCGGTGGCGTTATTATTCGGCGCCTGGCCAGCGAGCAGCGAGGAATCTGCTGCCAGGCGCCCCAGAACAGAGCCATCCGTGACAGAACCCCCCCCTCCACGGGCGGCCACTGGACGACCCCCAGGGGCACGGGGGTGCGCCAAATAGAAGGCCTTCACCAACCGAGGGGCATGGACCTCTGCAGCCGGAATCCAAGAACGATCCTCTGGACCGTAGCCCACCCAATCGACCAAGTACTGTAAGGACCCCCTAGACTTTCTGGCATCCAGAATGGCCTCAACCTCGTACTCCTCCTGGCCCTCCACAGAGACAGGAGGAGGTGGAGCACGGACCTTGGTGTACCGGTTACATAACAACGGTTTCAAAAGGCTCACGTGGAACACATTGTGTATCCTGATATGGGGGGGTAACGCCAAAGCATAGGAGACAGGGTTGAGTCGCCGCAGAATCTTATAGGGGCCGATATATCTAGGTGCCAACTTCATGGAAGGCACTAAGAGCTTGATATTCCGTGAAGAAAGCCAAACCCTGTCCCCAACTTGATACACGGGTGCCTGCCTCCTGTGTCTGTCGGCCTTGGTTTTCTGGATGGCACTACTCTCTTCCAGTGCCCGTTTGACTCTCTCCCAAGTCTCTTTCAATGATGCCAAATGCTCATCCAAAGCAGGAATCGTGGTATCAGGAAACGTAGCGGGGAGCACGGGAGGATCAAAACCATAAACAGTGAAGAAAGGGGAATGTCCTGTGGATTCACTCACTGCACTGTTCAAAGCATACTCTGCCCATGGTAACAGGTCTGACCAGTTATTTTGTTGTTCTGCTATAAAGCACCTGAGATATTTCTCTATATTTTGGTTGGCTCGTTCTGCTGCTCCGTTGGTCTGGGGGTGATAGGCCGAAGAGAAGGATAAGTCTATCCCCACATTCTTACAAAACCCTTTCCAGAATCTGGAGACGAATTGTGTCCCCCTATCAGAGACAATCTCCAGAGGAACACCGTGTATGCGAACCACGTTGGAAATGAATATGGGCACCAGTTCGGCTGCCGAAGGTAGTTTCCGAAGAGGCACATAGTGACCCATCTTGGAGAATCGATCTATGACCGTAAGTATAACTGTATTCCCTCTTGACTCAGGTAAATCTACTATAAAATCCATGGCTACATGCGACCATGGGCGTTCGGGGATCGGCAAAGGCTGGAGTAAACCAATGGGTGCTGTTTTGGGACTTTTATGTCTTGTGCACACCTCGCACACAGCTATGTAATCTTTAACGTCTCGGCGCAACGTGGGCCACCAGAGGAGTTTACTGATACTAGCCACTGTTTTGGTGATACCCATATGCCCAGAGGTTTTATTGTCATGATAAACGTTAAGTACTTCCTCTCTTTCGTTCTCAGGTACAAAGAGTTTCGCGGGAGGTTTCCCCCAGGAGCTGCACCCTGGACGGTCTGCAACCTTTTCACTAGAGGAGACGAGACACTAATTGTGGTAGAGGCTATAATCCTTTCCTGGGGTACAATGGGATGCTGATCTTGGATATTATGTTCATAAGATTCATACTGTCTCGATAAGGCGTCTGCTTTAATGTTTCTGGACCCAGGTCTATAGGTAAGCACGAAATTAAAACTTGAAAGAAACAATGACCATCTCGCTTGTCTGGAATTTAAACGTTTAGCATCTCCAATGTACGTGAGATTCTTATGATCGGTTATGATAACGATCGGGTCCCTAGACCCCTCCAATAAGTATCTCCATTCTGCCAAGGCCGAGATGACTGCTAACAACTCTCTATTTCCAATGTCATAGTTCTTCTCTGCCGGGGACAATTTCCGAGAATAGAAGCCGCATGGATGCAAGGGTTTGTCGGGTGCCTCCCTTTGGGACAAGACTGCACCAAGACCTATTTCGGAGGCGTCAACTTCTACTTGGAAAGGCAGAGCCGGATCTGGATGTCGGAGAACAGGGGCAGTAGTGAATGCTTGTTTGAGTGCCTCAAAGGCTTGAGTGGCTTGAGGTGTCCATTTCTGATTTCCCACCCCTTTCTTTGTCAAAGCCGTGAGGGGAGCTACCAAGGCTGAAAAGTCTTTAATGAATCTCCGATAGTAGTTAGTAAACCCCAGAAACCTCTGGATGGCTTTAAGCCCTTGGGGTAGAGGCCAGTCAAGAATTGCTGAGAGTTTTTTAGGGTCCATTTGAAAACCCTCAGGGGTTATTATATAACCAAGGAAATGCACTGTTACTATGTCGAATAGACATTTTTCTAGTTTACAATACAATCCAGCCTTCAATAGTTTTTTCAATACTTGTTTCACGTGGGCGTGATGAGTGTCCACATCAGGAGAGTATATCAGGATGTCATCCAGATATACTATGACGAATTCTTGCAGAAAATCCCTTAGGGTGTCATTTATGAGGTCCTGAAAAACGGCTGGCGCATTACATAATCCAAAGGGCATCACCAGGTATTCATAATGCCCGCTACGTGTATTAAAAGCCGTTTTCCATTCATCTCCCTTTTTAACCCTAACCAGGTTGTAAGCTCCGCGTAAATCGAGCTTCGTATATATACGGGCCCCTTTTAATCGGTCGAACAATTCTGTTATGAGAGGTATGGGATATGCATTTCTTATAGTTATCCTATTCAAACCTCTATAATCGATGCAAGGTCGCAGATCTCCCTCTTTTTTGGAGACAAAAAAGAAACCTGCTCCTGCTGGAGAGGAGGACCGTCTAATGAATCCTCGCTCTAGATTCTCCCTTATGTATTCCTCCATAATGTCGTTTTCTTTTTGTGACAAAGGGTATACATGTCCCCTAGGAGGCATCGTACCGGGGAGTAAATCAATAGCACAGTCATATGGACGATGTGGTGGTAGGACCTCAGTCCTGGCTTTAGAGAACACCTCCTTTAATGCCAGATAACATTCAGGGACCTCTGTGGATAAAGGAGGGGCTGTGGCAATATTGAGGCTACCAATCACATTGACCCTGCCTAGGCAATTAGACTGACAATTAGGACCCCAACATTTTATGTCTCTCTGGACCCAATCAATAACCGGGTTGTGCTCTGTTAACCATGGAAACCCAAGAACGACAGGACATGAGGGAGATTCAATAATTTGAAATCTTATCGTTTCCTGGTGTAAAACTCCTGTTTTCATACATACATCGACAGTGTCGTGAGTGATATGTGGACATGACAGGGGTTTACCATCTATGGCCTCCACCATTAGAGGTTTTTCCTTGAGAACCAGAGGTAAGAGGTTTTTGGCAGCAAAATATTTATCCATGAAATTACCTGAGGCCCCAGAGTCTAAGAACGCCTCAGTCTTGAGGTGAACCCCCTCCCAGGTTAGGGAGATCGGTAACAGAATCCTGGACTTTTTCTTTTCACTATCCACAAAGGAGGCATAAAGAGAACCGATAACCTGGGTATTGGCTGTTCTTTGACCCGATTTGCCACTCTCCCCCCTGTTAACCCTGGGTCTCTGAGGACATTGAAGGCGGAAATGATCAGCCCCTGCACAATAGAAGCAGAGCCCCTTTTCTCTTCTGTGAGCTCTTTCAGCCTCCGAAATACCAGTTTTTCCTATTTGCATAGGTTCAACGACTGGCATATCTGTTTTTGCGTTCTCTGGGTTACCTGACGTACTGTTGTGTCTGGGTAATAAGGGTAAAGGAGGCAAGACCCTTCTGGGTCTGTCTCTGGGGTGTCTCCTTTCCCTAATTTGATCGTCCATGGCTATGCAAAAGTCAATCAAATGGTCCAGATTTTCTGGTAATTTTAAGGGAGCCAGCTCAAACATAAAAGCCTCGTTCAGGCCTTCGGTAAAGGCTAAGGTTAAAACGTCGTTCGGCCAAAGCACCTCTGACATCAAAGTCTTAAACTCTATGGCATAGTCAGAGACCCTCCTATTACCTTGTTTAATGTGAAACAAGGACCTACCCACATTGGTAGCCCTTCTAGAGGGATCAAAGGTACGTTTTAACTCAGAGGTAAAACCCTCATAGTCATAGATGATGGGTTTCTTATTTTCCCACAACGGCGTAGCCCATAATAAAGCTTTTTCTGTTAAATGATTAATCAGATAGCCTACTTTGGCTTTATCAGATATACAAGACCCTGGGTTGTTCTCAAACAAGATCTCGAGTTGGGTCAGAAAACCCCGGCATAAGCTTGGTGTACCATCATAGCGTAAGGGTGCCTTCATACTAAGCCTATGTCTTTCAGGAGAGACCGAACTGACTCTAGGCAATACTGGGTCTGGAGGGTTTGTGGTACCAGTATTGGACCGATTTAACAGGGTTTGTAGAGCGAGACAAATCTGGTCCATCCTATGGTCCTGCTCCTCTTGTCTGGCTGCGATACGTGCCAACTGGTTAGAGAGGTCTGCGGGATCCATTGGCCCTGACGTAATGTCACGAATCCCCCTGAATACCAAGATAGTGCTCCCTTCACGTAGACCGCTCTCTACCCTTCCGATCCTTGAATGGTCGGCACAACTAGATAGATAATGAACCAGACAATAGACAAGCAGGGGTAAACACCAGACAGAGGTACCGAATGGAGTACTCGTTCTCCCTAGGACCTTAGTAATATCAGAGGTAGCCTGATGTGTGCTTAGGGTGCCACATAGACTGACCTCGGTACCAAAGTTAAGAGCAGAACCGTGAGAGGAGTGAATGCCAATACCAGGGGTTATACACAGGGTGGTTCGTTCGCCAATGCCAGGGGTCGTACACAGAATGGTTCGTTTGCCAAGGCCAGGGGTCATACACAGAATGGTTCGTTTGCCAATGCCAGGAGTCATACACAGAATGGTTCGTTTGCCAATGCCAGGAGTCATACACAGAATGGTTCGTTTGCCAATGCCAGGGGTCATACACAGAATGGTTCGTTTGCCAATGCCAGGGGTCATACACAGAATGGTTCGTTTGCCAATGCCAGGAGTCACACACAGAATGGTTCGTTTGCCAATGCCAGGAGTCATACACAGAATATGTATTAGCCAAAAACACAAGAGCTCTGCGGGAAGTGAATACCACGTCAGGGCACCGGCGAACTAGTGAAGCCGGGTTTTAAACCCGGCGGGTCCGCGTCATCACGCCAGGATCCGCCCCCCGGCGTCCCACGTGAGCGCACCCGGTGGCGTTATTATTCGGCGCCTGGCCAGCGAGCAGCGAGGAATCTGCTGCCAGGCGCCCCAGAACAGAGCCATCCGTGACACTCGGGGAGGGACAGCAGACTTTGCCATGAAATGGTTCCACTCGGAACGGTATGCTGCCAGTACCCGAGCTGCTCCCCTCGAGCCCTGATCCTGATGGCTTCACCTATTGTGCTGAAGGTTGGGGTCATGGTTTATCAGGGGCTCCTGACCCTGTTGTGTTGTCTGTGTGGTTGTTTAGTGTTCCATTGCCGTCCCTCTCCCCTTATTCCCTTTTTACCTCCTACTTTCTCAGTCTATTTTTTCTTTTTTCCTTCTCCTTTCTTCCCCTCGGAACTGCTTCTCCTACCTTTCCGCTCTGCGCACTTAGGCCTTCACTCGTGGAGGTGGGGGGGGGAAAGGTGCCTACCGGGGTCTATGCTGAGGAGCATCCAGGAGGATTTTTGCGATCCCTTTTCATTTTCGCCCCTATACGCACCCCATGGGAGGTCGGCTTTGTTCTTGTCCTTGAGACAACTGGGGACTTGCTCCCTGCCTCTGCCCTGAGCCCCCCTTGGCAGTGAGAACTGATGCTCTGCAGATCTTTTTCCTACCCCTTACCTTACTATGGCCTATATTACCATGTTGGTGCTAACTTAACCAGAGCTGTTGTAAACTTACCAGAGCCATTATAGCCTATGGAGCTGTTAAGTTATCAACAGCTCTGGTTAAGTTAGCACCAACTTTGTAATACTGCCCTATTTGTTTCTTATTTTGTGTTTTCATTTAACTTTTGTATTGTATCTCACTTGGACGTTCTGTACTACTCATTATTTGTATATGTGTATATTTATGTAAGTCTACATCTCACACTTCTGTGAATAAAATTTTTGAATTTCAAAAAAAATTAGGTAATCTGTTAGAATATATGTGGATAAAGGATAGATATACTGTATATCATAATATAGCCTACTGCAACAGCAGCAACATTGCTGACCAGTTCCATTACTATGCTATATGGGGCCAAGAGAACACCTGTGCTGCAGTCCTTTAAATTGTCAATTTTTGGCGAGGTCCTATTTTTTTTGTGTTTTGTTGGATTTAGCACCAGGGTTGAGAAGAAGGTAAAATTTAGCGATTAGAGTCCCTCCAGAAATTAGCGCAGGCAGCAAGTGATCTGTGGTTACAAAACCGCTAGAGATTGCTAGCGCTCCCCATGTTAAGTGTAGGACGTGGAAAGTACAGTAGACTCACGCTATGGATCGCTATTAGTGATGCGCTAAGAGATTTTTCTCATTTATAGCGAGAGACAAATGGTCTGTTGGTTAGTAGGGATGAGCTGTTCGGTTCGGTCAGTTCGGAGTTCAATTCGAACATCGGCAGTTCGAAAGTTCGCGAACTTCGAACTTTTTGGTGTGTTCGGTTGGAGTTCGATTTTTTTTTTTGAAAAAGTATAAAAAATGCTTAACCCTTTCGTTGCGGAGGACGCGCTCAGCGCGTCCACCCGCAGGTAGGGTTCCATGCGGAGGACACGCTGAGAGCGTCCTCCCTTTGCGGCCAGCGATCGGCCGGATTCCGGACGATCGCTGTGCCCCCTGGTGCGGGCTGACATCCTCGATGTCAGCCCAGCACCCGAAACCGCCGCCGGCACAATTAGATGTCATCGCGGTGGCGCGATGCCATCTAATTCAGGCGAACCCCCACGTGTGTGGAGGAGGCGCCTGAAAGGGAGGGGGGAGGTCCTTCGGACCTCTCTCCCTCCCGATCGCTGGGGTGCAGAGCGTTAATCCAGGCACCGTTTGGAAGGGCACAGCCTGCCCTTCCTACCTTCCTAAAGGTACCTGGCATTAACCCCATGGGGGCCGGATTACGAATCGGCGCCGAAAAGCGCCGGTTCGTGATCCTTTCCCGGAGCTGGCCGACATCTTGGAACTCCCCCTGAAGACTGGCGTCATCATGCATAGCATAGCATAATAACGCCAGTCCTGGAGTTAACCCCTAACTGCCCCAATGGTGGAGATAGGGGGTTCATTGTAACCCCCTATCTTCCGATCCGTGGCAGCTAGGGGTTAATGTTTGGTACCGTTGGATCGGCCAGAGCATGGCCGTTCCAACGATAGCAAACATGACTATGAAAAAGTTTTTTAAAAAAAATAAAAATTAAAGAAATATTTTACAAACATATATAAAAGTTTTTTTTATTTTTTATGTTTTTTTAATGCAGCAATATTGTTCCCATTTCAATTATAATGTGAACAATGATGCTGCACTAACGATTTTTGTATGAGGTGCGTTTGTCAAAAATCGCATAATTTTCCCCCAAAAAAAATGTAACGAGACCCCATTTCAAATTTTTTTAACAAGCACAACCCATACAAAATATAACCGCAATTGCTCGCATGTTACAATGTGAAAAAAAAACACTTTACACGTTGTAAATTATTGAGAAATTCATATTTTATTGCATTTTTTGTTATAATATACAGACAGGACATGACGTATACATATAATAATGACATATTATGAATCTGCCGAGTCTGACGGAAAGAACGATATATAATATGTCTGGGTCATATACTAAAATAAGCCTTCAAAACACGTTTAAACAAGATGAGCGAAACAGGTAAAAATGAGCTCAGCTCAGCGAAAGGGTTAAAAAATACAAAAAAAACTAGAAATAAAGAAATGGTTTATTAGATATTGAATTAAAAACTAATGTCTAGGTGCAAAGATTCTCACCTCTAAATGAGCTGTGCTCTCAAACGGCGTAAACAACAGGTGTTTAATTAGTGTTTGGAAATAACATGTGCTTCTAATTAGTCCGGTCTCATGAATTTGATACATTGTATGCAGACTGGGAGTACTAGGTGTTGTGTGTGGGTCTATGATGGCGATGTTTCTATACATCCTACAAATCCGCCACTTCCCGGGCAGGTTATGGGGACCTCCTAGGCACGATATTTGAAGGAATTTTTCGTTTTTATTTTTAACCCTTATTTTATGGAAAACTCACTGTTCTTTTAACCCTTTCACTGCTGAGGCATTTCACCGCTGTGTGCTGAGCTAATTTTTACCACTTTCGCTCATGTTTAAACGCGATTTGAAGCCACATTTTATTATACGACCCAGACATATTATATATCGTTCTTTCCGGCAGATTCATAATATATCATTTTTATATGTATACGTCATGTTCTGCCTGTATATTATAACAAAAAATGCAATAAAACTTGAATTTTTAATCATCTGCAGCGTGTAAAGTGTTTTTTTTCACCTTTTATCACATGAACATTTGCGGTTATATTTTCTATGGGGTGCACTTGTACAAAAATTTGAAATGGGGACTTATTAAATTTTTTGGGGGGAATTATGTGATTTTTAGCAAATGCACACCATAGAAAAATATCATTAGTGCAGCATCATTGTTAACACTATAAATGAAATGTGAACAATATTGCTGCATTAATAAAAATAACACACAAAAAATACATGTTTTTTTAACTTATTTTTATGTTTTTACTTTATACCTGGCCATGTTGGGTATCATTCGAAAGGCCATACTCAGGCCTTTCGATTGACACCCTCCATGACCCCCTAGCTGCCACGGTTCTGGTGATATCGGGGTTCAAATGAACCCCCTATCTCCACCAGGGTATTCTGGGCAGCTAGGGGTTCCCTGGCTATCTGACATCATAACGCTATGCGTGAGGACGTCAGGCAGTGAGGGGGGACCCGGGGGTGGAGTCGCCATCCAAGATGGCGGCCCCCACCAGAGCTAGGCCGCACTTCGGCGCCGCAAGGCACCGAAGTGCGACCCGGTGCCTAAGGGGTTAAAGCCAGGCACCGCTTAAAAAGGGAGACTCTCCCCTTTTAAGCGGTGCCTGGCTTTTTTTGTGGGACCTCCCGATCGGGAGGGAGAGGGATCTGAACGGATCCCCCCTCCCTTCCAGGCGATCTCCCGGCATTGCCGGGGGTCGCCTGGAAATTTATGTCGGGAGGAGCTTGACTTCAGCGTCTGAGGACGCTGAAGTCAGAATGCCGCGGGACCCCGGACAGAGAGGTGAGTATCTCCGCCGGGGGTGCTGATGACGTGTGGGACACGTCCTCCTCAGCATACAGTGGGAGTAACTGAGGACGTGTCCCACACATCGTCAGCAGTGAAGGGGTTAAAAACTTTTTTTAAACTTTTTGTCCTTGTTTCCTGTCCCCCAGGGCACTACCTGGACCCGGACATTGTTTTTAAATGTTTCTATACATCCTAGAAATTCGCCACTTCACGGGCAGGTTATGGGGACCTCCTAGGCACGATATTTGAAGGAATTTATCGTTTTTATTTTTAACCCTTATTTCATGGAAAACTCACTGTCCCTTTTAAAAACTTTTTACTTTCTGTCCTTGTTTACTGTCCCCCAGGGCACTACCCGGACCCCCATACACCTTTTATGGCAATTATCTAGCATATATGCCCTCTTGGAGGGCACTCTAAAAATCGAATTTGAGTCCCATTGACTTGTATTGAGTTCGTGTTCGAATTCGAACCGAACTCGGGGGTTTTCGGCTCATCCCTATTGGTCAGGCGCTAGACTCCATTAACCTGGGGCTAACGCAAAAACAGGCCAACGCTAACGTTAGCTTTGTGTGGTATCAGTGTTAGTTTGGATTGTGTCCTGTGCACAATCAGGTAATTTTTTTTATAAAAAATGGAATATGAAAAATAATATCTAAATTTATTTAGCAAATTTAAAAAAAATCTTGTTGGGGTAAGGGGGGGGGGTCTGCCCTGCCAGTTGTTTAGGATAGGCTGCAGCCCTAGTTTAGATTTAATTTAGGTATTGTAGTGGGGGAGTATAATAGATTAAGGAAAAAGGTTAGTTAGAAAGAACCCCTCTCTTTTCAAAGTTCACCCCAACTCTAATTTTACTCCTTGAAAGAAATTGCAGCCTTGAAGCTGTTGTTGTATCTGTTCCGTTTCAATCACATGGATTTATCTATATATATAAACGCGAAAGACTCCTGACTAACTGACTCCTCAACGCCCAGCCGAAACCGTTTAACCTAGGAACGTGAAATTTTGAAAGTGCACTGTTTTTATGATGTAGGCACCCACTAAGGAAGGATTTTTGGAAACTCCGCCCCTAAGGGAGTGAAAAAGGGGGTTGAATATTTTAAACAGGATACCTATATCATAAAAACAGAAGATGTTACAGATGTGAAAATCGGTATATAGATTCGTCTTGAAAAATAAAAAAACACATAATTTACCGTTTTTCAAAAATTCAACTGGGGGGTGAAAAAGGGGTTGAATATTTTAAACAGGATACCTATATCTTAAAAACAGAAGATGGTACAGACGTGAAAATCGGTATTTAGATTCATCTTAACAAATAAAAAAACACGTATTTTACCATTTTCTGAAAATTCCTTGGAGGCAAAAAGGGGGGTTAAATACATCTATATATATAAATATATATAAACGCGAAAGTCCTGACTGACTCATCAACGCCCAATTGAAACCGTTTAACCTAGGAACGTGAAATTTTGAAGGTGCACTGTTTTTTTTTATGTAGGCGCCCACTAAGGAAGGATTTTTGGAAAATCCACCCATAAGGGGTGAAAAAGGGAGTTGAATATTTTAAACAGGATACCTATAGCTCAAAAACAAAAGATTCGTCTTGAAGAAATAAAAAAACACGTATTTTACAGTTTTACAAAAATCCAAGTTGGGGGGCGAAAAAAGGGGGTTGAATATTTTAAATATTTTACACCGGATACCTGCATCTCCAAAACGAATGTTAAAGATGTGAAAATTGGTATTTAGATTCGTCTTGAAAAATAAAACAACACGTATTTTACCATGTTCTGCAAATTCCTTGGGGGGGGGAAATGGGGGGGTTGAATACTTTTATCAGTATGCCTAGATTTCAAAAACCAAAGATGTTACGGGTGTGAAATCTGATATTTACAATGTTCGTGAAAAAAAACAAACATGTTTTTTGCCATTTTCCACAAATACAATTGGGGGGGTCAGGAGAAAGGGGTCTGAATATTTTTATCATTATACCTATATTTCAAAAACCAAAGATGTTACAGGCGTGAAATTTGGTATTTACAATCTTCTTGAAAAATTAAAATAGGTGTTTTACCATTTTCCAAAAATCCCAAGTGGGGGGGGGGTGAAAAAAGGGGGTCTGAATACTTTTAAACAGGATAATTATATCTCAAAAACAGAAGATGTTACATACGTGAAAATTGGTATTTAGATTTGTCTTGAGAAACAAAAAAACACTTATTTTACCATTTTCCAAAAATTCAGTGGGAGGGGGGCAAAAAGGGGGTTGAATAATTTTATCAGTATACCTATATTTCAAAAACCAAAGATGTTACAGGTGTGAAATTTGGTATTTGCAATCTTCGTGAAAAAAACCCAAACATGTGTTTTGCCATTTTCCACAAATCCAAATAAGGGGGGGGGGGTCGAGGGAAAGGGGTCTGAATACTTTTATCAGTATATCTATAGTTCAAAAACCAAGATGTTACAGGTGTGGAGTTTGGTAATTACAATCTTTTGAAAATAAAGAAACACGTGTTTTACCATTTTCCAAAAATCCAAGTGGGAGGGTAAAAAAAAGGGGGTGAAAACTTTTAAACCGGATACCTACATCTCAAAAACAGAAGATGTTACAGACGTGAAAATTGGTATTTAGATTTGTCTTGAGAAACAAAAAAACACCTATTTTACCATTTTTCACAAAGCCAGTGGGAGGGGGAAAAAAGGGGGGTTGAATACTTTTATCAGTATACCTATATATCTAAAAACCAAAGATGTTACAGGTGTGAAATCTGGCACTTACAATCTTCTTGAAAAATAAAAAAACACATGTTTTACCATTTTCCAAGAATCCTACGTGGTGGGTGATAAAAGGGGGGGGGTGAATACTTTTCAACTCTTCACGGTGTGGATAGTCCGTATATACCTCAGAAGTGAGCAATATCATAGCATAATTCCGTTTAAGTGGCCGAAGGAAGAAAGCACTGGGAGAAAAAGTACTCACATGTTGAAGAACCTCCGGTGGTTCCGTAGAAAAGGCAATAGACCACTTTCCAGGGGGTCTCAACCTGTACCACCTGTACCACCATATAATCAAGCGTGGAGAGGTTAAATACGAATAGAATTTATTTTAAAAAAGGATTTAAAAAGATAAATACATGTGGGATCCGACTGAAGAAGCTTACAGTTCTTGGTAAGGGAAACGCGTCTCGGTGATTCCCACATGTATTTATCTTTTTAAATCCTTTTTTTAAATAAATTATATTCGTATTTAACTTCTCCATGCTCGATTATATGGTTATACACCCTTTGCCTATCCGGTATTTACTCGCTGTATATGGCAAACTAACACACCGGACCGTATCCAGCTAGAGGTTGAGACCCCCTGGAAAGTGGTCTATTGCCTTTTCTACGGAACCACCTAAACAGGAGGTTCTATAACCTGTGAGTACTTTTTCTCCCAGTGCTTTCTTCCTTCGGCCACTTTAACGGAATTATGCTATGATATTGCTCTCCTCTGAGGTATATACGGACTATCCACACCGTGAAGAGTCTCCTATTTTTTCCAACCGGTGGGAGGAAGAATCTCTACGATTGATGGGAGGAGTCCCCCAAAGTGACTCAACTGTGTTTATATTCGAGCTATACAGCTCCAGACTTGTGAGTTTTTTCCTCTATATGATTACATAGTCTATATATATATATATGTGTAGCGCTGTTTAAAACTCTGTTGCTGTATTGCTCATTTTTGGCCACCAGAGGGAGACAAGCGCAATGTAAACTAATACTGGACACATTGGGACTACGTTTTCCAGCATGCTTTGGGGCAGAGACAGGAAGTGGGTGGGGAAGGAGGAGAGGACATCCGCAGCCTCGTGGAAGGAGAGCCAGTGTGAGACGAGGAGTGAACAGAGTGAGACGCACGTGAGACTGTAAGCGATTGTAGCCAGGCCGGAGAGCAGGCACTGCCTTGTCGACGCTGGGGATCGATACAGTGACTTGCCATAGACCCAGTAATCCACCGCTGAGAGGTTTTACACAGACACAGAGTTGCAGATTGGACCCCGAGTTAGGAGACCGTGATGATCCACTGGGAGTGCAGGCAGTAAGCTGTAAATCTTGTTGTAAAGACAGACAAGCAAGAGAAGCGGATCCGGTGGCACAGAGTCCCAGCATAATTCAGCCGAGAGATGTCCTTGATCGGGCAGCGGAACAGATTGTCTGGCGGATGGGTGAGAGGCCTCCTAGGCCACAGTTAAAGTTTAACGAAGCACAATGCAGCACTGCTAAAATCTACAGGGCCCCAGCATGACTAGTCGAAGATTTATTAAATCCATTCACTGGCCAGTTGAAACATAGTACCCGGGTACCTGAGCTCACACACACACACTTTTTGGGACATAACCTGCACGGGACATACACTCCAGAAACGAAGGGGTTAAACTTTTCTTTTACCACTGCGTGTTTCCCGCATTACGAAATCCTGTTTTCCATCTACCGTGCTTACATTATATATGCCGCTTTATTGAGACCAGTAAAGTATATAATTTATAAAATCCACAACAGTGCTGGTGTATATTTATTCCCTAGTGCGGAGAGACTAACCCGAGGTTAAATTTAGCGGCTCCTCCGGGAGTGAGCGCTACACGTGGGGGCTTGTTTCCGGGATACAGTCTCTAGAAAAACCGCATTTAGAGGGTTAAATATGGATCCAGACACTGCTGCCAAATGGTGTGAGGAGCAAAGTAGTCAGAGTTATGCATAGTCATGGATATTCCTGCAGACACTTGGGCCGAAGATCGGATTCGCCGGGCCGTGGCCGAGCTGACACCAGATCATCGGGGGTTAATTCTAGACATTAAAGCGAACCCAGATACCTCTCACACGTATGTTCTTTTTGAGTGGAGAAGGGGTGTTCCAGCGTGCTTTCAGGGCGCGAGCATGAAGCTGACAGATGAGGTGGAAGTTCAACTGATTCAGCCAAGTGCGCCACGTGACGACCCCGCGAGTATTCCCACGCCCAGTCCACTGGCCATGATCGGGCCTGAATTTATAGTGGCTATTGGAGATTTGCTGGCTAAATGTCAAAGAACAAGCCCTCCACACACTAACTCTGGTTATCAACGGTTGAGAAATTTTACAGGAAACGTACCAACTCCGGTGGGAGAAGAAACCTTCGAAGAATGGGTAGAACAGGCGATGCAGGCTCTGGATGAGTGGGACGTCCCTGAAGCACAGAAGAAGCAAAGGATTACTGAGAGCTTAAAGGGACCTGCGTCAGAGGCTGTCAGAAACCTAAAATTGAGTAAACAAGACTGCACTGCTTTAGATTACCTAAACGTATTACAGGAAGTCTATGGGCGAACAGAAAAGGCCGCTGAGCTCATGTACCAGTATGAACATACCTACCAACGAAAAGGTGAGAAAATGACTGAATACATGAGGCGCCTAGATAAGATTCTGCACCAGATACTTCTTAAGAAAGGGGCCGAACCAGCCACGATAGATAAAATCCGAATGCAGCAGATATTGAGGGGCGCTCAACCTCTAGATCCGGTGATGCTACAGCTGAGAACCAGAGAAGGTAACCGAGAGTTGAAATACCTGGAACTGATTCGAGCTGTTAGAGAGGAAGAGGCTCTGCTAGAGGAAAAGTCCTTAAGGAGAGGAGAAAGAGCTTACGCACAACCAGTAAGGCATAACGAATATTTGCTAACTGAAGATGATTCGTCGGACACCTATGGATCTGAAGTTGACGGACAAGAGCATCTGCTAGTTCCTATATCCACAGAGAGAAATGCCAAAGAACCAACCTTTCCTGCATATAGTGAGTTACACAAAACCGTTAAGAAGGTACAAGAAGCACAAGCTGAGCTGAAACAAGAACACACTGATCTGTGCCGAGTACTTCTGAAGGTGGCATAGACACAGACTGATATGCAGAAGTTCCTTACTGATATGCGGACAACTGGAGTTGCTGTGGCGTCTGGCCAGGGTCCTTCAACCGAATCACCACCAGCAAGTGCGCCTCCATTCTCAAAGAAGAGATGTTTTAGTTGTGGGGAAATGGGTCATTTCCGAGCACAATGCAAAAACCAAAAGTCTGAAGGAAATAGGGTAGAAGGGTTCCTAAAAGCCTTGGAAGGGCTGCTATCTACCTCACCAGCGGGAAACGCCAGAGGGCCCAAGTGAAGGAGCAAACTAGGTGCCCAATGGTTGAAAACCGCTCCAAAAATCAAACCAGGACTGAAAGAGTTACTCCCTTAGCATCCGGTCCTACGTCATGGGGAAGCAATGCACATCCAAAACCTACACGGGCCAAGAAGAAGGCCAGGGTACAGCAAACGGGGTCTAAATTTCCTGCTGCTATAACAAAGTTTCCTGACCAGCTGATAGGCCCTTCTCCCATCGTTCCAATCCAAGTAGAGGGAGTCTACACCAAAGCTCTATTGGACTCAGGGGCTCAAGTGACATTGATCTACCGAGACTTCTATGAGAAGCACTTGAAGCACATACCTCTACAGAAATTAAAGGACCTTGAGATCTGGGGTATCGGAACTGAGAAACTTCCCTATGACGGATATCTACAGGTGAAGTTAGAGATCGGATCCGAAGTCATCGGACAGTCTGGGGGTTGTGATGCATTGGCCATTGTGTGTCCTCGGCCTTCAGGGGCCAACAGACGTTCGATGATAGTGGGGATGAATACTGATCTGGTGCGACGTCTCCTGATTCCTATAGTAATGGAAGAAGGTTGCACCAGAGGAGTACACCCGATGTTACGTTCAGTCTATCAGCGAATGGTCGAACAACAGAAGGCACCTGCCGAAGTGGGGCACCTGTGGAGATTGGGAGGAACAGAGAAGGTTCTGCAATCAGGAGAAGTGGCAAGTTTCCGGGCTTCAGTCAAGTTGAACGGATCACAACCGGGTCCCTATGTGGTACTGGAAACTGATTTCAATCATGGGAGTGAAGCCGGAGTAGAAGTAATCCCTGAAATAATCTCCACAAGAGCTTTGAAACGAACACGAGGAAGAGTCTCAGTTAGTGTATATAATGTGTCTGATTCTCCAGTGATCCTGAAAGCACGAATGCCTATTGGGCAAGTAGCGTCCGCTACGCCTCTCTCTCCTACCGATTTAGGAGGGGGAGTGAACAAAGAGATTCCAGCTGAAAGGTTCTATCCTAAGGACGCTCCCATCTCACCTGAATGGAAGAAACGTCTTCAGTCCCAGATCCTAAAGTGGAGGGACTTGTTCTCAAAAGACGAGTTCGACGTGGGCCTAGCTAAGAGTACCGAGCATCGCATTCGACTACAGGAAGATAAGCCGTTTCGAGAAAGGTCAAGACGAGACTTGGATGATCTACGAGAACAGTTGAATGAACTGCAAAGAACTAAGGTGATTCAAGAGTCCAGGAGCCCGTATGCATCTCCAATAATGATGGTTCGGAAGAAGAATGGTTCCATTCGTCTATGTATAGACTATCGCACACTAAATCAGAGGACCATTTCGGATCAATATGCCACTCCTCGGATAGAAGATGCCTTACAGTGTCTGTCTGGAGCAAAATGGTTTAGTGTACTAGACCTGCGAAGTGGGTATCACCAGATACCAATGCATCCTGATGACAAAGAAAAGACTGCATTCATCTGCCCACTAGGGTTCTTTGAAATCAACAGAATGCCTCAAGGCCTTACGGGGGCTCCAGCCACGTTCCAACGGTTAATGGAGAAGACAGTCGGAGACATGAACCTGATCGAAGTGTTAGTGTATCTGGATGACATTATTGTGTTCGGGAGGACTCTGGAAGAACATGAGCAACGGTTGGAGAAGGTCTTGAAGCGGCTCCATGAAGAGGGGTTGAAACTGTCTCTAGAGAAGTGGTCAATTCTGTTTACCTTCTGTTACATATCTGGGACATGTTGTTTCAGCAGAAGGCATTTCGACGGACCCTCGGAAGTTGGAAGCCGTAGCTTCCTGGCCTAGACCCCAAAATATTACCGAACTTAGATCTTTCTTGGGGTTCTGCTCCTATTACCGAAGATTCGTAGGAGGGTTTGCCAAGATGGCCAAGATAGCTCAACCACTGAACAAGCTCCTACAGAAGGAAGACTCAGAAGAAGGCCACAAGGCCTCTGATCGAAATTCATCGGCTCCAGGGCCAAGGAAGGCTCGAGAATCCATCCAAGAAGAATGGACTACTCAATGTGAAGGTGCTTTCCTGAAGCTGAAAGAGAGTCTAACTCAAGCTCCTGTCTTGGCTTACGCGGATCCTCATAAGCCGTACGAATTGCATGTGGATGCTAGCAGAGAAGGTCTAGGGGGAGTTCTATACCAGGAATATGGTGGATTGCTGAGGCCTGTAGCATATGTGAGCTGAAGTCTTACGCCTTCAGAGAAGAACTATCCTACCCACAAGTTTGAGTTCTTAGCCTTGAAAAGGGCGGTAGTGGACAAGCTGAAAGATTATCTGTACGGAGCCGAATTTGTAATAAAGACTGATAACAATCCTCTTACCTACGTTCTCACTACGGTGAAGCTGGATGCAACGGGACATTGGTTGTTGGCCGCTCTATCGCCCTGGGGTGAATAATCGAGATGCTGATGCTTTGTCAAGAAGACCCTACACTACGGAAAGGACTCAGTTAACTCCTGATGGGGTGCAAGCTTTATGTCAAGGAGTGGAGCGCCGGGTCAAGGGAGGGATTGAAGCAGAAGCCATAGGAGTTATGGCTGCGGCTGTTCCAGAGTTCTATTGTAATCCTACGCAGCTGGGGGGTGAAAGTTTGCCTACCTTCTCAAAACAGGACCTGAGAGCCGATCAGGCTAGAGACCCTTTGATTGCACTAACCGTGAAGGCCCTAACTGCGAACCAATGGGAAATTCTACTGACAAATTCCCCAGAAGGAGCCCGATTGGTATACAAAGAGTGGGAACGGTTGAAGATGTTGGATGGGGTGGTCTACCGAAGGGGCCCCTCAAACAATGCTGAAAAGACCCAACAGTTGTTCCTTCCCACCAAACACAGAGAGGGTGTGCTACGGTCGTTACATGACGACCATGGACATTTGGGTGCCGAGAGAACTTTTAAGCTAGTGAGAGACAGATTTTATTGGCCGTGTATGAGATCTGAAGTTGAAAGTTACTGTCATTCGTGCTTGAGGTGTATCCAGAGGAAAACCCTACCAACCCGAGCCGCTCCAATGAGCCACCTGCAAAGTCAAGGACCCATGGACTTGGTGTGCATTGATTTCCTGTGCTTAGAACCGGATGCTAGTGGGCAGGGAAATATTCTAGTAGTGACTGATCATTTCACGCGTTATGCCCAAGCTTTTTCTACGAAAGACCAATGTGCTCCTACGGTGGCGAAGTTTTAATGGAAAAGATTTTTGTTCACTATGGCCTGCCAAGGAGAATACACTCGGATCAGGGCAGAGACTTTGAGAGCAGGCTTGTTGGGCAATTGCTGGAACTACTAGGGATTCAGAAGACCCGAACTACACCATATCACCCTCAAGAGGATGCTCAACCAGAAAGGTTCAATCGCACGCTGCTCAATATGTTGGGGACATTGTTGAACAAAGAGAAGCAGAGCTGGAGTCGTCACATAGCTATGCTGGTGCATGCGTACAACAGTACGGAGAGTGATGCTACTGGATACTCACCGTACCGTCTTATGTTCGGAAGAGAAGCTTGATTTGCCGGTTGATTTGGCGTTTGGGTTATCTCTAGACCAGACGTCTGTAGCCTCTCATATAAATTATGTGGATAGACTTCGTAAGAATTTGGCCTCTGCGTTTGAACAGGCCCGTTTGACCTCAGGAAATCGGGAACAGAGAAATAAGCGAAACTATGACTTGAGAGTTCGGGTACAGGATCTACAACCCGGTGATAGGGTTTTATTGAAGAACTTGGGTGCTTCTGCAAGGCATAAGTTGGTGGATAGATGGAGTTCTCAAGTCTACATTGTCTGCAAGCAACTGCCGGGTTTGCCAGTTTACCAAATCCGACCGGATGGAAAGGCTGGGCCTCTTAAGAACTGGCACCGAAATCATCTGTTACCTTTTGAGGGAGGCTGTAAGGATACCAGTTAGAGACAAACTTTCTCTGCCAAACCCAACTGCTCCCCGCTTGACTCCAGTTACTCGGTCTCAACAGACACAGGTTGTCGAGGAGAGTGAAGGGGATAGTGAAGAAGGAAGTTTTTGTCTGGACTGGGTGCGCTCGCCAGAGCCTGAAGAGGTCATTCCAGTTCCCGAGGGGTGGGAAAGTAACCTGAGGCCTGATGCTCCTGAGTTTCAATTGGAAGTTCCAGAAACTTTAGAAATACCTGTAGTTCCTGAAAACGCATCCTATGATTACAGTTCTATGCCTTCACTGGAAGGATTATACTCTGAAAAGATGTCTGTTCCAGTTGTGGAAGAAAGAATCGAACCCATACCTGTAGTACTTCAACCTGAAGAGGAGCTGATTGAGCCTGAATCAAAGTGTTCTATCCGACCTCCCCAGAGACTTACCTATGACTCCCCAGGACATAGCACTGAAGAGGCTGTCACCACAGTGCGAAGGTTGCCCGAAGTGTCTGCTATGTTAGCTGAGGTAGTCAGGAGCATGAGTCAACTTGAGGATGCGTATCTGACCCATTGTCTATTTGCTGATGAACCTGTATACATTGCCTAATGTTATGTAATCATTATACCTCCTTGGAGAGACCCAAGAGTTCTAGGAGGGGGAGAGTGTAGCGCTGTTTAAAACTCTGTTGCTGTATTGCTCATTTTTGGCCACCAGAGGGAGACAAGCGCAATGTAAACTATACTGGACACATTGGGACTACGTTTTCAAGCATGCTTTGGAGCAGAGACAGGAAGTGGGTGGGGAAGGAGGAGAGGACATCCGCAGCCTCGTGGAAGGAGAGCCAGTGTGAGACGAGGAGTGAACCGAGTGAGACGCACGTGAGACTGTGAGCGATTGTAACCAGGCCGGAGAGCAGGCACTGCCTTGCCGACGCTGGGGATCGATACAGTGACTTGCCAGAGACCCAGTAATCCACCGCTAAGAGGTTTTACACAGACACAGAGTTGCAGATTGGACCCCGAGTTAGGAGACCGCGATGATCCACTGGGAGTGCAGGCGGTAAGCTGTAAATCTTGTTGTAAAGACGGACAAGCAAGAGAAGCGGATCCGGTGGCACAGAGTCCCAGCATAATTCAGCGGAGCGACATCCTTGATCGGGCAGCGGAACAGATTGTCTGGCGGATGGGTGAGAGGCCTCCTAGGCCACAGTTAAAGTTTAACGAAGCACGCTGCAGCACTGCTAAAATCTACAGGGCCCCAACGTGACTAGTCGAAGATTTATTAAATCCATTCACTGGCCAGTTGAAAATAGTACCCGAGTACCTGAGCTCACACACACACACTTTTTGGGACATAACCTGCATGGGACTTACACTCCAGAAATGAAGGGGTTAAACTTTTCTTTTACCGCTGCGCGTTTCCCGCATTATGAAATCCTGTTTTCCATATACCGTGCTTACATTATATATGCCGCTTTATTGAGACCAGTAAAGTATATAATTTATAAAATCCACAACAGTGCTGGTGTATATTTATTCCCTAGTGCGGAGAGACTAACCCGAGGTTAAATTTAGCGGCTCCTCCGGGAGTGAGCGCTACATATGTAATACACGATATTGCCCATTGGTGTTTTTTTCTCTCTTATCTCCCAATATGTTGGTTACGTGACCGGAGACTATATTTGATCACCATTTTGAGGATTTCTCCAGAGACTTTCATTATATAAAAAACTGGAATTATATGCAATCTTTGCACTCCCGAATGTACTGTGGTACTTATTTCTGTGTATGATTTCTATATGTGGGTGAGGGATACGCCCAACGGTGAGCTGCATTATTTATATATATTTTTTTCTATTGCATTTTCCCTTTTCTTCTATCGTGTGGTGTAACAATTATATTAGCGCCTATAACACTGTCGACCCGGTTCGGGCCATTTTTGTTAGTATTCATTTGTAGTGGGTCTGTTAATCTGTTATTAGTGACCCATCTGCTAAATCATTTTTTTTATTAAACTGTAATTGTTATTTAAAAAAATATTTGTAGACTCGTCTTGAAGCTAGTAGGAATTTGTCAAAATTTAAACTTGTAGTTATAACACATTCAAGATGTTGCCTTTTTCTTAATTTTCACCTTCTGACTAGTGAGACAGAATTTTTGTAAATGTAATCTGTAACATTTGCAGCCTAGGAGTGTAAAGATTAGAATAAAATTTTCAACTAGGAGGTGCGTGCGTATTTGTCCCCAGTCTTACTACTCCCAGAGGCCACCATTCTTGCTGTGGGATGAGAGGTGAGTATCTGAAGTATGGGGGGGTTAGTTGGTGCTAATTGATTGTGCAGAAGTGGAATCAGTTAGCAACAGCTTCTAGCTGTGGGTAACTTTTTCGTTAAGCCCTCAGTGTGGTAATTAGCATTAGGACTTTGTAATACCTTACTTATTGTAACTCGAATGACTGATTGCGCTTCCCATGTTAAGTATAGGGTGCACAAAGTACAGTTAGCTTGCGCCAGCTAGCACGTTCACCAATGAGCTAACGTATTTAATAAACGGATTTAGCATTAGGGATATAATATAGGGGGCATGCGCTAAACTCACTTAACCTAGCGTTAATGCTCATATATCTGAGCGCTAACATTAAGATTGTAGTATGGCCCTTTATTAGTAGCTTCAGGTCAACATTACAAAATTACAATATGTAACAACAAAATACAGAGCAAGATTCCAATAGTCCCCTCACCCCACCTCATAAAACATGAATAAAAATTCAAAACCTACAAAGTCACAGTAACCATAGATTGATATCCCACTTATTTAGCTAGGGTCATTTCCGAAAAATCGTGAAAGCCGAAAGGGACAAGTAGGGCAATATTAACTGGGCTAAGCTAAATAAAAGAAAGAAGCCTGCTCTTCAAGGAATGAATCCCACGGATTTATTTAGAGCAATAGGAAAAATGCAACGTTTCGGCTCTTAGGCCTTAATCATGCATGATCATCACGGTCTAAACTAAGATTAGCGTTTGTATGTGTAAGTGTTAGCGCTAGGTTAGTCTAGCGCAGTGGATCCCAACCGCAGTCCTCAACAGGCCAGATTTGAAGGATTACGTTGGAGAAATGCAGACTGAATCCTGCAATTACTGAGCAGCAGATCATATCACCTGTGCTGTGCTTCAGATATTTGTAAAACCTGACTTGCTAGGGGTACTTGATGACCGTGGTTGGGAACCACTGGTCTAGCGCATAACCAACATATTACCTGCCTCACGCTAAACCCGTGAAAAATCTGTTAGAGAACTGGAGATAGCGTTTCATTTCGCAAGCTTACTGTACTTTGCGTACCCTATACTTAACATGGCAAAAGATCTTTAGTAGGGATGTGCGTTTCGGGTTTCGGAATTTCGGAATTTTCACGAAATTTCCCGATTCGGGTCTTTCGATTCGGCCGAAAATCCAAAATTTTTTAGATCCGAAAAAGTCGAATCCGAAGTGTTTTCCGAACCGAATCGAAAAATTTTCGGAATTTCGAATGGACTTGAAATGTGTCAAATCGAAATCTATTGCTTTGAAACGAGAACAGACTTTCCGAAAAAACGAAAATGTTCTGTTCCCACGGTAGCTTTGCAGAAAACAGCAGTGATAACTCCGATAAAGGGGTATTATACATACAGAATCTTTATTTCCAGGCATCCTAAACAAACACTTACAGTGTTGAAAAGATTCATCCGGATTACTCAGTCTGTCCCTTCATACGGTGTGAGAAGAGGGTAACTTCACTCCATGCTGAGAGAGTGTGAGAAGCTGCTCTTCTGGAGAATTGGAATTCCTAATGGAGGGCTTTCTTCTTTACCAGCATGCAAAGCACCTCAGCACCAATCAGACACATAGAACTGGTCACATGTCACAGAACTACATTTCCCTGAAGACATTGCCCTTAAAGGGATAGCTCTTTAAACATTATAAAGCTGTCTCTTAAGGAGACAGTAGCCAATACTGACTATTCTCAGGCTGCTCTAGTCAGCACACTCCCCGCCTGGAATTATAAATTCCACTACTTACTAACTAAACTGTTAACGAAGATAATCAAGGCATATTATCAAACATGCAAACAATGAGTATACACAAAGCATGCAAAGCTTGGAGGTTCAATCTTCCAGCTCGGTCTTCCTCAGCAGCAGGACCAGGTCGGTAATTGGCCTGGTATATAGTTTCTTGGTGAAAGTCTGCTGGTTGCCACCGGACTCCTTTGGCTTCACGATCTGCACTGCAACCTGGCGGACTAATCCATCTTTGCTGGGTAAGACTTGGTGCACAAGTCCCATAGGCCATGAGTTACGGTGCGCTTCCTTATCTTTCAAAAGAACAAGATCTCCGTCTTCGAGATTTGGTTCTTTGTTCTGCCATTTGCGACGTTCCTGTAGAGTAGGTAAGTACTCTTGCTTCCATCGCTTCCAGAAGGTGTTGGCAAGCCATTGCACTTGTCTCCATTGTTGTCTGTACATGTCCTTGGGCACGAAGTTCCCTACTGGAGCCGGCCAATCACCTGTTTTGTAGGTGAGCAAGGTGGCTGGGGCGAGGATACTTGGATTCTCGGGATCTGTAGAAACTGGGTTATGATCGAGGGGCAATATTTTGGTTTTCTTGACCATCGTTGAGAAGATGGTGGCTTGGACCACCGGTTTCTCATCCGCAGGGGTTGATTTACTGAGTACCTGAGGTCGGATGTCAGCATCTTGATCTGGATTTATAAGTTCATGGTGTTCCGGTCCCGGTAACGTCGAGGTGTCTTGACAGGTCAAGAACTCAGGACCCTTTATCCAGGTTGACTCTGCCAACTGGGAAGCAGGGATGGACCGTGTAGCATGATCCGCTGGGTTCTGGTCTGTTGGCACATGTCGCCACTGCTCAGGTTCTGAAGATTTTCTGATCCTGTCGACTCTATTGCTCACATAGACATAAAAGCGTCTGCTTTGGTTGTGAATGTAGCCAGCACCACCTTGCTGTCTGTGTAGAAGATGGTGGTTTGTAGCTCAAGGTCTATAGTTTTCTTTATCAGGTCAGCAAGCTCCACGGCCAATACGGCGCCGCACAGTTCTAACCTTGGTACTGTGTGACCTTGTTGTGGTGCTATCTTCGCCTTTCCCATTACGAAACCGATGTGAGTATTGTTCTCCGGCCGTAGACTCTGACGTATCCTACAGCTGCTATTGCCTTAGTCGATGCATCTGAAAAGACGTGCAGTTCTTTTTTCAGTGCAGCTGCGGGTGAAACGGGAACGTATGTGCGCTGAACACTAACGTTTTGGAGACATCTCAGGGAGGCACACCATTTTTTTCCCATTCTTGCTTCTGTCTGGTGGAAGTGGCTCATCCCAATCTTTGGTGTTTTGAGATAGCGTACGTAGAAGGAGCCTCCCTTGGATCGTTACAGGTGCGGCAAATCCTAGAGGGTCAAAAGGCTGTTCACCGTTGAACAGAATTCCTCTCCTTGTGAAATTGGACTTCTGGGCTGGAACTCTAAAGGTGAAGGCGTCCTTCTCAAGTCCCAACATAGACCGAGACTACGTTGGATAAGAGGCATGTCTGTTGTAAAATCTAGGTCCTGTAGCCCCTTGGCATGATCTTCAGGACTGAAGGCTTCAAGCACTTCCTCACTGTTGGACGCGATTTTGTGCAATGTGAGGTTGGCTACTGCTAGCATTGGCGTGTTCTGTTCAGTAGGTCTATAGCTTCTGCTGGTGTGGCTACAGATTTTAGACCATCATCTACAGAAATCTCGTTCCACGAATCGTCTGGCATCTGTGTCGTATTTGGTTTCGCCGATGCGAGCGGTGCGTTGCAGGCCGTAGTTGCAATTGCCGGGGAAGAACCGTTCCCAAAAAACGTGCACTCGCATTCTGTACTCCGTTATCTGCTGGTTGCGCTGTTCGTGGCACTGAACCACAGGAACGTAGGTAATTGCGGTGGTCTTCTCTGACTAGGAATGAGTAGAACATCTGCTGGATGTCGGCCATAAAGGCTACGGCTTCCTTTCTGAACGAATGAGCACGCCTAGGAAGGCTGTTGAGAGATCCGGCCCTGTGAGAAGGGCTTTATTCAGGGAGAAGCCTTGGAATTTTGCACTCGCATCGAAGACTACCCGAATCTGGCCTGGCTTTTGGGGTGGTACACTCCAAGAATGGCAGGTACCAGCATTCTTCACCTTCTTCCAGAGGTGGGGCAAGCCTCAGCATGTCTGTTCTGGAGCATCTTATCTATGAACGCCACTAGATGATCTCTCTCATTGGCTTTCTTGTTCATGAGTCGTCTCAGACTGAAGAGGCGCGAGAGAGCTTGTTCATGGTTGTTTGGCAGGCGCTGTCTGGTGTACGGAAGGGTAATGGGGATCCCAGCTCCCGGAGGCGTCGTTGAAGTTCTTTATCCATGAGCTGCAAAAAGTCTTTGTCTTCTATTGACCAGCGCCAGGTCATTATCTTCTTTGCTGGTCTCGAACACGTTGCTCCTAAAACGGGCTTGTTTGTTGAAGTCGTGAAGTGCTCGTGACATTGTTTGAAGTGTGATGCTCCCCATTACTGAGAATGGAGAGTTGCGAAAACGTTGACTTGGGTTGGGGCCTGCAGCCGATCGATACAAACTGTTCCTAAGATGGCCATCCGAGTGCAGATTGCGGGCAAACGGAGAACCTGCTGGGCCTCTAACCGTCATGTTGAAGGAAAGCTTCGGAGGCGTTAATCCCAACAAGAGAAGGATTTCAGCTTCGGGGTCTAGGGCAGGGAAGAGGCTAGCCATGTGTTTCAGGTGAGGTATATTATTTGCTTACTTCTGGTGTCGCTATCTGGTTGCGATCATCTGGCAAAGCATCCCATTCTAGCAATGGTGGCAGTTTCAGTTTTGCACTTCCATCTAATGATTCTATGCAGAATCCAGTGACTTTCCTCCCCGCTGTGCCGCTGGGACGGTGCACGTGGAAATAGTGAATGATGTGTCATCGGTTTCGGACGTTAAAGAGGTCGAAGAATGCTGACCTGGCTAACGATTGATTTTGTTCCGTCCAGCATCACATACATCTTCACAGCTTCTTCAGGGTGTCCGGTTGGGTAGACTTTGGTTAGGTAGATCTCGTGGCATAAAGCGAGGGAATGCTGAGCCACCAACATACTGTCGTGCAGGTTGATACTTGCGGTTGCCTCTCGATGCGCTTCAGTATTGTCCTGTGACTCCTTAGGCAAAGGAGGGGTAGGTGTTGTCCATTGTGTTGCTCGGAATCTGGATGCAGTGCACCAGGGTGTCTGTCACTACCGCATAGGCGACATTGTACCTTAACTTGTGCAAGCTTTGCCATGTGCTCTGTAGACTCACAACACTTGAAGCAAAGTCTGTACTCCCTGATCAAGGCTTTCCTTTCTTCTAGGGGTTCTTTCCAAAGTTTCTGCACTTGTTCAGAGAGTGCGAGGACTTGTGGAGTGGACAGAAAGGATCTTTATTTGTGCTTAGGGTTTTAGGTAGTGCTCTCTTCGATGGATGCTCAATCTGACTTGCTTGTGGATGAGGCAGCGACCTGTTTTTGTGGACAGACACAATGGTCCTTTCCCTCGCCATTTGTGTTGTTTCGCTTGAAGTCGGAGTTATAGTTGGCCCTTTTGGTGGTAGGGAACTCCGTTTCTCTGAAGCTTCGATTTCGAGGATCGTTGCACCGTTTTGTTTGGTAGGCAACAAATTCTTGAAGAGCGGCGAAGGGAGGGTCTCTGTCTAGGTTGCGCTCTCTATAGGCATCTGATAATTCGATCCACTTTTTCGATTAGCTGTGTAGGTATTTTCTAACGATAGGCTTCTGTGTTCTATGCTGGTTGAGACATGTCAGTCCCGTTAGGTTAGGATCTTTCTTTGGCTGCTCGCAACTGTGTAAGGAGAATAGAGAAGTCCCATAGCTGTGAGGTTCGTTAGTGGATGACTGGGAAATCGCTAAAACGTTTAAACAACGAGGACTCCGTCAACGTGGATGCACCAAACCGTTGATCGAGCACTTCCCAGGCTTGTTTGAGGGCGATGACTGGGTCACCGAGATGAAGATGAATAAATATCCTTCACTACTCGTGTAGATTCTGGTCCTAGCCAAGCCATCAGATGTATGATCTCCTCGATTGGCCGTAACCTCTCGTCACTAACGGTATGTAAGAAGATGTGCTTCCATAGTAAATAGTCTCTGCCTGGCTTGTCAGAAAACTTCTGTGCTCCTCTTGAAGCCAAATCCACCTTCCCTTGTCGAGGGTGGGCATTCTGTGTTTCTTTCCCTGGGTGTCGCAAAGTCCATCTGGGCTGTATGGGGCTTGTATTTGGGGGGATGGTAAGCGAACCATATGGAATGTGGTGAAAGCAGGATCAGGGGTTTCCGTGGGTACTGGTAAGCATAGTCCCTAGGATCAGGAGCGGACGCTAAGGACAGCTGTTCTGTGTCTGCAGAATACTTGTT